>JANAVB010035020.1:2577599-2588993 GCA_029216955.1 Iris pallida
AATTGACTTGGGTTGACTTAGATTGACTTGATATAACTTGATTTGACCTAGATTGACTTGACAGGACTTAGTGTGACTCAGTGAGACCTAGTTTGACCTAGATTGTATATCATTCATTGACGAATCATTCTTAAACTTGTTTAAACCTAAATTAACATACAAGTATCTCATCTTTAGGTCTCTGATTTTCTACTCTGAGCATTGATATACCCTACAGCTCAAGACAGCAGGCGAGTACATTCACTGATAGTTTTTATTGTCTTGATATTTGCTATATCCGATTCAGTCGTAGTGTCTTACTTGATTCTCAGACACGATAGTTCACGGACTAGTATTGTCGGATTCCTGTCATGAGATGTCATTCCTGGATTTCTTGGGATACTGGTACTTGCTTAGTCTTGATTCTCGTACTTGTATTGACGTCGATTCCAGAAGAGGACTTGCTCCCCTCTTAGGGAATCCCTGCGTCATGACGTGCTATGTCCGGATCCGTATACTATTCGGGGGATGGGGAATATTATAGATAGTGTGATCAATGTCCACCTTGAGTTACTACTTGTATCATAGCTATACCCTCACCTCACGATGGGTATAGCCTGACCTGTGCTACTACTTGCTCCATAGCTTACCATCCCGCCGGACCGAGTCTACGTACTTGTAGCCGGTCGGCTGGAAGCCTGATTCTTGACCCATACCGATCACATTAGGCTATAATGTTCGAGGCACATTTTATATTTACTTTTCCTGTCATATATCCTATTATGTTCTACATTCAGTACTTTCTCACCATGCATGATATACAGTTACTCACATGCTCTACGTGCCTTTACATTGTATCTTGATTGGAGACTAAGTTCTGCTCGGGAGAAGAGTTACAACCCCGGTCCTTGTTTGGTTTAAGGGTTGTAACTCGACTTCCGAACGGTTCCCAAGTCTTCATATATCTTTGTCTTGTAGTTCATTATACTGTCTCTTATAGAACTTGTCAATTCACATGGAACTGCTGTTAGTGTTTGTACTTGCTCATTTCCTGACAGGATACCGTTATGATATATTACAGATGACTCTGAGGCGTACTGCTCGACCTATTATGGGCTCGAGTTAGATGGAGTAGCCTTGGATCGTGGCCTTATAGTAGAGCCACTAGATTTTATACTTCCAGAGTAGTGTAGGTTAGCTAGGTTTGACTGGACTACGATCCAGCTAGCTTTATCAGACTGTATTTTCTATATTATATTTTGATACCCTGTGATGTTGTATATCTGGGCTTGTATTGGACTCTGGACTTATTTACTCTTTCATCTATTATATATCTTTTCTTCTGAGCTATCTACCTTAGTTTTATTCTGTGATTGAGACTGTATTGTTATGTCACCTCCATTCGGAGAGTATATGCTGTACAGGTACATTTATACTGTTAGTCGTAGTATTTACAGACGTTATATACAGCGTTCTATCCGCCTGACACTGCGGCGTAGGCTGGACGTACCTACGTGCTCGTGCCCCTCATAAGGGTGCGGGTCGTGACACAGTTTTTGTGGTAGCCCACGCAGGTCCAGTGTCGCAATTAGTGCAATCTCGTAATGGTGCTCGACTTAGTAGTACTAATTACGAGCCTGCAATTAGGACGTAGGACCTAGGACATGATAGGAGTTTTTCAATCACACCTAGGAAATTTTTGATCTTTTAATTATCATGATTATTCACCTTGTATTAAATTAACTGTCCTTCTTTGATAATCTACTCATGTGCCATATTGATCTCTTTGTTTCAATTCGTCTCCAGGATGACGAAGACGCACCCGTAGGCCACTAGATCGAGTAGCTTGCCTGAGAGATCTGATCAGGCAGAGGAGGAGGTTCACGAGACTGCCCCCAGTGATTCCACTATTCCACAGACCCCGACAGTTGCACAGGAAGGTCTACCACCTCCTACCCCAGAGGGTTTCAGTCGTCGTTCCGGAGATACTGCCGCCACTACCACCGATACCGACGGATATGCATCATATGTTCCTTCTCCTTCAGCAGATGATGGAGACACAGCGGGCCCAGGCAGAGGCGTCGCAGCGCCAGTAAGAGGCGTCACACCGTCAGATCGAGATGCTGAGGCAGAGTATGGAGAACTCGCATCAGTTTGCACTGGCAGCAGTAGAGAGAGTGGCACCGGGTACGGTGCAGGGCCCTACTGGCCAGCAGCCGTACCAGCAGCAGTCCAGGCCGGGAACAGTATTAGATTTTAGGAAGATGAGCTCCAGGAACTTCACAGGCACAGAGGGCATCCTTTATGCAGATGACTGGCTAGAGGATGTACAGCGGAGCATGGAGCTGGCAGAGCTTCCTAGAGCACTTTGGGTTTCGACCGCAGCCAGCCGATTCTTCGACATTGCGCTGACATGGTACCGTACGGATCCTCATGCATCGGTGAGAGGGCCGACTTGGGAGAACTTCCGGAGGCTTTTCAAGGAGAAGTTCTTCCCGGACGTGGCTCTTACAGCATTGGAGGGCCAGTTCGTGGGTCTAGTGCAGGAGAACTCATCGGTGGACGAGTATGCAGCTGAGTTCTTCCGCCTTAGCAGGTTTGCTTCCGATATGATCCAGGATGAGGGGCAGAAGGCTCGTAAGTTCCGCAGGGGACTTATTCATACAGTGCGCACCCGCACCTCGGGTCGCCGTGACGCGACGTTCGATCAGATATTGATGGACGCGCAGATTACAGAGGAGGACTTCGGCCTCAAGCCGAAGAGGAGCGGAGATACTATAGGGGCAAGTTCCAGTACGGGACCGGCTAAGCACCCCCACATTCAGCAGCAGCAGCAGCAGAGGCCGTTTCAGCAGCAGCCTCTGTTGTAGATTCAGCAGGCACCGGCGCGTGCCCAGCAGCATCAGGGTCAGGGCCAGAGGCAGACCCAGCAGTGTGCTTTCTGCGGAAAGACGGGGCACAGCAGAGACGTATGCCGGAGGAGGCTAGGTGCTTGCCTATTCTGCGGAGGGACCGAGCACCAGCTGAAGGGCTGCCCTGCTCGGGCAGCCAAGGGAGGCCAGGACAGGGTGCAGCCGGCTAGAGGACCAGCGGTTCAGCAGAGGGGTCCTTCACTTCAGACCCAGCAGCAGCATTTTGTCCAGCACCAGAGGGGAGCACCCGCAGGCAGGGTGTTCGCTTTGGCAGCAGAGGAGGAGGCAGAGCCCGTGGGAGATGTTGTAGCAGGTCATGTTCTCCTAGATTCTTTCCCTGCTTTCGCTTTGTTTGATTCTGGGGCGACCCATAGTTTTGTGTCTGTTTCTTTTGCTCTGAGACACAATATCATTGCTGAATATATGGGTAGGACTTACAAGATTATGACCGGGGGAGGCATTATCTTGGTTAATAATATTTGCAAGGGGCGAAGAGTCACTCTGAGAGGCCGGGACTTGAGTGCGTGTCTGCTCGTAATGCCCCTACCGAGGTACGATATGGTACTCGGTATGGATTGGTTGAGCATGCACCATGCTAGCATTGATTGTAGAGGAGGCAGAGTTCTTTTTAGGACGTCGGATGAGCCAGAGATCGAGTTTGCTCGAGGGGCAGCGGAGCCGGAGGCTGGATTCTGTGGAGCTTTGTTGGCGGGACAGGATTTGCCACATCCGTTGATTGCTGAGTTCTCGGATGTCTTTCCCGAGGAGTTGTCGGGATGCCGCTAGACAGGGACATTGAGTTCTCCATAGACTTGGTGCCGGGCGCCGAGCCCATCTCACAACATGTCTATAGGGTGAACAACAGCGAGTTGATAGAGCTGAAGAAGCAAGTCGACGAGCTGCAGGACAAGGGGTTCATCAGATCCAGTTCTTCGTCCTGGGGAGCGCCAGTCCTGTTCGTGCCGACGAATGACGGTATGTCCCGCATGTGCATTAATTACCGGGCGCTCAACAACCTCACTATCAAGAATAGGTACCCTTTGCCGAGGATCGATGACTTGTTCGATCAACTGAGTGGGGCAAAGGTCTTTTCGAAGATAGATTTGAGGTCCGGGTATCACCAGCTGAAGGTGAGGCGGGATGACATTCCCAAGACGGTATTTCGGACTCGGTACGGCCAGTACGAGTTTACAGTGATGCCATTTGGGTTGACCAATGCTCCCGCGGTGTTCATGAACTTGATAAACAAGGTATTTCATCAGTACCTTGACAAGTTCGTGGTGGTCTTCATAGACGATATCTTGATCTATTCGAAGATGCAGGAGGAGCATGAGGAGCACTTGAGAGTTGTGTTAGAGACTCTGAGGAGGGAGCAACTCTACGGAAAGCTTTTGAAGTGTGAGTTCTTCTTAGACCAGGTGGAGTTCCTAGGTCATATTGTGACCGAGCATGGGATTTCAGTAGACCAGAGGAAGATTTCGGCAGTGGAGTCTTGGTCTACGCCCAGTTCAGTTGTCGAGGTTCGGAGCTTTCTGGGTTTGGCTGGCTATTACCGGAAGTTTGTCCAGGACTTCTCGCGGATTGCAGAGCCGATGACTAGACTCACCAGGAAGGACATGGAGTTCGTCTAGACTGTTGAGTGTCAGGCTGCATTCGATGAGCTGAAGAGGAGGTTGACTTCAGCTCCGATCCTGACTTTGCCATCTGGGTCAGGAGTGTTCTCGATCTTCAGCGATGCTTCCGGGAAGGGTTTAGGGTGTGTTCTTCAGCAGCACGGAAAGGTGATTGCCTATGCATCCAGGCAGTTGCGTCCTCATGAGAAGAACTATCCTACTCATGATCTGGAGTTGGCCACGGTTATATTTGCTTTGAAGTTATGGAAGCATTACCTGTACGGAGAGCGAGTTGAGATCTTCACAGATCACAAGAGCTTGAAGTACGTGTTCACTCAGAAGGAGTTGAACATGCGGCAGAGGCGGTGGTTAGAGCTGATGAAGGACTTCGATATATCCTTGCAGTACCATCCGGGGAAGGCCAACGTAGTTGCAGATGCCTTGAGCAGGTATCCAGTTGCTATGTTCTTGACGACAGATCGTTATTTGTTGGCCAACCTGGATAGTTTGGGTATCGAGGTCATCATTCCGGGCATGGAGATCCAGATGTGGGGTTTGCAGATTCAGTCTGAGCTGATGGATAGAGTCAGGTCAGCGCAGTATGATGATGTTGCCCTGAGGAGCATCAGGGAGCAGGTGAGGACGGGCTTGCTTGACGATTTCTCTGTAGCCGAAGATGGGTCGTTGCGGCACGGTACTAGGCTGTGCGTTCCGCGTGGAGAGCTTCGGGAGGAGGTTCTTCAGGAGGCGCATCGCTCTCAGTATTCTATGCATCCTAGTGCCAACAAGATGTATAAGGACCTGAGAGAGCATGTATGGTGGTATGGCATGAAGCGCGAGGTAGCTCAGTTTGTATCTCGTTGCCTTGTGTATCAGCAGGTGAAGGCCGAGAGGCAGAGACCAGGTGGATTGCTACAGCCGCTACCCATTCTCGAGTGAAAGTGGGAGCACATCACCATGGACTTTGTATCTAGACTTCCACGGTCGCCAGGAGGGAAGGACGCGGTTTGGGTCATAGTTGATAGATTGACCAAATTGGCCCACTTTTTGCCTTTCAAAGTGGGTTTGTCTACGGAGAGGCTGGCTGAGCTGTATGTTCGTCAGATCGTGAGATTGTACGAAGTTCCGGTGAGCATAGCTTCAGATCGGTATAGCCGATTCACTTTCCACTTCTGGAAGAGATTGCAGACTAGCTTGGGCACCTCGCTCAAGTTTAGTACTGCTTATCATCCTCAGACAGACGGACAGTCGGAGAGGACCATCCAGACTTTGGAGGATATGCTTCGCACATGTGTGCTAGATCTCGGGGGTTCTTGGGAGGACCATCTTTACCTGGTAGAGTTTGCTTACAACAACAGCTACCAGGCCAGTATAGAGATGTCACCATTTGAGGCTCTATATGGACGGAGATGCCGTACTCCCTTGTCTTGGGACGATGTCGGCGAGCGGGCGCTTCTTGGGCCGGAGATGGTTGTAGATGCGACCGAGAAGGTCAGATTGATTAGAGACAGACTTCGGGTGGCTCAGGATAGGCAGCGGCATTGGGCCGATAGTCACCGGAGACCGTTAGAGTTCGAGGTTAGTTTCAGTTTTTGTCGTATTTGTTGTGATTGTTGTTAGTTGTGTGTTGAGTTTTATCTTGTGTCTAGGTTGGTGACATGGTATTTCTGAGGATATTCCCGACACGTGGCACTATTCGCTTTGGCGGCGGTGGGAAGCTCAGTCCGTGCTACATCGGACCTTTCATCATCTTAGAGAGGATCGGTGCAGTAGCCTACCGACTGGACTTGCCTACCAGGCTCGAGGGAGTGCACAACGTGTTTTATGTATCTCAGCTGAGGCGGTACGTGGCGGATCCTAGCAATGTATTGGACCATTCAGCGATACAGGTGGGACCTACTCTCAGCTATCCATAACAGCCAGTGGAGATTCTGTATCGCAGGGAGAAGGTGCTCCAGAACCAGGTCATACCCTTGGTTCGGGTTGCATAGAGACATCACTCTCCAGGTGAGTCTACCTGGGAGAGGGAGGACGACATGCGGGAGCGTTTCCCTTGTCTTTTCGCGCCCTGAGGTATAAATTTATTTTTTTAATTCTGTTTGTGATTTCCTGTGCTTGTTGTCTTCAATTTCGAGGACAAAATTTTTTTAAGGTGGATAGACTTGTCACCCTCACTTTTCCCAGTTAGGGGTAAAATGGTAATTTTCTATTTTATAATATTTTTGGAATTTTATTTCATGAATATTATTATTTAATTATTATAGGAGTCGGGTTCGAATTTTATCCCATTCGAGTTAATTCGGGACCCCGGTAAATTTCGACTTGAGCCGTAATTAGCATGTTATCTAACCATGGCCCACCACACTAAACTTTAGGGTTTAGGAGTTTGGACTAGTCCCCCATGAGTAATTAAGTTTAATTATAATTTTTATTTCTTTTTAGCAATTTCCAAAACCTATTTTGGATTTAATTAGCATTAGGCTTAGGGAGGGGCAAACTTGTAATTAACAAGTGCCCCTTCACCCATGCTTGGCCGGCCATGAAGAAGAGCCCCCCCCCTCTTTCTTCTCCACTAAGCAACTCTCTCTCTCTCTCTTTCAATTAAATTTCTTCAAGTCTTTCTTCCTCCAACCAACCTATTTTAGTATGCTTTTAATTCCCAATTTATTACTCATTTGCATTCATCTCCCTCACAATAAATGGAGAGGAGCTCATTCTCCACCATTGCCCACAAATTTGTAGGATTTTCCTAGAAAATAGGTTAAGGATTTATTATGGTTTAATCCTTGAGAGTGGTATATATATATACACATATATAGATTACATGTGTATTTATGTGTGTGTATATATTGATATGAATTTAGTATCATGAGGATGGTGGTGTTGTGAGAGTGGTGGGTGTCATGAGAGTGGTGAGAGTGTGTGTTTTGTGTTGTGTGAGGGTGTGTGGGTTGATTATATATATATATATTATATTATAATATAATATATATATAATATATTATATATAATATATATATATATATGGGTGTTTTATATATGTATATGGATATGGGTGTGTATGTATGTAAATATATAGATGTGTGTGTGTGTGTTGTGTATATAGTTATGACATATAGTGAGATAGATGGAGGGATAGAAGTATCTTATATATATATAATATATATATTATATAATAATATATATATATATATATATATATATCTAATATATATATATATATAATATATATATATAAATATATATCTATACATAGATGAAAAAAAAAATATATATATATTATATACATAGATGGATACATATTATATATATAGATATATATATATCTATATATCTATATATATATATATATAGAGAGAGAGAGAGAGAGAGAGAGGAAGTAGAGAAGAAGGGATGACGAGAAGAAGAAGAAACAGCACAGCAGCGAATCAGCTGCAGTAACAGAAGCAGCCCTGGCAGCAGATGCTGCCAGGTTCACCCCCCTTTGATGCCTAGTTCACTATTAAACCCCCGTTTGGTATATATATATATATCTATATATATATATATATATATATGTATATATATATATATATATATATATATGTATATATATATATATATATATATGTATATATATATATATATATATATATATATATATATATATATATATACGTAGAGAAGATTAGAAGAAGTTTAGGAAATTAGAAGTTAGAAAAGAATTAGAAGTTAGAAGGAAAGAATTAGAAGAAGTTAGAAGAATAGGAAGAAAAGAGGGAAATAGGAAATAGAGGGCGAAACGGAGCTCGGAGTATCGGAATGAGTTGGAACTTGGCGTGGGGCAAGAATACGTGAATTAGATTTTGCGGGTAGGCTCCCGAGTGGAAATCGGGATTGTAGGGCGCCAGTATCGTGCCGTACCATTGTGTATCTTGAATATTCAAGATACCGGCAATAGGCCGTAAGATGGACTAGACGTCCACTTTACTTAGGTATCTTGGTAGGTAATATATGTATAGGCTAGTATCTTACTACCCTAGGAAGCTCGGGTCAAAATACCAAGCGTAGGTAGGCTAACTTGATAATTGCCTAAGCTAGAATTTTACCCTTTTTAAGGACAAAATAGGATATTGGCCTACGGCCAAGATTTGAGTTTCGAAGTCCAAGATGGACTTGGATATGGGTTGTAGAGGTTGGTAATAGTTAGAAATAGTCGCCTAGACCTAGTCTTGACCCCAGTTGACCCAGAGTTGACTTTTTACCCAAAGTCAACTGTGAGTCAACACTTTGTCTAGATTTGACCAAATCCAAACCAGAGTTGACCAGTTGACCAAAAGTCAACTGTTGGTCAACATTTGACCAGTTTGACCTAGAGTTGACCAGAGTTGACCAAGGTTGATCAGTTTACCAAAAGTCAACTGTAGGCCAACTCTTGACCCTGTTTGACTTTCTTTGACTTGTTTTGACCTGTGATGACTGGTATGACCTAGGATTGACTTGGGTTGGCTTAGATTGACTTGATATAACTTGATTTGACCTAGATTGACTTGACAGGACTTAGTGTGACTCAGTGAGACCTAGTTTGACCTAGATTGCATATCATTCATTGCGAATCATTCTTAAACTTGTTTAAACCTAAATTAACATACAATATCTCATCTTTAGGTCTCTGATTTTCCACTCTGAGCATTGATATACCCTACAGCTCAGGACAGCAGGCGAGTACATTCACTGATAGTTTTTATTGTCTTGATATTTGCTATATCCGATTCAGTCGTAGTGTCTTACTTGATTCTCAGACACGATAGTTCACGGACTAGTATTGTCGGATTCCTGTCATGAGATGTCATTCCTGAATTTCTTGGGATACTGGTACTTGCTTAGTCTTGATTCTCGTACTTGTATTGACGCTGATTCCAGAAGAGGACTTGCTCCCCTCTTAGGGAATCCCGCGTCATGACGTACTATGTCCGGATCCGTATACTATTCGGGGGATGGGGAATATTATAGATAGTGTGTTCAATGCCCACCTTGAGTTACTACTTGTATCATAGCTATACCCTCACCTCACGATGGGTATAGCCTGACCTGTGCTACTACTTGCTCCATAGCTTACCATCCCGGCCGGACCGAGTCCACGTACTTGTAGCCGGTCGACTGGAAGCTGAGTTCTTGACCCATACCGATCACATTAGGCTAATGTTCGAGGCACATTTTATATTACTTTTCCTGTCATATATCCTGTTCTGTTCTACATTCATACTTTCTCACCATGCATGAATACAGTTACCACATGCTCACAGGTCTTTACATTGTATCTTGATTGGAGACTAAGTTCTGCTCGGGAAGAGTTACAATCCGGTCCTTTTTGGTTTAAGTGTTGTAACTCGACTTCCGAATGGTTCCCAAGTCTTCATATATCTTTGTCTTGTAGTTCATTATACTGTCTCTATTAGAGAACTTGTCATTCACAAGGAACTCTGTTAGTGTTTGTACTTGTCATTTCCTGATAGGATACCGTTATGATATATTACAGATGACTCTGAGGCGGACTGCTCGACCTATTATGGGCTCGAGTTAGGGAGTAGCTTGATCGTGGCCTATAGTAGAGCCACTAGATTTTGTACTTCCAGAGTAGTGTAGGTTAGCTAGGTTTGACTGGACTGCGATCCAGCTAGCTTTATCAGACTGTAGTTTCTATATTATATTTTGATACCCTGTGATGTGTATATATCTGGGCTTGTATTAGACTCTGGACTTATTTACTCTTTCATCTATCATATGTCTTTCCTTCTGAGCTATCTACCTTAGTTTTATTCTGTGATTGAGACTGTATTGTTATGTCACCTCCATTCGGAGAGTATATACTGTACAGGTACATTTTAACTGTTAGTCGTAGTTTTACAGACGTTATACAGCATTCTACGCCGAACGTAGCATAGGGGACGTACCCACGTGCTTGTGCCCTCATAAGGGTGCGGGTCGTGACACAAAAACAGTCGAAGTTGAGGAATAATTTGGAACAGTAATGAACATATATACAAAAATGCTCTTCCAAGGGATAGACTTCGACGAACCAAACATAAGACAAACTTGGTGGTGGAGTGAAGGATGTAGATACAAAGGGGATGATAACAAAAAGATGATATTTGATTCAAGTGGGAATAAACAAATTTGTTTCTTGCTTTCTTGATTTTTTTCCTACTACAACCATTTTGCTTACATAGCTATTATGGACTTAAGATACATCAAGATGTATTACCACAATGAACATGGCTCTTAGATTTTCTAGATGCATTCATGCATGCAACAAGAAATTTGACTCTTCCTAGATACATCAATGCCTGCAACAATGAATTTGACTTTCTAGATAAATCCATGAATGCAATGACTTGACATAATTTGGTTTACATCACCATTAATGCCTTCGGTAAACCAAATTTGCTTTTGACTCCAAAGCTTCATATTTTTCTTCAAGGTTTGTCAACTAGAGGTTCGTAAACACGTCTGCAAGTGATCTTCAGTTCTGCAATACTCAATGTTATTTCTTTCATGAACACGTTCCCTTAGGAAGTGAAATCTATGAGAATATGTTTGTCCTCTGTAGGATGATACCTCTTGTTGGTTTATTAAACAGCACCTGAGTGATTTTAGGGTTTTTAATGCTTCTTAGCAACCATCATGTTTTCAGGGCTTTTGTCCCTGCAATTCTTTCTTTTTTCTCATTATTTTCAGGGATCTTTGCCTCTACAATTTTCTTTTATTTTTTTTCCCTTTTCCTTTCTTCTTCTCCTTTTTTTATGGCTCCTTTTGCCCCTGCAATTCCTCTTTTTTCCCCTTTCTTTCTTCTTATTTCTTTCTTTTTTCCTTTTTTTTTCTGCTTTGCAGTCATCTTGTCCAATCTACTT
>JANAVB010035020.1:2589006-2944316 GCA_029216955.1 Iris pallida
TCACAAGGAACTGCTGTTAGTGTTTGTACTTGCTCATTTCCTGATAGGATACCGTTATGATATATTACAGATGACTCTGCTGCGGACTGCTCGACCTATTATGGGCTCGAGTTAGATGGAGTAGCCTTGGATCGTGGCCTTATAGTAAGCCACTAGATTTTGTACTTCCAGAGTAGTGTAGGTTAGCTATTTGACTGGACTGCGATCCAGCTAGCTTTATCAGACTGTAGTTTCTATATTATATTTTGATACCCTGTGATGTTGTATATATCTGGGCTTGTATTAGACTCTGGACTTATTTACTCTTTCATCTATCATATGTCTTTCCTTCTGAGCTATCTACCTTAGTTTTATTCTGTGATTGAGACTGTATTGTTATGTCACCTCCATTCGGAGAGTATATACTGTACAGGTACATTTATACTGTTAGTCGTAGTATTTACAGACGTTATATACAGCATTCTACCGCCGACACTGTAGCATAGGCTGGACGTACCCACGTGCTTGTGCCCCTCATAAGGGTGCGGGTCGTGACACAACCAAACAGTCGAAGTTGAGGAATAATTTGGAACAGTAATGAACAATATATACAAAAATGCTCTTCCAAGGGATAGACTTCGACGAACCAAACATAAGACAAACTTGGTGGAGTGAAGGATGTAGGATACAAAGGGGATGATAACACAAAAGATGATATTTGATTCAAGTGGCTGAATAAACAAATTTGTTTCTTGCTTTCTTGATTTTTTTTCCTACTACAACCATTTTGCTTACATAGCTATTTATAGGACTTAAGATACATCAAGATGTATTAACCACAATGAACATGGCTCTTAGATTTTCTAGATGCATTCATGCATGCAACAAGAAATTTGACTCTTCCTAGATACATCAATGCCTGCAACAATGAATTTGACTTTCTAGATAAATCCATGAATGCAATGAACTTGACATAATTTGGTTTACATCACCATTAATGCCTTCGGTAAACCAAATTTGCTTTTGACTCCAAAGCTTCAATATTTTTCTTCAAGGTTTGTCAACCTAGAGGTTTCGTAAACACGTCTGCAAGTTGATCTTCAGTTCTGCAATACTCAATGTTAATTTCTTCTTCATGAACACGTTCCCTTAGGAAGTGAAATCTATGAGAATATGTTTTGTCCTTCCATGTAGGATGATACCTCTTGTTGGTTTATTCAACTAGCACCTGAGTGATTTTTAGGTTTTTAATGCTTCTTAGCAACCATCATGTTTTTCAGGGCTCCTTTTGTCCCTGCAATTCCTTTTCTTTTTCTTCTCATTATTTTCAGGGATCTTTTGCCTCTACAATTTCTTCTTTATTTTTCTTTCCCTTTTCCTTTCTTCTTCTCCTTTTTTTTATGGCTCCTTTTGCCCCTGCAATTCCTCTTTTTTTCCCCTTTTCTTTCTTCTTATTTCTTTCTTTTTTTTCCTTTTTTTTTCTGCTTTGCAGTCATCTTGTCCAAATCTACTTCAGATTTTTCAGTAGACTTATTGGACTTATTTTCACTTTCCTTATCAGGGTTCTTTGAGTTTTCGTCGTCGTCTTCGTCGGAAGATAAGGCTTTCCTCTTTTTTCCTTACTGCTGCTCTTCTTCTCCTCTTCCAGCTCCTCCGGTTCGATGCTCTTCTTGTGTTGCATGTTACGTACAAAAGCCAAGTCCTCAAAACAAAAAAAATCAAGTCCTTACTACATATTCTTTTGGCTTTTAACGTTGGAGAATTGTTCTCTCCATGAGATTCTCTTGGCTTGTACGTTGGAGTCTATTATTAGCATTTTGGTTAATGCTATATAAAGACCCAATTTCTATTGAAAAGGTAGAACTTCACACACACTCTCTCTCATACTCTCAATTTAATTCCAAAGCAATCAATCTCCATAAGTTCCTTGTTGTTTTATGGGCAACGCTAAGTTCAGGTCACTCTTTTTGAGTTGTGTGCGGCGAGGAGATACCGGTAGAGCGGGGATTTCACCATTAGGAGCATTCGGAACAAGTCTGTACATAGATCCGAATCAACTCTTAGGACAGTGCTATATGCGTGACTTCCCCGGAGGCCGGTAACATTTACTTTACTTTATTTTGTCTGCAAATTTTTAAAGGAAGAAAAGTGAATAATTTGTAACAATCTAAGAGTTGAATATCAAATTATTCTTTAAACCAAGTGTACTCTGTGCACACCATCTAATTTTGGGGTATTAATCATTTTATGCTTGTAGCAAACAGTAATTTTGTTTGAATTACAATTATTGTACAATAAGCAATATTTTACAGAACACGTTTTTTTCCTTAAACTTTTGGAATATTCTATATCTACATTAGCAACACTATACTGTAGGAAAATATTGTTTTATACTTGTTGTCATCATCATTTAATTGTTACAAACTTGTTTGCTGCCATAATTTTGTTTGAATACAATTAATTCAGTTGCAATCACATATATATTAATTTTGCCGCCATACATAAATATAAATTTGCTTCTATTTAACGTTTGTTAAACAATCTATTGTAGCATAATAAATATTGCTTGATATTTATATCATCATTGGCATAGCGATAAATTACCATTTATAATTATTAATATTCATTGATATAAAAAGCTTTGTTCGAGTGCTATAAAATATTGTTAACAAGTTGTGATTTTATAAATTGACACTTTAGATAAACAATATTGTATTAGTACCTTTTTTGTCAATACTAGTTTCCTTTACTCAATATTTCAATTTAGGCTAAAGCAAACAGTTTATTGACTTAGCAAATTCTTTAATTTTAAAGTTCTAAAGTAGAGATTTGTTTGGGTACAAGTCGAAAGGGCCCTTCTGTCAACAAGACATAAATCGTCTAAGTGATCGGTTCTTAAGCGTCCCTAGTGGACCTCCACTTGCTGGGATCCGACCCCTACAGCTAACCCAACCTGATCAAAGCTTGAAAAAATAAAGATGAATTACTAAGATCATTTAAATTGTTATTCTTTAACTTAAGTAATCATTATTGAGTAAATATAAATTTTTGTAGACATCTAGAAATCATGACTATCAAGGAAGAGATCTTCACTGCCAAACCTTCTAAGTTTAATGGCACTTACTTCAAAAGGTGGCAGAGCCAAATGAAGTTTTGGCTTACCATATTAGGTCTGATCTTCGCAATTGATGGGTCTACGCCCATTACAAATTATTCGGATGAGACTGAGTTTGATATAGGGGTATTCAAGTCCCCTTCTTCCACTAAACCCAAGACCCCTAAGGAAATAGACAACCATGGTTTTCGTATAATCTTAAGCGCTTTGTCTGAGTCTCTTTATGATATATTTTTTGAATACAAAAGCGCGAAAGAACTCTGTAATACCTTAGAAAAAAGAATCTGGTTGTGATGATGCTTGAATTGAAAGATTCAATTCCTCCACATTCAACAGATATGTCATGGTAGATAATAAAATATCAGTGACCAAATTCATGAATTCCAGGAATACCCTAAGCATGTTCAAGCCAAAGGTACATTCTTCTCTACTGAGCATAAAATAGAAAGCTTGATAGACAAAATCCCTCTTTCTTGGTCCGATACTGCCAAAGATCTTACCCATTTACAAGGAACTCTTACATATCCTCAAGTTCTAAAGAGACTTAGAACAGAAGAAGAGTTTAGGATAAAGTCCAAAGCTAGGTCTGATTCCAAAGCTAAGGTAAACCTTGTAGAAGCCCACGACAAGCCCAAGCCTAATCACCATCTCAAATCCAAGAAGATGAACTTCAAAAAGAAGCAGAGTTTTTAACCACATAACCAAAACCCTCATCACTATCAATCTAATAAACCTAGAAACTTTGGTCAAACTAAGGATCAGAAGAGATTTTGTTTTGTGTGTGACAAACCATACGACCATCAACTGCTTCCATAGGAAGAAAGAAGCTGTAAAGGCCTCATTCAAAGAAAAATACTCAAACAAGACAAAGGCTAACATGATTCTGAATGAGTCTCCTATCTCCTTTATGTCTGTAAGCTATCAACCTGTAGTAAATATTTCTTACAATTCTGATGATTGGTGGTTGGATTCTGGAGATAATATTTACGTTTCATTTGATCGCTCATGTTTTTCAAACTATCAAAAATCAAGTGGAGGAGGTGTGATCCTAGGAGATGGCTCAATGACACATATTGTAGGAAGATGATGAATAGATCTGAAGATGACATCGAAAAAAATTCTGCCTCTCTATGATGTGCTTCATGTGCCGTTGGTTAGAAGAAAACTAGTTAGTGGGCCTCTGTTTATAGCTTCATGTTACAAGATATTAGTGAAGGCTAAAAAGTAGTATTTTTCAAGAATGAGTTGTTCATAGAAAAAGAATTTGTAAATGATGGTCTTTTTATTTTGAGCACTATGAATAAAATATCAAATCTTTCTTTTGTTGTCGCAAATGTTGAATCATCAAATGTTTGGCATGGCAGATTAGGTCATGTAAATTTAGGATCTCTTAAAAGAATGATGAACTTACATCTTATTCCTAAGACTCCTATTGATGATAAACACAAATGTGAGATTTGTATTCAAGCCAAACACACTAGACTACCTTTCAAATCTGTCCACATAAATTTCGAACTTCTAGAACTTATCCACAGTGACGTTTGTGATTCCAATAGGGTTTTGACCCGAGGCGATAGAAAATACTTTATCACTTTTATAGATGATCATTCAAATTATTGTTACACCTACCTTCTTAAAACCAAAGATGAAGTTCTAAACAGATTTATGGTCTATAAATCTAAAGCTAAGAACCAGTTAGATAAAAAGATTAAGATTCTTAGATCAGATCGTAGTGAAGAGTATACCTCAAATGAAATGACTAATTTCTGTGAAGAACATGAAATAGTTCATGAGGTAACTGCTTCCTATTCACCATAGTCCAACGAAGTTGATGAAAGAAAGAATCACACTCTGTTAGATATGGTAAATGCAATGCTTCTCAGCTCAGGTGTTCCTGCTAATCTGTGAAAAGAAGCCTTATTGTCAGTCTATTATATCCTTAATAGGATATCCAGTAAGTCTAATGATAAAACACCATGTAAGCTATGGAAAGGTCGAACTCCTAGGACTAATTACCTCAAAGTTTTGGGATATCTAGCTAAGGTCAGAATTTCTGAACCCAAATAGGAGAAGATTGGACATAAAACTGTAGATGCTGTGTTCATAGGATATGCCCTAAACAGTAATACTAATAGATTTCTTGTAACTCATTTTGAAGTAAATAAAATATCTAACAATACAATTATAGAAGCTATAGATGCAGTTTACTTTGAGAATATATTTTCCTTTAAGGATAGAACTTCATCATCTTCCTTCAACCCTTCTCTTACTTCATATACTAGTTCTCATGTTCAAATATCAAGTTCTCAACAAGGACAAGATATAGAACCTAGAAGGAGTAAAAGAGAAATAATTAGGAGAATGATTCTTCACATTTTTGATAAAGGGTGATCTCTCAACTTATGAAGAAGCCATATTTTCTCCTGATGTTCCTTTCTGGAAATAAGCTATTAACAATGAGTATAGCTTCATTATGAAGAATAGTACTTGGTTTTTAGGAGACCTACCTGTAGGTAGTAAACCCATTGGTTGTAAGTGGATCTTCAAAAAAAAAACGTAGAACCGATGGTACCATAGAGAAATACAAGGCTAGATTAGTAGCAAAAGATTTTATCCAGAAAAAGGGATTAGATTATTTTGATACCTATTCTCCTGTAGCTAGAATCACATCTATTAGAACCCTTCTAGATTTAGCTTCCATTCATGACATGCTAATCCATCAAATAGTTGTAAAGACAACATTCACTACCAAAATTTGTCGATTTAGCGACGGCCAGATCCGTCGCCCGTCCGTCGGGAATTTGTATTAGCGACCGATCACTGACGGGTCTTGGCCAAAATAATCTGTCGGCAATCAGCTCGTCGCTAATAACGGTCCGTCGCTACGTAGTCGTCAAGCGACGGAATAGCGACGACTTTTCGACTTCACAATATGAAGCATTAGCGACGACTTTTCGACGGGCTTTCGTCCATTTCAAGTATTAGATACTGAACTGTGTAGACACTAGCGACGTAGTGGTCCGTCGGTAAACCGTCGTAATAGCGTATCAGAGTGTATCGTTCCGTCGCTATTCCGTCGATCGCCGTCGCTAACAAAGGACGGATTAGCGACGGCATACTAACGGATTATCCGTCGACCATGTTCTGGAAATGCTTGGCATTTCCAGAACCATGGCGACGGATGAGTCGCCGCTATTCCGTCGATCACCGTCGCTAACAAAGGATGGGTTAGCGACGGAATACTGACGGATTATCCGTCGACCATGTTCTGGAAATGCTTGGTATTTCCAGAACCATGGCGACGGATACGTCGTCGCCATTCCATCGAACTATATACCACCAGAACGTTGTCGACGGATATTCCGTCGACCACCCGTCGCTACCTGGAAATATTTTCAAATCTCCAGTTAGCGACGGATATGCCGTCGAAAAGTAGTCGGAAACTGGAAATATCCGTCGCTAACCGGTCACTAGTCCGTCGCTAAATGAGATTTTTTTTGAAAAAAAATTGCAGCACTTTTCCTGTTCGCAAAAATATGCATACCAATATATAATGCACACCAATTATCCAACAATCACATAGACCAAATATATAATGCACACCAATTATCCAAGAATCACATAGACCAAAATGCACATACGAATTTAATGCACACCAATTATCCAAGAATCATATAGAACAAACCAAATTAATATAAAATAGACATCAATTATCCTGAAGAGTAACCTAATATCCGTCGTTATAATCCGATCATAGCACAAATATTCCAAAATTCCCACAAATATTCCAAAATTTCCACAAATATTCCAAAATTCCAAAACATATAGGAAAATCGACTTTGGCCTCAGCAAAGACCGCAAGTCAGACGATGAATCCTCACAGCCGGGGATCATAGTTGCGTTGAGGCATGTACCATTCTATCAGCCACTTTGCATACGAAGGCTCAATCTGGTTGAGATCTTCTGCAGGGACAGGAGGGTCGGTCCCGATGCTACTACTCTCTGATGGTGGCTCCTCCTTAACTTCAACCTTGGAAGGAATCTCTTCCCTGATGGTCATCGGTTCTTCCTTGACCTCGACCTTTGGTAACACCTCCTCCTTAACAGTCACCGGCTCTTGTTTGACGACAGGGACTTCCTCCGTGTCGACCTCCAAGGGTTTCTTGCCTCGGCCCCTTCCTCGACTAGCAGCACCACCTCGACGAGTCCTAGGAGCCATCTCTCTGACAACAGAAATTTTCATATAGGGTAAAAAAATTTACTCAAATTATAAAAGTTGTGACGTTGGTTTTTTGCGTTCATCATCATTAGAGGGAGCAGCACTGGAAAAGTTGTGACGTTGGTAGCATGAGAGAGTAAAAATCTGTATCACAAGACTAACAGAATTACTATGTAATCATGTACTCACCAATAACCGGATATAACTGGAGTCGTTGGGCCTATCGTGCAGTAATTGGTGGATCCGCTGGTATAGGCCGGATGTACTTAGTATATAGTGTATCAGATTAGTATCGGTCTATCGGTTTGGTATAGGACGTATCAGATTGGTATTAGCCTTAACAAATTGGTATCGTTCTATATCCGATATGTACATGTATCGGCCGTATAGCTAGGATTCATATTGGCCTTATCGATTTGGTATCGGTCATATCCGATAGGTATCGGCCGTGTTGGATTAGTATAGACCATTTCGGATTAGTATCGTGAAAGGTTTAGTAACAACTATACTTGGATTTCTCTCTTCTTGGGCTAGAATATCATTGCAAGAGAGTCACCAGATCGTGATTGGCCAGTTACAGTAACATACATGCTTCCTTTTCCATCAGAAAAAATGAGATTGAAAAGGAAGTATGTATGTTCTGTAACTGGCTAGCTACGCTCTCGTGACTCTCTTGCAATGGTAATCTAGCTCTAGAAGAGAGAAATCTAAGTACAGTTGTTACTAAACCTTCCACGATACTAATCCGAAATGGTCTATACTAATCCAACATGGCCGATACCTATCGGATATGACCGATACCAAATCGATAAGGCCAATATGAATCCTAGCTATACGGTCGATACATATCGGATAGCACGATACCAATTCGCTAAGACCAATACCAACCGATACAGCCCATACCAAAACGATAGATCGATACTAATCCGATACGGTCAATACTTATAAGTACCTACGGTCCAGGAGGTTGATCCGCTAGTACATCCATGTACGATCAACGAAGTAACGATCCATTTTAATTTGGATATGAAAATCTGTATCGTAAGACAAACTAAACATAATCAGTTCTATTTCACATGCTTAATTGCCAAGTATGGGAACGAATGGCTCAGAACACAACCCAAAATTCATTCTAGCATACATTAGTGTGAATCATCTATGTTCTGTACATATGGTGTAGTATATGTTCTTATCTTATCTAGTATCTGAAGAATGTAACAGAATCAAGATGAACTCACATAATGTAATACTAAGATATCATCTACTACTATATAAGATATAGTGATAGGTTGTCATATCATCATTGCCGAGGGATGAGGGTCGGAGGACAAATACCGCTCGAGTGAGCCAAAGGCATGCAGCCACTTCCCTCCCTCCATTCACCCTCTCCCTTTCTCATGCTATCAACGTCACAATTTTTTTTACCTCAAGTTCTGATCAAGCATCTTCCTTCTCCTCTCCTCCACCATGGCTCTGGACCCATATGCTCCTTCCTACTTTCCTTCTTCTTATTTGACTCTCTCCGCCACATATGATATCTACCTTAAGTGTAGAGTCGGGGGAGAAGAAGTGGGCAGGAAGATGAGGGAAAAGCAGTACAGCCGACGGCATGACCTGGAGGAAGTACAGAGGTTTTCTTCAACATCCATAGGAGAACTATAAGGATATATCTTTTCACAACATATCACCTTGTCAAAGACCCTTAATGTGACAACCATGTTACCGTGGTGTCGGAAGACTAATATGTCATAATTTTCTAAGCCGTGTATTTTGACATAATCCTCCAAACTCTTTCCTGCTAGCAAACTAAACCTCTGTATTTCCTCTGGGTCATGCCGTCTGCTGTGCTGCTTCCCCCTCCTCTTCCTGCCCACTTCTTCTCTCCCGACTCTACACTTGAGGTGGATATCATATGTGGCTGAGAGAGTCAAATAAGAAGAAGAAAAGTAGGGGGGAGCAGATGGGTCCAGAGCCATGGTGTAGGAGAGGAGAAAGAAGATGCTTGATCAGAACGGATGGCTTAGAACACAACCCAAAATTTATTCTAGCATACATTAGTGTGAATCATCTATGTTCTGTACATATGGTGTAGTATATGTTCTTATCGCATCTAGTATCTGAAGGATATAACAGAATCAAGATAAACTCACATAATGTAATACTAAAACATCATCTACTACTATATAAGATATAGTGATAGGTTGTCGTATCATCATTGCCGAGGGATGAGGGTCGGAGGACAGTCAACTTTATCTACGGCTACATAGTTTCTGCCTTGCCAGTCGAATGGCTGCAGGGACTATGTCCTGATCACCATGTCGTACCGTAGATTAATACAAATGGAGCTGGAAATATCCGTCGCTAATCGGTCACTAGTCCGTCACTAACTGAGAATTTTTTGAAAAATAATTGCAGCACTTTCTCTGTTCACAAAAATATACATAAACTAAACCAATATATAATGCACACCAATTATCCAACAATCACATAGACCAAATATATAATGCACACCAATTATCCAAGAATCACATAGACCAAATATGCACATACGAATTTAATGCACACCAATTATCCAAGAATCATATAGACTAAACCAAATTAATAGAAAATAGACATCAATTATCCTGAAGAGTAACCATGCTGTCAGGAACCTCTCACTCGAGCTCTACACGAAGGATGTCCACTTGAGCTCCGGGGCAAAGTTTTGGCTCGGAACAAGAATCTGTTGAGGGAGCACATCCACCATGCTATCAGAAAAAAAATAGTAATAGTGAGAGACCCATCTAGTAGGACATATACTCTGATAAATCTCCTCCAACACTCAATCCCACTACTGATATCATTCTTGTAAAGGTGATTTCTCAGAGTATACGTCCTACTCAGATGGATCTCTCAGGGTATCCTTTCCGGTTGGTTGTTGTATCATCATTGCCGAGGAATGAGGGTCGTAGGACAGTCAACTTCATCTACGGATACATAGTTTTTGCCTCGCCAGTCGAATGGCTGCAGGGACTATGTCCTGATCACCATGTCGTAGTCCAATACAATCCAGAGA
The DNA here is from genome assembly GCA_029216955.1 of Iris pallida. Taxonomy (NCBI): domain Eukaryota; kingdom Viridiplantae; phylum Streptophyta; class Magnoliopsida; order Asparagales; family Iridaceae; genus Iris; species Iris pallida. The sequence goes on from JANAVB010035020.1 coordinate 2,599,375, forward strand.
TTGACACAATACTAATTCATATATGTAGTCCATTACAAATAGTCTAATACAAAAATAGCCCAATACAAACAGTCCAATACAAATAATTACTAATAGCTAATGAGAACCACGCAGCTCACGCAAATGCTCAGTGATACGATCACGCAACCACCTCGAATAAGCGGGATCTTTGGCGTGAGGAGAGATGTAGTCCCTTGCAAGTGCTGTATGAATAGAACTTCCGGTCTCACTAGCTACCGGTGCTGGATGAATAGAACTCCCGATCTCACTAGCTACCGGTGCCACTTCCTCCTTAACTGTAGGAGGAGCCACCTCAGCATTCACTGTTTTCCTCAAACGACGTGCCGCTCCTCGGGTCATGGGTGCCATATGGTAAGATCGATATTCACAAATAATATAATTGTAACATAAGCAAGCTAACTAAAGGAACCATCATGTAATTTGAGTACATTTTCGAAAGCAGATAAAGTACAAAAAATTTAATTTTTTGCCAAGGGTGAGAACGGATGTCTCAGAACACAACCCAAGATTCATTCTAGCATACATTAGTGTGAATCTTCTATGTTCTATACATATGGTGTAGTATATGTTCTTATCGTATCTAGTATCTTAAGAATGTAACAGAATCAAGATGAACTCACATAATGTAATACTAAGACATCATCTACTACTACATAAGATATAGTGATAGGTTGTCGTATCATCATTGTCGAGGGATGAGGGTCGGAGGATAGTCAACTTTATCTATGGCTACATAGTTTTTGCCTCGCCAGTCGAATGGCTGCAGGGACTATGTCCTGATCACCATATCGTACCGTCGATTAATGCAAATGGAGCTGGAGCTGGAGCCAAAATACAGTACTACTTCACCATATCGTACCATTTTACTCTCTCACTCTCTCTCCTCCCCCCTCCGGCGCTCTCAATCTCTCCGGCGCTCACACACTACTAATTCCTATGTGTTTTAAGTGTGAGAACGGATGGCTCAAGACATAACCCAAAATTCATTCTAGCATACATTAGTGTGAATCATCTACGTTCTGTACATATGATGTAGTATATGTTCTTATCGTATCTATTATCTGAAGGATATAACAGAATCAAGATGAACTCACATAATGTAATACTAAGACATCATCTACTACTATATAAGATATAGTGATAGGTTGTCGTATCATCATTGTCGAGGGATGAGGGTCGGAGGACAGTCAACTTTATCTACGGCTACATAGTTTCTGCCTTGCCAGTTGAATGGCTGCAGGGACTATGTCCTGATCACCATGTCGTACCGTAGATTAATGCAAATGGAGCTGGAAATATTCGTCACTAACCGGTCACTAGTCCGTCGCTAACTGAGATTGTCACATACGCATATGTATATCACAGTTAGATGTATAGATATATACATCTATATAGAAGCACACAACTGATACACTCTAAGGGTCGGTTTTCCAGGAAAAATTTCACTTATTCAGTGACTTTGGTGAAGCGAATGTCCCAAGGATATTCTTAACAAAGAAGGCAAATGAAGAACTCGTACTGTCCTTGAGACAGTGAACATATACACCATGAACCCAAACCCCATATTCACATTTACTAATCCAAACATCGCCAAACTAATGGATAACACCCAATATGGGTAACATATTATTTAGCCAATGTCACGACCCGCTATCTAATTTATTGGGCCGGGCCGAGTCATGTCCAGCCTACGCTTGAGATAAAACGTAGTAAGCTGTTCTAAAGTCAACAGGATAAAACTAAATGTGCTAACAGTTCTATAAGTGAATAAAAGTCATAAATGCTCCAAACATAAAAGTCATCTCATATAGTAATAAGTCCAGGTACAAGTCTGAAATGTAAAACTGGATACATGTCCAGTTACAAAATACGTAGTCTAATACATGACTACACTAAATATCCCAAGCAACTACGCAAACTAGACGAGTTTCCCCGCAGGTACATCCTCGTAAATCAAAGCCGGGTCCTCGGCAGTATCTCCATAATATGAGTCGCAGAGTAACTCCTCCTCAGTAAGGATACCTACAACGTTATCCTGTCAGGATGGGAGCAAGTACTGATTCTAACAAACTAGGATATGAAACATGGAAATGAACATAAGAGGAATAACTGGAAACATGCATCACATAGTCTATCATGGCAAGGATACATATGTCATAGAGACAGATGTATATATAATATTTAAAACTGTAGCAGGTACGTGATCATCAATAGGTGTAAAAATGTACTGTGGTACAAGTATAAAACGTACTTTCGTACAAGTAAAACAAGCGATAGATGCACATATGTACAAATACAGCTGGTGTGCCTACGACAAGGTATACATATAAAATGTCAACCTTGCTCGGTACGTATGTACGAGTAAGGGGGCATGATCACGTACGCTACTAACAGTTTCCCTATAACCCAAGTTCTAATCATGTGAGAGATACATAAAGACTGTTCTAAGCATGGTAGTAACTGAAAGTACAATATGTGAATATTTAACTTGCTACCCCAAGGATCAACATTTAACATGGTTGGATTTGCAGTTCATTGATGTAACAGTATGTAAAGTTTGTAGAGAGTACTTGTCTCTAGCAAAGCAAAGCAAAGCAAGCTACGATAAAATGCTATAGATGCCTGGTAACTCGTCACTGTAGAAATAAATACATAAACTTAGTTTTTACACTAAGCTAAAATACTAAGACACTAATTGGTGCAATACGACTTGTGACTGGGCACCTAGCCAAAATGATGAATTTAGCATAGAAGATCAATGTGGGGTAACACACTACTATAACTAACTTTCTAGGGTCTTTACACTAGTGAGGGGTGAAGTTCAATACGGCTATAACTCAAAATAACACAAAAAGTTGCAAGTCATAATTATTCAATAAATAAATCAAATGAACATTGTGTTCCAACAATTTTTGAGATAGACAAAAAGCTCAATTTTACATAAAATAAAGTACCAAAATGATCCTTGTTAATTATAGAAATTTATTATAATTTTTCTGGAATTTATTAACCAGTATAAGTATTTTATAAAAATCAGTTTTCCTAATTACACAGAAAATGAGTTCTGGTTTCATATGCCAAAACAGTGGCAAAACTATAAATTAAATACTGTAAAAATTATGATAAATTAGATAAATTAACATAGTATCTAAATACTATTTTTCCAAAATTTTAACAGTAATTAAAGTATTTTTAGAAATTCAAAAACAGCATTGTACTCAATTGAAATTAAATAATTAATTATATGCGTATTTTGTCCATGTACATAATTTGAACCAGAGTTCAAATACAGGACCCAAGGTCATGAATCAAGTCCAATATGACTTGTACAGGTCTTGAATGTGTGAAAACATATTTGAACCCAAAAATCCATGCTAGGCTTGGACACCAAATGGTTGCAGTAATTAAAATACACAAAAAAATACAAAGATGTAAAAATACATAATAAATATTAATATTTTAATAAGGTAAAATTATACATAGTAGTTATATAATTATGACAAATATATTTACATATATCAAAATATATCATATGTACAATATTACATAATTTATAGAGGTTAAATAGTTATGTATACATACATATACATATATAACATATATGTATATACATATATGGAAATATACATATAAAAATACTAAATATATATAATATATATATATATATATATATATATATATATATATATATATATATATATATATATATATATATATATACACACAAATATAAATACTGTATATATACTTATATAACAGTATATAATAATACATAAATACATATATACATATATTTTTTTTTATTTTATATATATATATATATATATATATATATATATATATATATATATATATATATAAATAATAAAACAAAAAGAAAAGAAAAAGAAAAAGGAAATGAAACAGAACGCAGGGGGGGAGGATTCGAACTCGGCTCATTGGGTCGAGTTCTTGGATTCAGTCGGGCTGGCCAGGGGGTCAGCCCGCAGCTTGTGTTAGGGTTAGGATTTCGTTTATTTTATTTAGGTTTTAGTTAGTAACAGTAAACCCGATATAACAAATCCTGTGTCCTGACAGTTAGGGACACAGGAGTCTACGTGTCCGTGCTAAGCACGACACGCACAGGTCGAATTCATTGTGTCCAGACTTACCCCTAGGATGCTCGTATCCAGGCGAACGTCGTACGTGAAAATGAGACACGCACGACACGTATTTGACGCTGCTACTTACGTGTCCGACTTCAATGGGGGGTTTCGAGGGTGCTCGTCGGCGGCTGAGGCGACGTGGTCGCGGTGGAGTGGTGGCGATCGATTCGCCTCGCCACGGCGAACTTGTTGGCGGTGGTTGGGGGCGTCGAGTGTCGCTGTGGGGGTGGATTTGGGTAGATGGCCGGAGTTAGGGTTACGGCTAGGTTGTCGGGGCGGTTGTGGGTGGCTGAGTGGTCGAAGTTAGTCTAGGGCTAGGGTTTAGGGGTCGGGGAGTTTTTATAGAGGACTTAGGTCGGTCGGGCTGGCCAGAGTCGGCCGGGAAACGCGGGGTCAGGTCGGCGTGGCGGTCGTCGGTCAGCCGAGTCGTCGGGGTGGGTAGATTTAGGTTTTACACTGGGGTCCCTAGAGTTTAGGTAATTGCAAATAGACCCTAACAGTTACTGAATGCAAATTAAAATTTGTATTCCGCATTAAAAATAATTAGTTATTTACAAACTAATACTGAAACAATTCTAATTATTATAAACTACTATTAAAACAATTCTAAAAATTACAAAATGGTATTAAAACATTTTAATAAATTGCAAAATAGTATTTTAGTATTTAAAACTCATTTAAAAATTATTTAAAAATTGTAAAAAAAATTCCTAAAATCATAATAAAATATTTTAAGGCTAAATATGACATTAACAACTAACTAACACTAATTAAATAAAATTTTGAAAAACAGGGGCTCACAAGTCTTCCCTCCTTGAAAAATTTTGTCCTCGAAATTCACAAGGATTGAAGACCCTACAATATTCTAACATAGCAAGCAATACAACAAAATGACTAAGGCTTTGATCGAAACTAATCTCTAAGGTATCAAGCGGGAACGGGTGGTTCCCTCGCAGCGATTGGATCGAACAGGTAAGGGTATCTCTCCCTCATGTCCGACTCCCTCTCCCAAGTAGATTAAACCGGAGAGTGACGGCTCCAAGCTACTCGTACTAAGGGTATAACCTTGTTCCTCAGCCTCTTCTCCCTCCTGTCTAATATCTCCACTGGCTGCTCAGAAACTATAAGGCTCGGCCCGATCTCTAACTCTGAATGATCTAGCACATGGCTGGGGTCTGAAATATATCTCCTCAGTTGAGATACGTAAAAGACATCGTGAACTCCTGATAGGTTGGGTGGAAGTGCAACCCTGTAAGCTACCTCTCCAATCCTGCCAAGTATCTCGAACGGCCCGATGTATCTGGGGCTCAGCTTCCCTCCTCGTTCGAACCGGATCGTCCCTCTAGTAGGTGATATCTTCACTAGCACTATATCACCGTCTGCGAACTCCATCGGTCTGCGACTAGCATCAGCCCAGTGTTTCTGCCTGTCCTGAGCTACTCTGAGCCTGTCTCTCATCATCCCGACCTTCTCTGCTGCATCTGTGATCATCTCTGGCCCAAGCATAACTCTGTCTCCGACATCATCCCAAAAGAGCGGTGTACGGCATCGTCGTCCATATAGCATCTCGAAAGGAGACATACCGATACTGGCTTGGTAGCTGTTGTTGTATGAAAACTCTACCAAGTGCAGATGGCTCTCCCATGATCCTCCAAAGTCCAGTACGCATGTCCTCAGCATATCCTCCAGTGTCTGTATCGTCCTCTCGGACTGCCCATCTGTCTGCGGGTGGTACGCCGTACTGAACTTGAGCCTACTGCCCAACTCCTCCTGTAAGCTCCTCCAGTAGTGGGATATGAATATGCTGTCTCTGTCGGACATGATGCTCACTGGCACTCCATGTAGGCGAACTATCTGCTGTATGTATAGCTCCGCCAACTTCTCGGTGGAAAGCCCCACCTTGAAGGGTCTGAAGTGCACACACTTCGTCAGCCTGTCCACGATGACCCAAATGACATCCTTCCCTCCTTGGGAACGAGGAAGCCCTGAGACGAAGTCCATCGTAATATGTTCCCACTTCCACTCGGGAATGGGTAACGGCTGCAACAAACCAGCTGGCCTCTGGCGCTCTGCCTTGACCTGGTGGCAAACTAGACATCTCGAGATGAAACGTGATACATCCCTCTTCATCCCGTGCCACCAAAGATGTTCCCGCAAGTCACGGTACATCTTGTTAGCACCAGGGTGAATAAAATATCTCGATCGGTGCGCCTCCTGCAAGACTGCCTCTACCAGCTCTCCCTTCGGCACGCACAATCGGCTGCCATGCCTCAAGGATCCATCCTCTGCTACAGTGAAGTCATCTAGCAATCCAGCTAAAGCCTGGGCTCGAAGTCTGTGAAGGCTCTCATCTATAGACTATGCCTCCCGGATCTGCTCCACCAAACCTGACTGAATGTCAAGCGCCATCATCTGTATCACTGATCCTGGCCGAACTAGCTCGATACCGAGCTTCTCCAGATCTTCCCGTAAATGCCAATCTATCATCAGATACCATGCCATCGGATGCCTGCTCAGCGCATCCGCCACCATATTTGCCTTCCCGGGGTAATACTGTAAATCGATGTCAATGTCTTTTATCAACTCCAACCATCGTCTTTGCCTCATGTTCAGCGCTTTCTGCGTGAACACATACTTCAAGCTTTTGTGTTCAGTAAAGATTTCCACACGCTCTCCGTATAAGTAATGTTTCCATAACTTGAGTGCAAAGATCACCGCAGCTAACTCTAGGTCATGGGTAGGATAATTTCGCTCATGAGTCCGCAATTGCCTAGATGCATAAGCAATCACTTTTCCATGCTGCTGTAGGACACATCCTAGCCACTTTCCTGAAGCATCGCTGTAAATGGTGAAACCTCCAGAACCTGAAGGTAAAGTCAGAACTGGAGCGGTCGTCAGCCTCCTCTTCAGCTCCTCAAATGCTGCCTGGCAGTCCTCTGACCAAATGTACTCTACGTCCTTCCGTGTCAGCTTCGTCATGGGTTCAGCTATCCTAGCAAAGTCCTAGACGAACTTTCTATAATAGCCTGCTAAACCCAGAAAGCTCCTGATCTCTGAAACTGACGTCGGAGCCTTCCATGTCTCAACTGCAGCAATCTTCCTGGGATCCACCGAGATTCCCTCTCCAGTAACTATATGGCCGAAAAACTCCACTCGGTCTAAAAAGAACTCGCACTTCGACAATTTGGCAAACAATCTCTCCTGCCTCAGAATCCCCAAAACTGTCTGCAAGTGCTCTACATGCTCCTCCGGCGTCTTCGAGTATATCAGGATGTCGTCGATGAATACTACGACGAACTTATCCAGATACTGGTGAAATATCTTATTCATCAAATTCATAAAGACAGCTGGCACATTTGTGAGACCAAATGGCATCACCAGAAACTCGTACTGCCCATACTTCGTGTTGAACGTCGTCTTCTGGATATCTGTTGTCCTGACCTTCACCTGGTGGTACCCGGATCTCAAGTCTATCCTGGAAAACACTTTCGCCCCACTCAACTGGTCGAACAAATCATCTATCCTGGACAGAGGATATTTGTTCTTGATGGTGATGGCATTCAAGGCCCGGTAGTCAATACACAACCGAACTGTACCATCCTTCTTAGGCACAAAGAGCACTGGTGCTCCCCATGGAGAAGTACTAGATCGAATGAAACCCTTTTTCAATAGGTCATCAATCTGCTCTATCATCTCTACAGCCTCCTTGGGATTCACTCTATAGCAAGCCCGGGATACAGGTGATGAACCCGGCACTAAATTTATAGTGAACTCCACATCTCTGTCAGGCGGAAGCCCTGGAAGATTCTCTGGGAATACATCCATAAACTCCATAATGATAGGGTGTGGCGGTGCTACGTCCCCAACTGTCGCACAATAGTTCGGCTCTAGGCTGATCTCCGGCCCTGTCCTCCTGACACTGAATGGTGCTGTACCTGGGGGACTGAACAAAATACTACCCTCATGACAGTCTATAGATGCATGGGCATAGCTAAACCAGTCCATCCCCAATATGATATCATATCCGGGGAGTGGCATCACAAAGAATCGTCCCCTGAACTCTCTTTCGGCTATAAAAATAGAGCATCTATATGTCACTCTCCAATCCTGGAATACGTATTTTAATACGTAAACCGATAATTTGTATTTACCTCGTATTTATACTATATTTATTATGCAGCATTTCTTCATGCATTTTTCAAAAATATTTGACAAAATATTATTTCCTAATTTATTTTCTGCATTTGGGCCTACAGTTTTGGCTCATTTGGGTAACCTATTCTTGGTTCACCAATGGTTCATCATGAACCCTTTGGTTCATCATGAACCCATGGGTCCAAGATATTTATATATATATCTCATCTCATTCTCTCTTCTCTCATTTATTTCCTCTCATTTACTTCCTCCACCAACCAAGGCAAGTACCAACTTGCTCAAGAGATGGATCAATAATTTTGTCAATGATTTCTTACAAAACTATTTGCCAAAATATGTTCTTCTCCTCAATCTATACTAGTTTAGAACTTGGAAATTTTTATTTTGAAGCTTTGATTTTTGTAGATCTAAGTTTTAATCATTTTCGGATTTTGCATGGTTTGATCTACTTTAGTTCGATTTTATGGGTTTTTGATGCTTCCATGTGGAAGAGCATTCAGTTTCACCCAAGTTGGAACCTTGGAAATCTGGATTTGGAGTTCGGATGGCCAAGTTATGATGCTTTGAAGCTTGGGTTCAGCCATGGTGTTCTTGCTGTTTGGAGAAGACAGTGAGCAGTGTGCTCCTGTTTGAGCATGCTTCCTGTTGGAAGCGTGTCTCTCTCCTTGAGCCTGCGTGACTTTTCACGCAGCTCTCTCCTTGAGCCTGCGTGACTTTTCACGCAGCTCTCTCCTTGAGCCTGCGTGACTATTCACGCAGCTCTCTCCTTGAGCCTGCGTGACTTTTCACGCAGCTCTCCCCTTGAGCCTGCGTGACTTTTCACGCACGCTGCCTTGAGTGAGCCTGCGTGACTTTTCACCCCTTGAGCGTGCATGCTTTTGTGCGTATGCTTTTGATATTTTATCAGATATTATATGACCATTTTATATCCTTACGCCTTTTGTCCCGAGCATGATATGAGCACTAATGTGACCCCGGAGAACAAAGAGTTCCTACCTGATACATGTACCTGAATGTCCCAGTTCTTGTTCATGCTTGACAAATGACTCGTAACTCCATGTGGCGTATTTGCAATGATGCATTACACTAAGGAGGGTAGCACATGTTGACATACTTATTGACATGGATCCTCTTTGGGGTACTCATACTAAAGTACGACTTTAGGAGGATAATCATGCAGGCCACAGCATGTGAGTCCAAGATTTTGCCTAGGGTTAAATTAGGCAACTAAACATACTAGATGCATGGGGAGGGCAAAATCTCGAGATCGTGTTACACCAGCCGCCTTGAGATATTGTCTTGACGCGCCGGCTGGTCTCCACGGATACTGTGTCATCTACAACGAGTGGATGACTGTATCCGATTAAATTTCTGCTATATAATATATGTTTTGGCAAGGTGGCCTTACGAGGGACCTGTGCTCAATAATACCTGTCTACGCGAACCCCTGGGTGGGCTAGCCTTGCTGGAAAGATACGATCTGAGGATTTCTAAATAACATGATACGAGGATAACCTCGTCCCACTAGAAACTCGTAGACTTGATTGGCCATGAAAATGACTTGCTTGTATCCTATTACCTTCCGTGAATAACCGAGGGAATTGGACTATCATGGCACGTGATCCAACCCATGTTCTTGTTTGATTGTTGGATTGGTTATCGTACTATGACAGACTGTGGACCGAAGTTATGAACGGAAGACTTATTCTGGTTGTGAAGTGCTACTTCTGTGAATGACTGAGGAACATGGTCTATCATGGTACATGATCCAACCCATGTTCTTGTTTGATTGTTGGGTTGGTTATTGTGCTGCGATAGGCTATCGACCGAAGTCACGATCAGGAGATTTTATTGTTTATATCTTTTAACTTATGTGAATGTTATAGAGTACGACACGTCCCGACTCTATGCGGCACCTTTTGTTCTTGTTTGGTTGTAAGGGTGCCATATGGGTTCGAAGATGTTGCGCTACCCTATAATAGTAGCATAAGTATTACTATTATCAATCATTCTATTAACTGGGTTTTTAATCTTAACTCTTGTGCCCTTTTGGCGGTACTTGCTATTCGGGGCTGACCCCGCTGGTTTTGTTTGGCCAGATCTCGTAGCAGAGCCAGAGGACACGATCTTCCTCCCTGACATCCATGGTGCATACTAGGAGCATGGCGGTTCGGGGACTCGAGTGGGTTTCTTCTCCACCACTCCTGCTTATACTTTTGCGGCGTTTAGCCACCGGCACCTGTTAGCCAGATTACTTGATATTTTGTGTCAGTACATCATTGTAATTAAACAGACTGCAGCTGTGTATAATTTTGTACTCCTGACTCTCTGAGATAGCTAAATTATAAAGCTAGTCTCTCATGACCATTTTGATGAAGCGTCGGGGACGCCTTACTGCTTTATCTTTAATGTTCATTTAATTGCTGATGTGATTTGAGTGATTGAGACATAGAACTCTGTGGGACCATAGGAGACTTGATTGTAGCATGTACCCCCTAGTCTCTCGACAGCCACGATCGCCGTATGACGTTACGTACCTCATATGGAGTAGCTGGCCTAGTCCGTCTCCGTATTTCGGTACTGGGGTGTGACAAGGTTTTAGTGGTGGCCCATGCAGGTCTGATTTTCAGACTTGTGGGGTATTGCAAATTATTAGGAGTCTCAATCAAAACTTGTTACCCTTGAAATTCCGTTTCGAATTCTCTGTCCTTGCCTTGATCTCTAACCTGACTTGCTTCCTCGAAATCTTCCTCGTTCGGACTTGATAATCTTATATCTTTCTCTATAGGGGTACTTCAGTCTCAGTAGCGGGTGAGGCCCATGAGGAAGAGCAGCGAGAGCATGGCTCGACGGGAAGCCAACATGGAAGAGAACCTTCCCCAGGGCGGACACGAGCAAAAATGGAACCAGAGGCAGTGCAGCCGCAGGTTATTGAAACTCCTGCAGCACCAGCAGCGACGGCAGTACCAGATGCCGTAGCACTCCTGGAGATCATCCGGGAGTTTTTTGTCACTAACCAACAGCAACAGACTCAGCAGCAGGAGCAGAACGTGCTGCTGAACCAAGAGATTCAGTTAGCTCTCGAGAGGAGTGTCGGGGCTGACTCGGGGGCATCAGGAAGGTTTCGTCGCTTGAACCCGAGGTATTTTGACGGCACGGAGGATGCTATCACTGCGGATGCATGGATTCAAGACATCGAAGCCATTCTTGTGGCAGCCAAGGTTCCAGATGATGAGAAGGTTGATCATGTCAAATTGGTACTTCAGGATCTTGCCCGCGACTGGTGGGCATCAGAAGAATTTGGTGCAACGCCCTGTTCGTTGGACCACCTTCAGTGACAGATTCAAGGCCAAGTATTTTGGCGTAGTAGCTCGATACGAGCTCCAGCAGAAGTTTATCAGTCTCAAGCAAGCAGACAAGACCGTAGATGGGTATGCAGCAGAGTTCTGCAGATTGTGCCGTTTCGTACCAGCAATGGTGGCAACGGAGCCAGAGAAAGCTATGAGGTTCCAGCAGGGACTTTATTTGGAACTACTGCAGCTTGTGGAAGGACACGACTACCAGACGTTTGACGCTATTTTGACGGCCGCTCGGAGGCACGAGCTTACCCAGCACAGGTTGGCATCGAGGACAGGAGGTCAGAAGAGATGTCATTCCCAGGTTGGAGGAGGAGCAATGCAGCGAACATCGGCACCAGCACCAGGGGTACGTATTCATGATGTAGGAGCGCCGCGGAGGACGGCCGTGTCAACTAATACAACGCCAGTTTGGCATCAGCAGCCGAGGAACCAACAACAGCGTCAGGGAGCACCCCAGGGCTGTACATTCTGTAGGAAGGCAGGGCACACGAGGGAGGCGTGCCGGTCAGCGAATGGCTTATGCTTGAGGTGTGGTAGTTCAGACCACCGTATCTCCACTTGTCCTGTGATGTAGAGGCCAGGAGGGCCAGCTCAGTAGTTTCCAGCATTGCCAGCTCCGGTGGCAACCCCGAGTGGAGGGCCAGTTTTAGCAGTAAGGCCCCTAGCCCAGCGTCTACCAACGCAGGCACAGATGTTCCGCCAGGCACAGGAAGCCGAAGGCCCTCAGAGGCAGCAACAGCATGGTCGAGGAAGGCCGCAACAAGGGGCTCCGCGGGGCCAGGCTCTCACATTGTCCTTAGAAGAGGCTCTAGCGTCTAGCGACGTGGTGGCAGGTAGAATTCTCGTCACCTCATTTCCCGCTGTAGCATTATTTGATTCAGGCGCTACTCATTCTTTCATCTCTGCACAATATGCTACACGAATTAGATTAGAGTTTGAGGCATTGCCGGAGAGGATGGATATACTCACCGACAATGGGCTCGTAGAAGTTAGCAGAGTGCACTTTTCATATCCGGTAGAGGTGTGTGGACATTTACTGCCTGCATCATTGATTGAATTCCCTATGGGGAATTTTGATGTTGTTCTTGGCATGGACTGGTTGAGAGACAGTCATACGACAATTGATTGTAGAGGAGGTAGGGTTATATTCAGCGTTCCTGGGATGGAACAGTTCATCTTTACTCGAACCTTGAAGAATCAGGCCGGAGGCGTCATCTCAGCAGCAGTGTCAGAGCCAGGACAGATTCCGAGAGTGGTCGAAGATTTTCTCGACGTCTTTCCTGATGAGCTCCCAGGAATACCCCCAGTCAGAGAGGTAGAATTTAGCATTGAGTTGAACCCTGGAACGAGGCCTATTACAGACAGAGTTTACAGAATGTCGCCGTCAGAACAGGATAAGTTGTATCAGCATGAAGAAGAGTTGAAGTCTAAGGGATTTATCTGAGACAGTAAATCGCCCTGGGCCGCGCCAGTGATTCTAGTTCCCAAGAAGGATGGGTCGACGAGGATGTGCATCGACTACCGCAAGCTGAATGCAGTAACAGTGAAGAATAAGTACCCACTACCAAGGATTGATGACCTGTTTGACTAGTTGAGCAAGGCCAGCGTCTTTTCCAAGATCGATCTTCGGTCAGGATACTATCAAGTAAGAGTCCGGGAGCAAGACATACCGAAGACAGCATTCAGATCTAGATATGGGCATTATGAGTTTTTAGTAATGCCCTTTGGACAAACCAACGCCCCCGCAGTATTCATGGATTTAATGAACCGCATCTTTCTGCCGTATTTGGATAAATTTGTGGTGGTGTTCATAGATGACATTCTTGTCTATTCCAGCATTAAAGAGGAGCATGAGAAACATCTTAGGACTGTCTTACAGACATTGAGGGAGCATCAACTTTATGCGAAGCTCGACAAGTGTGAATTCTGGTTAGATCACATTTCGTTCCTGGGACATGTAATTTCTGGGGCAGGAGTGTCAGTAGATCCGAAGAAGATTGAGGCCGTAGAGCATTGGCCAGTCCCGAGAACGGTTACAGAAGTACGAAGTTTCTTAGGATTAGCTGGTTACTACAGAAGGTTCGTGGCGGACTTTGCCAAGATCTCTGCGCCCTTAACGCGTTTGACGCACAATGACGTAGAGTTTGTTTGGTCAGCTAGCTGTCAGGCATCATTTGAAGAATTGAAGAAGAGATTGATCTCAGCCCCGATCTTGACGTTTCCAGTAGGAGCGGGAGGCTTTACAGTATATTGTGACGCATCTGGAAACGGTCTTGGATGTGTATTGATGCAGCACGGAAAGGTGATAGCATATGCGTCTCGGTAGCTTCGAGACCATGAGAAGAATTACCCGACTCACGATTTGGAGTTAGCAGCTGTGGTATTTTCACTCAAGTTGTGGAGGCATTATTTATACGGAGATCGGGTAGAGATCTATACTGATCATAAGAGTTTGAAATACGTATTCACGCAGCGAGATTTGAACATGAGGCAAAGAAGATGGTTAGAACTACTGAAGGATTTTGACTTAGATCTTCAGTATCATCCAGGCAAGGCGAATATAGTTACAGATGCACTGAGTAGGAGAGACAGTGCCTTTATCTTGACCTCGCAGAAGCATATTTTAGAAGACCTTCAGAGTATGGGAATCGAAGTAGTTTTGCCAAGGGATATAGGAAGAATGACCAGTATGCAGATTCAGTCAACCTTAGTAGAGAGGATAAGGGCAGCACAAGCAGGAGATCCACAGATTCAGAAGTTGCGGTCGGAGTATGAATCAGGCCGTAGGAAGGAGTTAGTGATTCATGAAGATGGTACGCTCAGGTTTGGAAACAGACTATGTGTACCGAGTGGAGACCTTCGGTAAGAAGTTATGTCCGAAGCTCATAGTTCTATTTACTCATTCATCCAGGAGGAACGAAGATGTATCGAGATATCAGGCAGTACTTTTGGTGGAATGGCATGAAAAGAGAGATAGCGAGATTTGTATCCAAGTGTCTGGTATGTCAGCAGGTGAAAGCCGAGCAGCAGAGACCAGCAGGATTGCTACAGCCGCTTCCTATCCCAGAATGGAAATGGGAGCACATCACGATGGATTTTGTGACCGGTTTACCTAGATCCCCGGCTGGCAAGAATGCAGTCTGGGTAATAGTAGATCGACTCACGAAGGTCGCCCATTTCCTTCCCTTTCGAGTTGGACAGACTACTGAACAGCTAGCAGAAATGTACATAAAGCAGATAGTAAGGCAGCACGGTGTTCCGGTTAGTATAGTATCAGATCGGGATACGCGGTTTACTTCCCATTTTTGGCGGAGCTTACACCAAAGTTTGGGAACCAAGTTAAGATTCAGTACTGCTTATCATCCACAAACTGACGGACAATCAAAAAGAACCATTCAGACATTAGAAGATATGCTACGGGCGTATACCTTAGATTTTGGTGGATCTTGGGAGGATCACCTTCATCTAGTGGAGTTCTCCTATAACAACAGCTATCAGGCTAGCATTCAGATGGCCCCGTTCGAAGCATTGTACGGAAGGAAGTGCAGGTCCCCTTTGGCATAGGACGACGTCGGAGAACGGAAGTTGTTGGGACCAGAGATGATCACGTAGACTGTGGAGATAGTTAAGTTGGTCAGAGAGCGCCTTCGAGTTGCACAGGACCGACATCGTCATTGGGCAGATCAGCATCGTAGGCCTCTAGAGTTTAGAGTTGGCGACCAAGTGTTTCTGCGGATTTTGCCTACTCGGGGTATCATCAGATTTGGAACCCGGGGAAAGATTAGTCCAAGATACGTTGGTCCTTTTAAGATTCTCGCTCGGGTAGGTGATGTGGCTTATCGACTTGCCCTTCCGCCTTCGTTAACTGGCATACATGATGTGTCCTAATTACGTAAGTATGTCCCAGATCCGAGTCATATCCTCGATCATTCTGAGTTAGTCGTTGGTACCGACCTAACTTATGAGGAACAACCCGTGTCTATTTTGGACCGACGAGAGAAGGTACTCAAGAATCGGACGATAAGCCTTGTCCGTGTTTCTTGGAACCATCACTCTTCGGGAGAGTCAACCTGGGAGCGCGAGTACGAGATCAGATCTCGGTATCCGCATTTGTTTGACTAATAAGGTATATTTTTGCACCTTATTGACACGATTCCATGCTTATCTACACATGCTTGTTTTTGCACTTTGTGATGTATGATAATAACCGCTATGATAGTTAACTTGTATATGATTGTGCCTTGCTTGCCCTGATTTCACTATCCTGTCTTGGCTGGAATTCCGAGGACGGAATTTTTCTAAGAAGGATAGAGATGCCACTCCCCAATCCTGGAATACGTATTTTAATACGTAAACCGATAATTTGTATTTACCTCGTATTTATACTATATTTATTATGCAGTATTTCTTCATGTATTTCCCAAAAATATTCGACAAAATATTATTTCCTAATTTATTTTCTGCATTTGGGCCTACAGTTTTGGCTCATTTGGGTAACCTATTCTTGGTTCACCAATGGTTCATCATGAACCCTTTGGTTCATCATGAACCCATGGGTCCAAGATCTTTATATATATATCTCATCTCATTCTCTCTCCTCTCATTTATTTCCTCTTATTTACTTTCTCCACCAACCAAGGCAAGTACCAACTTGCTCAAGAGATGGATCAATAATTTTGTTAATGATTTCTTACAAAACTATTTGCCAAAACATGTTCTTCTCCTCAATCTATACTAGTTTAGAACTTGGAAATTTCCATTTTGAAGCTTTGATTTTTGTAGATCTAAGTTTTAATCATTTTCGGATTTTGCATGGTTTGATCTACTTTAGTTCGATTTTATGGGTTTTTGATGCTTCCATGTGGAAGAGCATTCAGTTTCATCCAAGTTGGAACCTTGGAAATCTGGATTTGGAGTTCGGATGGCCAAGTTATGATGCTTTGAAGCTTGGGTTCAGCCATGGTGTTCTTGCTGTTTGGAGAAGACAGTGAGCAGTGTGCTCCTGTTTGAGTATGCTTCCTGTTGGAAGCGTGTCTCTCTCCTTGAGCCTGCGTGACTTTTCACGCAGCTCTCTCCTTGAGCCTGCGTGACTTTTCACGCAGCTCTCTCCTTGAGCCTGCGTGACTTTTCACGCAGCTCTCCCCTTGAGCCTGCGTGACTTTTCACGCACGCTGCCTTGAGTGAGCCTGCGTGACCTTTTACCCCTTGAGCGTGCATGCTTTTGTGCGTATGCTTTTGATATTTTATCAGATATTATATGACCATTTTATATCCTTACGTCTTTTGTCCCGAGCATGATATGAGCACTAATGTGACCCCGGAGAACAAAGAGTTCCTACCTGATACATGTACCTGAATGTCCCAGTTCTTGTTCATGCTCGACAAATGACTCGTAACTCCACGTGGCGTATTTGCAATGATGCATTACACTAAGGAGGGTAGCACATGTTGACATACTGATTGACATGGATCCTCTTTGGGGTACTCGTACTAAAGTACGACTTTAGGAGGATAATCATGCAGGCCACAGCATGTGAGTCCAAGATTTTGCCTAGGGTTAAATTAGGCAACTAAACATACTAGATGCATGGGGAGGGCAAAATCTCGAGATCGTGTTACACCAGCCGCCTTGAGATATTGTCTTGACGCGCCGGCTGGTCTCCACGGATACTGTGTCATCTGCAACAAGTGGATGACTGTATCCGATTAAATTCCTGCTATATAATATATGTTTTGGCAAGGTGGCCTTACGAGGGACCTGTGCTCAATAACACCTGTCTATGCGAACCCCTGGGTGGGCTAGCCTTGCTGGAAAGATACGATCTGAGGATTTCTAAATAACATGATGCGAGGATAACCTCGTCCCACTAGAAACTCGTAGACTTGATTGGCCGTGAAAACGACTTGCTTGTGTCCTATTACCTTTCGTGAATAACCGAGGGAAGCGGACTGTCATGGCACGTGATCCAACCCACGTTCTTATTTGATTGTTGGGTTGGTTATCGTACTATGACAGGCTGTGGACCGAAGTTATGAACGGAAGACTTATTCTGGTTGTGAAGTGCTACTTCTGTGAATGACTGAGGAACATGGTCTATCATGGTACATGATCCAACCCATGTTCTTGTTTGATTATTGGGTTGGTTATTGTGCTGCGATAGGCTATCGACCGAAGTCACGATCAGGAAATTTTATTGTTTATATCTTTTAACTTATGTGAATGTTATAGAGTACGACACGTCCCGACTCCATGCGGCACCTTTTGTCCTTGTTTGGTTGTAAGGGTGCCATATGGGTTCGAAGATGTTGTGCTACCCTATAATAGTAGCATAAGTATTACTATTATCAATCATTCTATTAACTGGGTTTTTAATCTTAACTCTTGTGCCCCTTTGGCGGTACTTGCTATTCGGGGCTGACCCCGCTGGTTTTGTTTGGCCAGATCTCGTAGCAGAGCCAGAGGACACGATCTTCCTCCCTGACATCCATGGTGCATACTAGGAGCATGGCGGTTCGGGGACTCGAGTGGGTTTCTTTTCTACCACTCCTGCTTATACTTTTGCGGCATTTAGCCACCGGCACCTGTTAGCCGGATTACTTGATATTTTGTGTCAGTACATCATTGTAATTAAACAGACTGCAGCTGTGTATAATTTTGTACTCCTGACTCTCTGAGATAGCTAAATTATAAAGCTAGTCTCTCATGACCATTTTGATGAAGCGTCGGGGACGCCTTACTACTTTATCTTTAATGTTCATTTAATTGCTGATGTGATTTGAGTGATTGAGACATAGAACTCTGTGGGACCATAGGAGACTTGATTGTAGCATGTATCCCCTAGTCTCTCGACAGCCACGATCTCCGTATGACGTTACGTACCTCATATGGAGTAGCTGGCCTAGTCCGTCTCCGTATTTCGGTACTGGGGCGTGACACTATAGATGGCTCTAATAGGCACTGGTCTGCCTCCCATCATTACTCTACTAATCTCCGCAGTAGGTGTAGCTACTAGATGGTGTTTATGCAAAAACTCTAACGACAGGAAGCTATGAGATGCACCAGAATCAAATAAGCATAGAGCTAGAAAAGTATGCAAATAAACATGACCTGTGATGACGTCAACTAAGTAATCTGGCTCCGACACCTGCTCCAGCTCCGGCTCAAGGGCTAGAATATAAGCCTTCCCCTGGGGTCCCTTCTGCTGCTGCAGATGTTGCCCAAACCTCTGCTGCTGAGTCGGAAGCGGTCCTCTAGGTCCCTTGGCTACTGGGCATTCCCGAATCATGTGGGTGGCAGACCCACAAACTAAGCACTGCTTCAACCTCTTCCTGCAGATGGAGTAATCATGCCCTGGTCTTCCGCAGAAAGAACATATAGCTTCCTTTTGCTGCTGTCGGGGTCCCGGGGCTCTAACCGGCGGGGTCTGGTGATGTGATGTAGGGGGACGGTATGTCTGCTGGTGCGGCGTCGGTGCTCTCTGCTGGAAAGCCTGACGCTTGGACGGTCCCTCATGGTGTACAGAAGCCGGCCTCTTGCTAGACAGAAGACGCTCCTCAATGCTCCGGGCCAACTCTAGGCTCTGGTAGTAGTCAGTCGTACCATTCGCCACTATAAGAATGCCAATGTCTGGAACTAGACCATGGCAAAACCTATGGGTCATCTCTTCTGGGTCTGCAACCAGACTAGGAGCGAAACGGCTCAAACGACTAAACTCTGCCGCATACTCATCAACAGAACGGTTCTCCTGCTGGATGTTCTGGAATCGTAGCCCCATGGCTACTCTAGCAGTGGTCGAGAAGAATTTCTTCTTGAACTGGGTCTTGAACTGATCCCAAGTGGCCCTCCCTATCGCAAACAACGGCTCATTCCGGAACCAAACTCTTGCTAAGTCTATCAGCAGAAATCCCGCTGCCTCGACCTGGAGGTCACTCGGCATCCTAACTCCAAGGAGCTTTCTCTCTACCGAGTCTAGCCAGTCATCTGCTACTACTATGCCCTCAGTCCCTGAGAACTCCTTGGGGTTCAGACCCATGAAGTCCTTGATCGTCCCCGCTCTCTGCCGTGGCTCTACTGGTGGTGGGACCACGGTACGTTCCTCAGAACGCTCCATGCTCTCGCGGAGTAAGGTAGTCTGCTCCTGATGGGTTGTTAGGAACCCCTGGATCAGAGTGAGCAGTTGGTTCCCGTCGAGTGTGACGGAAGCCTGGGTAGGTATAGTGATAGGGGGAGGTGGAAGTATCGGGTCCTGCTGGGACTGCGATGTGGAAGGTGGTGGAGGCATCTGCGTTGGTGGATTTGTGGAGTGGGGGAGTATGGTAGGTGGAGGTAGGGGTGTATCAGTCAACTGGTCAGCTGACTGGATAGGGAGTGTGCCGTTCTCAGGTGTGACGTACTGGAATGAACGAGAAAGCACCATCTAATATAAAATAAAAGGACTTATAAGGACTTGTTTAAAGTAAGCAATCATAGGCAAGAAAATCTAATTATAATAGCAAGCATGTGATGTATTTCCTATGTTGCAATCCTAGCATTCCTCTAGGTGTTCTAAGCATCATTCCTAATGTTGTCTAATTACCTTAAGTTCTTAATTGCAGGCATGCTTGGTACAATAACGTAACCAAACAATTTAGTCTCGACCTGCATGGGCCACCACTAAAAACATGTCACGACCCGCTACCCAATTTGTTGGGCCGGGCCGAGTCATGTCCAGCCTACGCTTGAGATAAAACGTAGTAAGCTATTCTAAAGTCAACAGGATAAAACTAAATGTGCTAACAATTCTATAAGTGAATAAAAGTCATAAATGCTCCAAACACAAAAGTCATCTCATATAGTAATAAGTCCAGGTACAAGTCTGAAATATAAAACTGGATATATGTCCAGTTACAAAATACGTAGTCTAATACATGACTACACTAAATATCCCAAGCAACTACGCAAACTAGACGAGTTTTCCCGCAGGTACATCCTCGTAAAGCAAAGCCGGGTCCTCGGCAGTATCTCCATAATATGAGTCGCAGAGTAACTCCTCCTCAGTAAGGATACCTACAACGTTATCCTGTCAGGACGAGAGCAAGTACTGATTCTAACAAACTAGCATATGAAACATGAAAATGAACATAAGAGGAATAACTGGAAACATGCATCACATAGTCTATCATGGCAAGGATACATATGTCATAAAGACAGATGTATATGTAATGTTTAAAACTGTAGCAGGTACGTGATCGTCAATAGGTATAAAAATGTACTGTGGTATAAGTATAAAATGTACTTCCGTACAAGTAAAACAAGCGATAGATACACATACGTATAAATACAGCTGGTGCGCCTACGACAAGGTATACATATAAAATGTCAACCTTGCTCGGTACGTACGTACGAGTAAGGGGGCATGATCACGTACGCTACTAACAGTTTCCCCATAACCCAGGTTCTAATCATGTAAGAGATACATAAAGACTGTTCTAAGCATGGTAGTAACTGAAAGTACAACATGTGAATATTTAACTTGCTACCCCAAGGATCAGCATTTAACATGGTTGGATTTGCAGTTCATTGATGTAACAGTATGTAAAGTTTTTAGAGAGTACTTGCCTCTAGTAAAGCAAAGCAAAGCAAGCTGCGATAAAATGCTATAGATGTCTGGTAACTCGTCACTGTAGAAATAAATACATAAACTTAGTTTTCACACTAAGCTAAAACACTAAGACACTAATTGGTACAACACGACTTGTGACTGGGCACCTAGCCAAAATGATGACTTTAGCATAGGAGATCAATGTGGGGTGACACACTACTATAACTAACTTTCTAGGGTCTTTACACTAATGAGGGGTGAAGTTCAATACGGCTATAACTCAAAATAACACAAAAAGTTGCAAGTCATAATTATTCAATAAATAAATCAAATGAACATTGTGTTCCAACAATTTTTGAGATAGACGAAAAGCACAATTTTACATAAAATAAAGTACCAAAATGATTCTTGTTAATTATAGAAATTTATTATAATTGTTTCGGAATTTATTAACCAGTATAAGTATTTTATAAAAATCAGTTTTCCTAAGTACACAAAAAATGAGTTCTGGTTTCATATGCCAAAACAGTGGCAAAACTGTAAATTAAATACTGTAAAAATTATGATAAATTACCTAAATTAACATAGTATCTAAATACCATTTTTCCAGAATTTTAACAGTAATTAAAGTATTTTTAGAAATTCAAAAAACAGCATTGTACACAATTGAAATTAAATAATTAATTATCTGCGTATTTTGACCATGTACATAATTTGAACCAGAGTTCAAATACAGGACCCAAGGCCATGAATCAAGTCCAATATGACTTGTACAGGTTTTGAATATGTGAAAACACATTTGAGCCCAAAAATTCATGCTAGGCTTGGACACCAAATGGTTGCAGTAATTAAAATACAAAAAAAAAAATACATAATAAATATTAATATTTTAACAAGATAAAATTATACATAGTAGTTATATAATTATGACAAATATATTTACATATATCAAAATATAGCATATGTACAATATTACATAATTTATAGAGGTTAAATAGTTATGTATACATACATATACATATATAACATATATGTATATTTTTTTTAACATATAACATATATGTATATACATATATGGAAATATACATATAAAAATACTAAATATATATATAATATATATATACACAAATATAAATACTGTATATATATACTTATATAACAGTATATAATAATACATAAATACATATATATATATATATATATATATATATATATATATATATATATATATATATATATATATATATATATATATATATATATATATATATATATATATATATATATAAAATATATATATGTATATATATATATAAATATATATATATGTATATATATATATATAATAAAACAAAATATATATATAATAAAACAATATATATATATATATATATATATATATATATATATATATATATATATATATATATATATATATATATATATATATATATATATATATAATAATAATAATAATAATAAATATATATGTATATATATATATATAATAATAAATATATATATATACATATATATTTATTATTATTATTATTATTATTATTATATATATATATATATATATATATATATATATATATATATAATAATAAATATATATAAAATATATATATATATATATATATATATATATATATATATATATATATATATATAATAAAACAAAAATAAAAGAAAAAGAAAAAGGAAATGAAACAGAATGCGGGGGGGGGGGAAGAAAAAGGAAATGAAACAGAATGCGGGGGGGGGGGGGGGGGTTCGAACTCGGCCCACTGGGTCGAGTTCTTGGGTTCAGTCGGGCTGGCCAAGGGGTCAGCCCGCAGCTTGTGTTAGGGTTAGGATTTCGTTTATTTTATTTAGGTTTTAGTTAGTAACAGTAAATCCGATATAACAAATCCTGTGTCCTGACAGTTAGGGACACAGGAGTCTACGTGTCCGTGCTAAGCACGACACGCACAGGTCGAATTCATTGTGTCCAGACTTACCTCTAGGATGCTCGTGTCTAGGCGAACGTCGTACGTGAAAACGAGACACGCACGACACGTATTTGACGCTGCTACTTACGTGTCCGACTTCAATGGGGGGTTTCGAGGGTGCTCGTCGGCGGCTGAGGCGACGTGGTCGCGGCGGAGTGGTGGCGATCGATTCGCCTCGTCACGGCGAACTTGTTGGCAGTGGTTGGAGGCGTCGAGCGTCGCTGTGGGGGTGGATTTGGGTAGATGGCCGGAGTTTGGGTTACGACTAGGTTGTCGGGGCGGTTGTGGGTGGCTGAGTGGTCAAAGTTAGTCTAGGGCTAGGGTTTAGGGGTCGGAGAGTTTTTATAGAGGACTTAGGTCGGTCGGGCTGGCCAGAGTCGGCCGGGAAATGCGGGGTCAGGACGGCGTGGCGGTCGTCGGTCAGCCGAGTCGTCGGGGCTGGGTAGATTTAGGTTTTACACTGGGGTCCCTAGAGTTTAGGTAATTGCAAATAGACCCTAACAGTTACTGAATACAAATTAAAATTTGCATTCCGCATTAAAAACAATTAGTTATTTATAAACTAATACTGAAACAATTCTAATTATTACAAACTACTATTAAAATAATTCTGAAAATTACAAAATGGTATTAAAACATTTTAATAAATTGCAAAATGGTATTTTAGTATTTAAAACTCATTTAAAAATTATTTAAAAATTGTAAAAAGATTCCTAAAATCATAATAAAATATTTTAAGGCTAAATATGACATTAAAAACTAATTAACACTAATTAAATAAATTTTTGAAAAATAGGGACTCACATCCAATATATAAACTCAGATGAATTTGAGAAGCAAAGCCCCCCGCCGCCCCCGACCAAAGCCCGCCGCCCCAAACCCGTCGCCCAGTAGTTCGGTTGCATATATATATGAAGAGTGCTTATGGCTGTGCGTCGGTTGCATATACCCCCGACGCCCCCGCCCCAAGCCCGCCGCCCAGCCCCCGACGCCCCCGTCCCAAGCCCGCCGCCCAGCCCCCGCCGACCCCGCCGCCCCCGCCCCAAGCCCACCGCCCAGCCCCCGCCGCCCCCGCCCCAAGCTCACCGTCGAGCCCCGCCGCCCCCACCCCAAGCCAGCCGTCCAGCCCCCGACGCTCCCGCCCTAAGCCTGCCGCCCCCGCTGCCCCTACGACACCGCGAGAGAGAGAAAGAGAGAGAGAGAGAGAGATCGAGAGAGAGAGAGAGAGGGGATTACCTTCGGGAGAGAGAGAGGAGAGTACGCTGACGCCGATCACCGAAGCCGCGGGAGAGAGAGAGAGAGAGAGAGAGAGGAGAGATTGTGAATTTGGGGGAAATGTGAAAAGTTCTCCCCTCCGTTTTAATTTAAGTCTGGAACGTATATGTAGCGACGGACTAGCGACGAATTTTAATCCGTCGCCCGTTAGTCGCTATTTTTGATACTTGCCGACTGAATATCCGTCGCTACGTTGTCGAAGAATTATCCCGCCAATTCTCCACACAATTCTCGCCAAATAATCGACTGCATAGCGATGGCTGACTATCCGTCGCTATATCTTCGACGTCCTAGCGACGGATGTGCGACCTTTCCTCCTCCTAAAAATAAAATAAAAAATGTAACAGCTTGTCGTCGGTAATCCGTCGGCTGATTGCCACAAAGCCGTCGCTAACGCCGACGAAAAATTTTCGTCGCTAATTTTCGGTCGCTAATTTACTGTATTTTGGTAGTGATTTCTAAATGGAGGTGTAGAAGAAAAAATATATATGGATCAACCTGAGGGTTTCATTACTAAAGGTCAAGAAAAGAAGGTTTGCAGATTAGTTAAATCACTTTATGGCTTAAAGCAAGCTCCCAAGCAATGACACAACAAATTTGACAAAGTCATTTTAGAATTTAGTTTCGTGCCAAACGAATATGAAAAATATTTGTATTCTAAAATACAAATGAAAGTTGTGTCATCTTATGTTTGTATGTTGATGATATCCTTATTCTAGGATCTTCACTGGAATTGATAAATAACACAAATAATTATTTATCTAACGACTTTGATATGAAAGACCTAGGTGAAGCCAACTTGATTCTAGGAATGCAAGTGTCAAATTGCAAAGAGAGATATACTCTATCATTAGCACATTCAATTGGAAAAATTAATGCTATTCGAGTATTTTGACAAAAAACTCGTCCTTACTCCTTATGACGGTAATGTTGGTCTCAAGAAGAATGAATGATCACCTATAGAACAACATATATATTCACAGATGATAGGGTCCCTTATGTACATAACAAATAGGAGTAGACCCGATATTATATTTTATATTGGAAGACTAAGTAGATATACTAGTAACTCAAATCAGTCACATTGGACTATATTAGATAGAGTATTTAGATATCTTAGGGGTACTCTAGATTATAAACTTCATTATACTAGACATCCCGATATCATAGAAGGTATTCAAATGCAAACTGCGTAACTGATTCACATGATGTGAAATTCACTACTGGATATAGTTTTACCCTAGGAGTAGCTACAATCTTCTGGGATTCGTGTAAACAAACTATCATAGCTAGGAGTACAATAGACTCTGAAATGATAGCTTTGGACACTACTTGTACAGAAGCTGATGGCTTAAAAATCTGATTATGCTTGTACCTATTTCTCATATTTCTGTTCCTGCAATTTCTATCAATTGTGATAACAAATCTGTTATTAAACTACTAATTCATGATTTTGTGAATGTTAAGATGAAAAGGCACCTGCAACTACGCTTCAAATCGATAAAGAGCCTATTAGGCAAATATGTAATTCTTGACTATATAAAGTCAGAAACAACTTTGCAGACCACTTGACCAATGGTCTGTCTAGGACATTGATCCTAGAATCATCGAGGGGGATGAGATTAAGTCCATAAGTTAGTCACCAGCAGTGACAACCCAACCGAGTCTGACTGGAGATCTCAAGAAGCTGGTTCAATAGGTAGAAATAAGCTGGACTAGGTAACTATTATGGAACACTGGCCCTGAGATTAAATTCTCTTAAAATAAATGCTCAAGAGGCTGTACATGTGTACATGGATACCCCATTCCTATGGTGACAGTGTTCCGATGTGATATAGTTAGGATAATTTTTAACTCTTAATAAGTCCAAGCATGATATGCATGGTTGACTCCTATCACCAACCCTTGAGGACTTACCTATATGAGAGGTTGTGAAGGCCGCGGATAGGGTGATCCCAGACAACTCTTATGAATATGGAATAAGTGGGCATGACCAATCAAAAGTGCCACCCGATAGACCCAAGAACCTCTAGTATACTATGTATGCTATTTTTTGAACCTGGTTCAAGAAGTCTGATTCAAGGCATAGTCCATCAAACACTTCTTCAGGCAAAGACAATAGTCACTAAGTGAGATTCAAGGCTGTAGTCCATTTTATCTATGCATAGTATATCTATGAATCGGGTCACTCTTTTCGAGTTATGTGCGACGAGGAGATACCGGTAGAGCGGGGGTTTCACCATTAGGAGCATTCGGAACAAGTATGCACATAGATCCGAATCAACTCTTAGGACAGTGCTACGTGCGCGACTTTCCCGTATCCCATTAACATTTATTTTATTTTATTTTGTTTGTAGATTTTAAAAGGAAGAAAAGTGAATAATTTTTAACATCTTGGACTTCTTCATCGATTTCTTTTTCTCCTCCTCCGGCTCCTCCCTGCTTTTCTTATTTTCTTCTCTTTTTTATAATCTGTCTAGTTTCTCCCTCTGAGAAGCTCTTCTTCTTCTTCTTCTTCTTCTTCTTCTTCATTTTGACTCTGATACTACATTGTAGAATACAAATGAGATGATAACACAAAAGATGACATTTGATTCAAGGGGTTGAATAAACAATTTTGTTTCTTGCTTTCATGATTTTTTCTACTACAACAATTTGCTTACATTATTATTTATAGGACTCAAGATATATCAATGTGCATTAGCAATAATGAACATACTCTTAGGCCTCGTTTGGTTCACGGATTTAAGGAATCAAGAAAGGAAAATTGTTTCCTTTCCTTTATTTGGTAGCCACAAACTTGAGAATCAATTTTTTGACAAGAAAAAAAATTGGTGAAAATATGGTTCCACTCAAGACCCATGAGATTGATTTTCCCTAGCCTCCTCCTTTTCCAACATTTGTTACAAAAGTTATGACAAAAGTAACCATGTGTCATTGCTTATTTTACCATTAATGTTATTTTTATAATATTATTTTTATTTTAAAATGTAAGAATATTTTTGAAACATTGTTATATTTTTTCTTTCATTTTCTAGATAATTTTCTTGTCTTACCAAATAATAGAAAAAAAATGTGACAGAAATCCTACTTTCATATTCTCATAAAAAATATAAGAAAATTCATTTTCTTTCCGTGAATCAAACGAGGCCTTAGATTTTCTATATGCATTCAGATATATATACAACAATGAATTTTAACTCTTTCTAGATACATCCATGCGTGTAATAATGAAGTAATAATTCTACTAAGACTTGTGATCAGATGTTATATTGAGTTAATAAGGAGATAATATTGGACATAAAATTGAGTGATATAGAGAGAGAGGAAAAAAGAGGGAGATGCAATGATTAGTGTTACTGGGGTCTTGGAATCTGAGTCTCCTCTCTCTGTAGAGCTGTAGTAGCGAGGAGTAACTTCTCTCTCTCTTCCTTTTTTTTTTTTTTCGTAAAGGGAGTGGTGCTGCATCCGAGGCCATCGAACTGACATCCAACTGTGTCTTGTTGCAGCGATGAATGAATCCCCTCCCATCATCATCAATCTTGCAGCCAAAGAGCCAAGGAGGCCCAGGCCCCAGGCCAGGGTGGGTGGTGGGGTGGGTTGGTGGTGACCCACTGGCCATCCAATCACTAGTGGGGTCCACCCTGATTGGACGGCCAAGATTGAAGTGCTCGTTGTACTGCATGCCCCATCTTCTTCACTTCACTTCATTTCACGTCAGTAGTAGTAGTAATAAGTGACAGACAACTACCTCTTTGAAAGTGAAAGACAAACAAAGAATCAAAAAAATATATACATATACATATTAAGAAGAAGAAGAAGGAGAGAGAGAGAGAGAGAGAGAGAGAGAGAGGAGAGAGAGAGAGAGAGTGTGTTTTGCTTGTCGATCGTCAGTCTTAGATTGGATGCCTACGATCTTATGCGTGTTCATGTTTGTACCCGTAGTGGATGGATGGGAACATGGCTTGTCCGCTTGCTGGCAGCTGGCTAGCTCACCATGTTGATTTCAGCATGTGTTAATGTTGTGGAAGAGGAAGGGGAAGAGGAGGTGCGTGTCATTGAATGTGGTCCGAACGGTGGGGATATGGAGATGGAGAGTAAATTTGCCATAGAATGTTTGCTTGAGAAGATGGACATTCATCATGTCATGGGCCGGGTTGATTGAAGTGACATTCTACTACTTGCTTTCCAAGAGGTTAATTTGCTAGATAGATATTATTTGGAGCTTAATTGGTTTGGAATGGAGACAGTTCGGGGAAGAACTGCCCACTTTCTGTATTTAATTTTGTGGGAAAATTTAGATACCCTAACGTTAATGTTAATAGAGCAGAATAATACCTCATGCAGTTTTTCTAATTAAATTGATATATATCGGGAGACAATCGATACATGATAAAAGTTTAGTGGACTCCATCATCATTAGTTGTTAGATCTAGTAAAAGTGTAGGACTCGTTTGGTTCGCAGGATGGAAGAGAAAGAAAATTAATTCTTTGACATTTTCTTTCATTTTGGAAAATTATAATTTTTATTGATTTTTTTTTTCCAATGTTTGGAAATACCAAGGAATTTGAAAAAGAAAATGAATACGTCAATGTGGGAAAGTGATTTCTTACTTGTATGGATGGAATCACTTTTTTCCTAATTTTTCTTCCATTGGAAATTACTTTCCTTTCCTCCTCAATTCCTTTGACATCCAAACATAGAAAAGTAATCACTTTTCTACCCAACCCGATGATTCCGCGAACCAAACGAGGCTATCAATCACATGGAAGAAGTAAAATACAATATATATGATCATCAAACATATAAAATAGTAATACGTCCGAAATTATAATATGTAGATGATCATGAAACTAATAGTACGTGTGTGTCCTTGTACAGGGTTATAGCTTAGTATTGAAAGGTTAAATCCAGTTTTAGTTCAGCATTTACATACAAAATCTGAAAATAAGCTAACATTTAAACCAGTACAATATTAACATAATGCAGTTTCAGAATTTACTCAATGCTTCCAATACATCCTAACATGATAGAGAAGAAACCCTAACATACTATCCATACATTTAGCTATGCATATGGTTCAATATTACATATTAAATCTGAAAGTGAACTAAACATGGAAATCAATGTAAAAAAATGTTAACATGTATTCAGTTTTAGGATATTAGAGAAATTTGAAAATCAACCAACCCAATGTTTATTACAACCTAACATGTAAGAATACGAAACATAAATGGGTAAAGTGCATTTAAACCCTCCTTAGATGCACGAAAATGCAAATAAAGACTCGCTGATCCGAAAAATCCAACTAGATACGAAAATGCTCAAATCACCCCCTCCGCTAACTTTTCCGTTTACGGGTGTTCAAATGGGATTGTTTTGACCATTTTACCCCTGGGCTATCTAATATTAACTTGTTAAAAACGGTTAGTTCTAAAATTATTTTATTAAAAACGGTTACGCAAAAATACTTGTTAAAAAGTGGATAAATATTAACAAAGGGAAAATGGTCTTTGCTAGTAAAATTATTTATTAAAATTATTTTAATTAGTATTAACTTGTTAAAAACGGTTAGTTTCGTCAAAAAAAATGGATAAATATTATTTAAAATTATTTTGTCATAAATTATTTTTTATTTAACAAATATATAAATATTTTTGGGAAAAATAAAACTGATAAATACAAAAAAATCAATGCTTAAAAAATAGAAATGATGAAAAACTGGAAAAAAAAACCAAATAAAAAACAAAAAATACTATTAAAATATGGAAAAAAATAAAAAATAGACAAAATATTCCAAAAAACCAAAAAATGAGGATAAATCTTAAACAATGAAAAAAGACAAAAACAAAAACTATACAAATTTGAAAATAAAAGTCACTCTTAAAAAACTAGAAAAGATTATTAAAAAGATGAAAAAAAATATGAAATAAGAACTAAAAAAATGGAAACAAAAAACAAAATATTAAAAAGATTATTAAACAAAAATCAATTCTCATGCTTGACGTCATTTTCGAAAATAAATGTTTATAATCTAAATAGTAGGTTTTCATCTTAAATTTTTTCTGGAAAAAAAAATCTTTTAACAAATGTCCGGTTAGTCCTGAACTTGTATCGTAATTATTTATTAGTCATGACTATTATCGTAATTATTTATTTATTAATTCTAGAAAAGATTATTAAAAAGATGAAAAAAATATATGAAATAAAAAATAAAAAAATGAAAACAAAAAACAAAATATTAAAAAGATTATTAAACAAAAATCAATTCTCATGCTTGACGTCATTTTCGAAAATAAATGTTTATAATCTAAATAGTAGGTTTTCATCTTAAATTTTTTCTGGAAAAAAAAATCTTTTAACAAATGTCCGGTTAGTCCTGAACTTGTATCGTAATTATTTATTAGTCATGACTATTATCGTAATTATTTATTTATTAATTCTAGAAAAGATTATTAAAAAGATGAAAAAAAAATATGAAATAAGAAATAAAAAAATGGAAACAAAAAATAAAATATTAAAAAGATTATTAAACAAAAATCAATTCTCATGCTTGACGTCATTTTCGAAAATAAATGTTTATAATCTAAATAGTAGGTTTTCATCTTAAATTTTTTCTGGAAAAAAAAATCTTTTAACAAATGTCCGATTAGTCCTGAACTTGTATCGTAATTATTTATTAGTCATGACTATTATCGTAATTATTTATTTATTAATTCTAACTGAAATTGTAAATCTTGGTACAAATTTATTTTCATCACATGTATTACTTAAACAAATAACTTAAATATTACTAAACGTGTCAAAAATCCAAAAATAAATTGTAAAACATGTATGTCGAAGCATGGTCCGGGTTCAGTGGCTGCCACCGCCTTTGTCGATTATCTACGAATAGGCTTCCATAATTTCTATTTGGACGTCTTGAAAAAAAAGGAATAAGTAAAAAAAGCTTCAAACATTAAATGAGAGCAAATAAG
The DNA here is from genome assembly GCA_029216955.1 of Iris pallida. Classification (NCBI taxonomy): domain Eukaryota; kingdom Viridiplantae; phylum Streptophyta; class Magnoliopsida; order Asparagales; family Iridaceae; genus Iris; species Iris pallida. The sequence goes on from JANAVB010035020.1 coordinate 2,630,883, forward strand.
TAAAAAAAAAAAAAGAGAATATAAAAAAAAAATTGCAGTTGGATTTGAGATCTGTAGGTAAGAGAAAGTTTCAATATATTAAATGAGAGCAAATAAGTAAAAAAAAAAGAAATATTAAAAAATATATTATTTTTTCTTCCAACCAACCGGTCAAAAAATAAAAAATATAAAGTTTAGGTTTTATGTTTCAAACAAACATTGTCTTATACATAGAGAATGAAAGAGAGCCAACAGCCAAATGTAAGCATTAGGGGTATTTTGGAAAGTGCACTTTTTTTTTAATCCAAAAAATGGCCTCTAACGGCTGTTCTAACGTCAATTTGACGGAAAGGGGTATTCTGCGCAAAACAGGGTTTACGGGAGGTACAAACTGCTTTAAGTTTTCTAAAAGGTCTTATTTTGCGAACGAGGCAACTCTAAGGAGGTTTTAAATGCACTTTACCCAACATAAATTTATATCCCTACATACCACAATGTATATAGCTCAAAATATTACATTTAAAACAACAATTGAACTAACATTTAAAATCCAATATGAAGGGTTAATATACACACAGTCTTAGATTTGACAAATTCAAGCACAAAACTCAACTAATTTTTTTGAATTGAAACCCTACGTATAACATACATGTGCAGTGATGTAAACATAACTAATAACATGAAATCTATATTTGAATTACGAATTTAAACTGGAAAAGCAGAAAATCAAAAATATTGGGATTTTGACAATTTAAACATCAACAACATATTAATATGTATTTAGATAGGTGGAAAATCAAGTGTAGCATGCATACGTGTCAGGCAAAGAGTCTGTGTCCAATATATATATATTCTCATGTCCCAATATAAAAATTAAATTCTATATCAAGACCAACATTTAGATTTCTACCAAGATTGCAAAGTAGGTGATTGGTGAAATCAAGACAGTTTTATTATTATCATTTAATACAAGAATAGTAGCAAGAAGAAAATAACAATAAAATCTATTCTGTTTATCTGTTTAAAGGAAGAACCATTTTGAAACCATAGCTATAATATCAAATCCAAGATAAGGTCTAGCAAAATCGTCGATTCATTGTTTTAAGAAGAAATTCATAGTAAGAAGTTGTACAAGGTTCATAAAAATAGCTAAAGCTACTCCTAAGTTAAATAAGGAGAAGCAAAACAAAAAAAAATAATAACTTTTTTTTTTAAGGACTGAAACAAAAGTAGAGAAAAAATGTTCGAAAATATTTAAGGTACAATCTGATAATCATATGCGTCTATCCACAATTATGATACTCTAAATCCTCGTCATACTAGTAAGCAAGGCTACGATAATCACAGAGTTCTCGACTTAGGCACATACCTCTAGAATCATGGTATTTAACATTTTCGCGATGCCACTAGCTTGGCTGCGAAAATCTTAAATTCCCACACCCGAGAAATATATCCAAATCAGACTATATGTCCTCAGCATGCTGGCTAATGTGACTATAGAAGACTAGATTCCATAACTTAGATGACCTAGCCCATATAATTTCATCTTGACAAAAATTAAATTAAATCAACAATGATTACCTAAATATCAAATTTATCAACGAACATCAAGATTCAAAAATGAACAAAAATCCTTCAAATTATATAAATACAAACTCGGATGCTACAACTAACATCAAGATTTAAAAATGAACAAAAAATCCTTCAAATCAAATTCAACAACAGAAAGTAAAGACAAATTAAATCAAGGGAAGAGAGTTTTCAATCGAAGTTAAAATAAGATTCTCAAGGATCGTCCAAGGAATCTCTCAGGGGATCCTAACTGTGATTGAGTACCTTCAAAAATATATTTCCTAATCCTACTGCAGGCTGTAGTGGTACTCTAGTTCGAATACCACTACAAAAACTCGACCTGTATGGGCTACCACTAAAAACGTGTCACGACCTGCACCCTAGGGTTAGGGTACGAGAACGTAACAACGCCTAGCCTACGCCGCAGTGTCGTCGGTAGAACGCTATCCTAGGTCTCATGCATCTAACAATATAAGGCTAAGCAGTTTATATTTCCCGAATGGGGGGTGACATAGCAGAATGTAAACTCAATCACATCTAAGGTAGAGCATAACGGAAGATAGATAAAACATAAAATCCAAAAGAGATACAGCAGATAGAAGTCTAAGTGTCTAAGATACACAAACCCAGAAATACGTATCAAAGCTCAAATACAGTAATCCATAAAGTAAATACAACTCCAGACAACTGAAATAGCTATCTAAATAACCTCTAATGTATCGCCTCTAGGCTAGCAGGCAAACTCTAAGCTATCTATAAAATTTATCAACAGGTCCAATCAGGACAGGAGAGAGCACAGTACATCTCAACAAGTCATAGCAGGTTAGAAAATATAATCATGCAGTAAAGTAAGATACATGATCTGAAGGAAATACAGTATATAAACAGCGAGAGAGAACTGTAATAGAAATATCTACTATAAGTAGAGAACTAACAGTGGCTAGTGAGTCAGAGTACAATATAAACATGTGAATGGCATAGGAGATTCTGGAAACTATACTATGGAGTGATTCTGGGAACTACACTACTTGGATATTATTCACATGTCTACTTCTACTCCCTGTGCCCCCAATCAATACACAAGGATCCAATCAGGTTATGTTATGATTCCATGCAAAGGCCCACAAGGGGTGATACATGGATAGCCCATAAATGGATGATTCTGGGAATGCCCACAATGGGGTAATTCTGGGAATGCCCATAAATGGGATAATTCTGGGAAGACTCTGTGATCATGAGAGTACATGTCACAAGTGATCGAAGAACCGTAAAGCATAGTGATACGCCATGTAAGTGAAACACACAGAACATGTAGTATACGATGCTCCATGAGGGGATAACATCTCAAGAATGGATCCATATAGTACTAATCCGTGTTACCAACGTGACAGCATCAAGTAAAGTAATCTAAAGCAGGAAAATAATTCTAATAGGATATGAAATGATCAGAGAATGTACTCGCCTGATAACCTGAACAGCTGATAAGTATAGGGGGTCCAACTGAAGCCACAGAGTCCTATTTAAAGCAACACAGGTTACAAGGTGTTCAAGTTGTAATAAATAAATCTCTACAAGCAATCTATTTTATCCTAGGTTCTTCTAAGTCAAAACAACTCTAGGTCAACTCCGGTCAATAATCTAGTCCACTAGGTCAAGTGTTGACTTACAGTTGACTTTGGGTCAACTGGTCAACTCTGGTCAAACAGGGTCAATTCTAGTCTAATTATTAAAGATATAAAGTGTACTTCGTTATTCGTACGTTGAAACTTACGACACGCAAATTGAGATAAGAAGATCAACGGTAAAGTTGATAATCTTATTATAGTGATCCACGTGTCCATCTTGTCAATTTTAGCGATGTGAGATCACTGAAATTGACTGAGCTCAGTTTCGTTGTACTAATCCCGAAATACGAATATTATTATTAATTAATTATAAAAAGGTTAAACTCAGAGAAACTATCAACAAACATTGTCGGACGATGAAATAAACATCGCCAACGTGTCCAGAATAGTCAAATTAGCTAGGATAGCCTGCCCATCGGTCCAATTTGGACACAAGGGCAAAAAGATAATTTCGGATCAAAACGGTATCTATGTCGGAACCGTTTTGCACCGAAATACGTACAAGAAAACAAATCTATAAAATATAGCAAATTATATGTCCACGAAACCAGAATGACGATACGAACCCAACGGTATCTCCAGAATTGGATTCCGTTGACCCGATATCAATTTGGTCCGTTGACCAGAACTTGGAATTCCGGTTTGCACGGAAATGCGTGCCGAAGCCAAAGTTCTCAAAACTCAGCAAACTACATGTCAATGAGTCCAGAATGGCGATACGAACTCAATGGTATATCCGGAATTGGATTCCGATGAACCGATCTCAAAATGACCCTTTGACCCGGATATTGGTATCCGACTTGCACCGAAATGCGTGTCAGATCCAATGTCCACCAAAACCTAAAAATTTATATGTCAATGAGTCTAGAATGACGATACCAACTCAACGGTATATTCGGAATTGGATTCCGATGAGCCGGCGTCAAAAAGTCCCGTTGACCCGGACTGTGGGACCCACTTTGTACCGAAAAACGTGCCAGGGCCCACGTCCTCCAAATCTAACAAATTTTATATGAAAACATGCCAGAACGACGCCAAGAGTCTACTGGTGGCGTCAGAAATGAAATCTGGAGTCCCGTGTTCAATTTAAAAATTAGAAATTACGAATTCGGACGGCCAACTTTGGCGTCGAATTCAACCAATCAAACAAGCTCACAATGAAACGAAACTGGAGGGGTAGCAAGAGGGTTATACCAGCTTCGCACAGGAACTGGTAGCATGCCAAACGGAGCTGCGGTGGAGGAGGTACAAGCTGATGAAGTTGATCCCGCGAAACTGTCCAAAATTAATACAATTTAAACGGGCATATTGGTGGCCGGTTTCGATGTATCAAACGATAAAATCAACGGCTGAAAATTGACAGGAGTGAAGGTGGATATACTGAGATTGTGACGGAGCAAAGAAATCGCCGATCCAACGGTCAAATTCCAGGAAAAATGTGCACGAAGCCGCTGCGACAGAACGCGAAATCTGGATCGTTCCCGCGCGCGTCACGACGGAACTTCGTGCGAAACGCACGAATCGCCTCGATGGCGCGTCCCGGAGGACGGTGGCCGCCAGAGGAGAGTTCGTCGGAGTGGGGCGCACCCGTGTGGTGGTCGGCCACGCCGGTGTGCGGCCGGCGGTGGCGCTGCACCGCCTGTGCGCGCGCGGCTGTCGAGCATGTAGCTGCTGCTGCCACCGGTGCACGCGGGGCTGCACGGCCAGGTCCGGCCGGCGAGGGTCGCGACGATGCGACGGACATGGTGGTGGTCTCGGTGGTGATGGTGGACGGAGTGGTGGTGGAATGGTGGTTGAGTGGTGGTAAAAAGGAGTGGTGGTGAAGATGGCTGAATGGAGAAGGAGGAGGAGAGGAGGAGTGTAACCCCCCAGTCCAAAAATACGTAGGACTAAAACGTAATCATGCCAGCTGTATACATACGAAGTATATGAACCATCGTATGTATACATAAGCTGTAAAATGCAGTAACCAAGGCACTAAATCTCATCCACAAAGATAAATAATGATATAAAAGCAACTTTGAATTTGTCATGTATACAATCGTTGGGAGGAGACAAATCCACTACCAACAAGTAAGGAAAAATACATGAAGAATAAAAAAAGTTTGGCAGACGAAGCGAAGACGATCAAGCGCAATCATCCTCAAAGAATTAGTGACAATCATGGCCACGGCTAGAACACCTGCGAAAGACAAGAACACACACCTGACAAGATAACCAGGTCCTCAGAGGGACGTAACAAGATACATCAACATGCCATATAATACTGAATATAAAATATGCCACCATCAAAGAAAGTGACAAGACACAATAAGGTAATCTAACCAAACTAAAGTGAACATGCAGTTGAGATACAATCCTTCGACGCATGGGCCCTGGCTGTAAATGGGATCTGGTATAGTCCCCACTTGGGCACCAGTGACCGAGAGCATGACGTTCAAAAACGACAGTGACCAACCTGAGAGGCTCATATCCGTATCTCCAGCGGAGCTTCCGGGTTATAGGGGAAGTACAATCGAAGCCCATACGACAAGGAAATGTTCTCCCCACCCAATGTACCTATCATGTCGCATCTACGACCATGTAATACTACTAAACGTCAAGTCTTCTAACACGCAACTATTGACAGTTAGACCTAATGCACGTCCTGCACGCATAAGTGATCAGCCAACACGCAAGTCCGTAGACTATATGCTACTCATAACTCATACATCTCGTGGCACAACAGTGTCAAAGTCTATGCAATGCACTAAGCTAGTGGTAGTCCCTTAACTCTAAGTCCATATGCAATCAAAGGGTAAATAACAAGGTACAACTAATATCACTGAGCAGGCAGTAATCAAGAACTAGAATAAATGAATAGTGATATGTAATAAAATGCAAACTAAAAATAAACAGTATAATGGCAAGGTATCTTGCCTGGTGTGGTGTGATGATCCGACAAGTCCTGATTGTCCAATAGCCATGTTCGAGACGTTGAGGCCTGAAGTCGCGGGAAAATAGGATTATGGAATCGGTCACGAGTAAGGTGGACAGATAGTGGGAATTTAAAGAAAAATTATTTATACTATCTTAGAAAAATATCCATAATACTTGAAATTATATTTTTATTATAAAATAATTTTAGAAATCTTTATTTAAAAATAATTTATATATATCGTAATTTTTGAAACTACATTTTGTTTCATGAATCAAAACATTTACAGGTAATACCTTAAAAATCATTTGAATCGAGTAAAAGTATTACGATACTATTTAGATCAAAAATAGAATATAATTTTGCTTTGAAATCAGGTTTGGAATTAGGGTCAAGCCCAGTGTCTTATTTTGATAGTAAAATATTTATCTCAAATACTAATAGTATACCTTCTTATAAAAGTACAACTATATCATCTAAGAAAAGAAAATACAATAATAACATCATTGTTAATCATTTTTTTAAAAATATTAATATCATTATTAAGAACAAAAATGTTAGCAATAGAAATAATAATAATGATATAATATAATAATAACAATAATAATAATAATACTAATAATAATAATAATAATAATAATAATAATAATAATAATAATAATAATAATAAATGATATTATTAATACAGCACTTATGCTGTCCACTGTTTAAAGAGGAAAGAAAATAGTGTAGATAATCGGGAGAGAGAGAGAGAAATAGGAAGAGGGGGCGAAGGTGTGCGCTCACCTGAGAGCTCGGCGGCGCAGGGCTGAGGTCGGTGGCGTGCGGAAGGAGGCGGCGGACCGGGATGGCCACCGGAGATGGGTGGAGGCGCGTCGATGCCCGTGGAACCACGGCGGAGGCGGTCGGACGGACCGAGGCAGCGTCGGGGGCTCGTTCCGGTGCTGGAGCGGCGCACGGCGGAGTCGGGGGATCGGTGACCGGCGGTGGCACGGTGGGTTCGTGGAGGTGGACCCGCCAGATCTGGATGGCGTCGGTGGTGAGCAGGCGGGGGTTGGGGAAAGTGAGTTTTTTCGGCGGGCGAGCGGCGTCGGTCCTCCATCGGCGTGCTCGACGACGGCGGTCGAGGCTCAAGAAGGCAGCGGGAATCAGCGGTCAGGGAGCGGTTCAGGCACGGCGATGGGGGTTTTCGGCGTGCTTCGGAGGGCGGAGGTGGCGAGTCGGACGGGCGGCGCGTCCGTCGGAGTGGCAGTCGGCCCGGCGGTGGAAGACGCCCGAGACGGCGCTGGAGGTGGCACAGTCGCTCGTGGCGGAGGACACCTGTGCGCGCGGTGGGTGGCGATGGTTGCCGCGGCAGTGGCGGAGGTGATTTCTACTTTTCCCTTTTTCTTTTGTCGTGGATTATGGTCGAGGGTTGCGGATTTCCAGCGGTTTGATGCCGGCTTTGCTATGGTGGAAGGGTATTGTCGGGATGGATCGGAACGATGATGGTGATGACGGAGGTACTGGTGGTGTGGAGGCTGGGTTCGGCCGAGGCCGTAGATGGAGTCGGGTAGACGGTTTAGAGCGGCGACACAAGGGAGGCAGGGTGATGGTGCGGGAACGACATGGAGGAGTAGGGGATAGGGTACGTCGTGTCGAGGGTGTTTGACACGACGGAGATAGAGGTCCGGATCTGTCGGGCCTGATTAATAATGTATTTGTATTGGTGGGGATTATAGTAGACGGGAGGCACGGACACGATGCACCATGGGTTAGAAATTGTGGTTGAAAATTTTGGAGGAGTACCTCTCCTTTTATAGGAGGTGAAAATTCCCAGTTGGATAGGGATTGGAATTTATTTAAATCCCAATAGAAAATATCATAATATAATTTAAATTCGCTTTAAACTTTAAATCATTCAAATCCAAATCCAATACAAACCTCCACTGATTTAATTCAAATTCCAATAAAATCTTTTCTAAATAAAATTAGCATATTTAACCTGTCACGCCCCAGAACCAGAATACTGGAGAGCGGGGGAATGACTCAGCCAGCTACGTATTACGGGTAGATGAATACCGTATAATACGATCAATGCTGTCTAACAAGACGAGGGGATGCATACTACATGAAAGTCTCCTATGGTCACTTCACATCTATTGTCTCAATCATTCAAACAAGAAACAGAAATAGAGAACATGTGAGATAAAGCAGTAAGGCGTCCCAAACGCTCAGTCAAAATGTTCTTGATATCTGGCTTTACAAAACACAGCCAGATGATGTAGTCAGTATACACTATTATTATCAGCTGCAGCCTGATATAGTTATAATTATGCAAAAGTAGGTACAAGACAATCCGATTAACATGTCGGTACCAAACGGCAAAGTATAAAGTATTTAACAAAACGAGCGGGGAAGTAAGAAAACCCACTCGAGCCCTCCTGCGATCATCCCTCTAGTGTTGACCATCGTGGAGGTAGAAGTAAGCTGGATCCTCGGGGACCGGCTCTAAATCTGGCCATGCAAAACCAGAGAGGTTAGACCTCTAACAGCAAGTACCGCAAGGAAGCACGATATGAGGGATTAAAACCAGTAATGAGAAAATATGATAAATAGATCTCTGCTTTCTACTGGAATTCACATAGTATCACGACACTTCGAACCAACCTCCCAACCAAACAAGGACAGAAGTTGGCACATCATGTCCTGACATTCTGATCATCTCAGTTAGGTAACAGAGGACATACAGTACACAAACAAGTTAATTTAAACGGCCATTCAACTACTACAGCTTGCTACTGTAAGTTCCAAGTTATCCTGGAATTATGCAATAAAGATTCCTCAGTTCTTACTATGTGCAAGCAAGGCTAATTTACCCAGTCAATCAATTGCGCCAATCATGAATTAGACGAGTCCCAACAGGACGCCCGTCATCAATATACAATATACAATAGATAATATAACCAGATACCGCTCCCTGCCCGTGTGGCAGATTTGCAGTATCTGTGGGGACCAGCCGGCCTGTCGGGCACTACTAGTCCCAAGAGGGCTGCCATGTAAGAACTCGGGAATCCATTCTCTCCATGCAATCATTATTTTATTTAACTTAATAGTCTCTACGTTAAGTAAAATCCCATGCCGTGGGTCATGGTCATTCAAATGAGTACTTTCGTACGGGGTACGATATGCACAACTCTACAACGATACCAGTGCGGTTAGGTTGTAGGTCTTACATAACGTAATGCAACAATCAGAACTAACCACGGAGTAATCATGCCTTGACCATAAAGTACACATGCTGTTTTTGTAAAATAAATAAATAAATAAATAAATTGAAGCCTGCATGTGCCTGTATGTCAATATTCGGGATCAGCCAGTCGATTACAATAGTTCATAATTAATATGAACGTGTCTCATTCATTCAATTCAATAAGACGACTAGCCAGTCTCTTAGTTCCAACTAGGAACGCATGATCAATTATTAGTCAAAGTAACAGTCGGGGTCAATTCGTGACGAGGCATGAAAGTCAAATTAGTATTAAGCATGGTCGAGTCTATAACTAGCATAAAATAGTTGGTAACACTTTCTTGAAGCCAAGAAAAATATCTACAACTTTCATGTTGGGAGTTGAAAGAAATTCTAGCCATAATTCAGTCAAAATAGGACATATAACAGTCAGAAACAACTAAAATAGGCATATGCGGCCTATTCTGCGACATGCATGCGGACCTACTGCGACATGCGGCTCATGCGGCACTACTGCGACACCATATGCGGCTCAACTGCGACATACAGCTCATACGGCCCAACTGCGACACCATGCGGCTCAACTGCGACATGTGTCCCATGCGGCCCAACTGCGACACCATGCGGCTCAACTGCGACATGTGCCCCATGCGGCTCATTCGCGGCATCATGCGGCTCAACTGCGACATGTGCCCCATGCGGCTCATTCGCGGCATCATATGCGGCTACTGCGACATGCGGCCTCATGCGGCCCAACCGCGACATCTATGCGGCTCTACTGCGACATGCGGCCTCATGCGGCCCAACCACGACATCTATGCGGCTCTACTGCGACATACAGCTCATGCGGCCCAACTGCGACACCATGCGGCTCAACTGCGACATGTGCCCCATGCTGCAGATGAACATAGAAGTTTGACCAAAATTGTTTTGGCCATAACTTTCTCAAAATAAATCGGAATCTAACTTTTCAAAAGCCAAACTTCAGTAGAATTAAATTCTCTACAACATGGAACCACTTATTTTCGAAAACAACAGAGTTTGATAGATCAAAACCATAAAATCCATACGAAAACTAAAATTTAAAACTTAGATCTACACCCAACCATCCATGGAAATCAAGAACTTCAAGACCTAAACTTGTAGAGGATGAGAAGATGAACAACATAGACTAAAAATAAATGGAGATGCATGAAATCCCTCATGGTGTGCAAGATGTACTTGCCTCTCACAGGTGGGTTAGGGTTTGGTGGAGAAGTAAATGTGAATGAATGAAGAGAGAGAATGAAAGAAGAACTTTTATATCAAAGTCAAGTGGATCTCCACCATTCATTCTCTCCACCAAATCCAAGCCATCCATTCCTTTCCATGTTGAACCAAACCACACCAAGTTGGTTTACCATGAACCGAAATGAACCAAGAGCCAAGAAAAAGCAGAAAATAAAATGCAGGAAAATTAATAAGCGCAAAATTGAAGAATTTAAATACAGAACAAATGCATGATAAATATTAAATAAATACGTATTCTGGGAGCGGGAAGTGACATAACCAAATATTAAAATCAACAAAATCTCAAGTATCATTTCCATATTTAATAAATATAAAAATAATTAATTTCGAAAATTAAGGATATTATTTAAATATTAAATTATAAAAATAGCTTTTGTAAATGACAAAATAGATTAATAACCAAATTTCAAATTTCGCAAGTATCTAGAATATCTCTTATATAAACAAAAATTTCCAAATCAATATTTATTTTTTAAAATGACGAATAAAATAACTCTTTTTGAAATTTAAAATATTTATCATATGTACTTTTCCTATAAAATAAAATTTATAAAAAAAATGTTTTTTTTCTAAATATGTACCTCGACGCCTATTCGTACTCGTCGAGCATATACGAAATACAATCTCGCTCGCCACGCAAAAAATGCGAACTGGTATGCGACGTACGGAGTACAAAATTGATACGAAAAATATTTCAAAAAAAATCGTAGTAGAAATTTAGGGGGTTTACATCCTACCCAACTTAAAAGAATTTCGTCCTCGAAATTTAGGAAAAATTTGGGTAGGTAAGGCGAAGGGGATGGAAAGTGTTTATTTGAATAGATGTATGTGATCCCGAGAATGCAAACGAATATTCGTCGAGGATGCGAGTGACATTTCAATGGCAATGAGTCATTCGATTGACTAGAACAAAATTTCGATGATTTAGATTACGATCATGCACATGACAATCGATCAATGACTAAGCTCAATCAAGCTTAACATTAACCTTAAAAAAAAACAACCGCGTAAGTAGATAATATACTCCTTAATCCTTGATATCATTAATACGCATGTAATCTCTCTTATTATAAATCGTTCTTTTCAAAATTTACTTCCGTTCCACGTCCCCTTGAACAAAACCAATATGATTATAAATGTACTCTAATTTCCTCTATTTCGTCATAGAATTTCCGATAGTCTCAAATTTTGACTTCCATAATCTTTATAGCTCATTTATATATATCTCCCCAAGTTAAAAATTCCAAACCTTCATCCAATTTGGCCCAAGTAGAAATTGAAAATCTCTTTACTACAAATTTATTGGTCAATGTACGATGCATCCATAGGTATCAAAAAAAGTCTGTCTTCAATGTTCGATAATCTCGTAAACTAACGATATATCTTCATAACTCAATCTTCTATCATCATAATTGAAATTTTCTATAATATTCATTAGTCTCTCTCGAAAATTTGAATTCAACAATCTCCTCTTTTGATGAAAACTCATCTTAACTTCATATTCCTAATCATCTTAGAACTTAATCAAAAATATAAAGGTTTCTTTCTCCAACAATTGGTTACCCTTGAAAAATAATATCATCATAACGTCAACATTGTCTTTATCAAAAAATTTGCATCTCTAAATTTTATAGGTAAATGTGGTTCTTAAACCACCAACACTTTAGACGATTCTTCATTCGATATTTAGTTACCTTAAAACAAAGTTTGAAATTCGAGAAGTCTATCTATCCTTGAGTGTTTCGTCAAAATATAATATATCATTCCTTACCTCATCTATTCAGAATTATCGCATATTTTTTTATTCACGTCCTATCTATACCTCATAATCTCGTAGTTAGCTTAACCACTGCATTATTTATCCATGTTGTGGGGTTCTCCAATCTAACCTCTAATAACCCAAGATTGTCATGATCACATTTTTCTTTGAGCAAGAAAATCATAACATGAGCGAAGTTGCATAAACCATAGAGGAATCAAGGTAAAATATGACAAGCAATTTAGTGAAAAGGAAAAAGAGTAAGGGTTGCAATATTGAAGAGCGAAAGATGTTATGTGTCTAAGTAAGATAAGACATTAAAATAAATGACAAGGGTTAAGCAGTCAAGAAAAAACACAAGGTTAAGCATTTAACGAATTTAGTAGATCGCAATCGGGTCGAAGATCCGAGTCGAGATCAAGTCCAACTATATAGTCAAAAGTATATCAGTACCATGGTATAGGTTATAGTTGAGTCTTTATGGCCCGAAAGTCGTACCATAAAAATAGAGTACAAGAGGACGTGTTTTAGTGGGACATAATATACCTACATGAAGGTGAGCTCGTCTAGGTCTTGCATGTAAAATTTGTTGGAAGGAAAAGTCTAGTGTTGTGCTCCAAATATCAAAGTCACGATGGAGAACGCCAAATGATCAAAATTGAAAGTGGGTTTTCATAAGGTACTAACTAATACACAAAAATAATAGGTTAAGGCACGAAATAAAAATAATTTATGAAATCTCGTAGATCAAGTTAAGATAAGTTAGAGGCACAGTTTCTAGAGAGAAAATAGTCCCATAGATAAGGGTATGGCTGAGGGGATGGTTCTAATCATTTCTAAGTTTCAAACAATTAGATGTCACGAATAAAGATCTAGATTTGAGGGAAGGTCGAGTAAGTCAAAGATATGTTCTTCGGTTTGGTCGATGACTAACTATACTTGTGTATGCAATATCATAATCATAGGTGGCATGGCAATCTAATGTGGAATACTTCTATCTCACTAGGGTGACCTTACTTGCTTCTTAGTCCTCTACCAATATATGATTTAATCTAAGATTTCAAGTTCTTCGAAAACTTCTCAATAAAATTTTCAAGATACTCCGCTAAAATTTCAATTATCTTAGACTGTCAACTTTAATCAAAATATAAATTTCTAGTCAATCTCAAAACAAACCTTGTATCTCGCAAATCGAATATTAATTACTTTTTTTTCCAAAATCTTAAACTCAACATTTAAATACTTTTATCAGCCGAAATTCATACTACAAAAATGAAACATTTAAATAACTCCCGAATCTAACTCTATATCCTTTCAATGTGTATATCTAGCTTCCAATAAGTCACAACTACTCTTCAAATTTTTTTTTCACCAAAATTTAAATATCCATAATCAAGGCTTTTAAAATCGAAATCTAAATAACTTTTTATATCATAGATCATATGAGCAAATTTTAAATATTTTTCCTTCAAGTCGATTTCATATCTTCCAAAAATATTTCAAACAAATTTTTTTACCATTATCTCTTCAAGCTCAAAATTAAATACTGATAATTCGTAAATCGTAGAATCAATTTAAAATCCTCAAGCTCTCTAATAAACCGTAAATCATAAACCCTTCATATTCTCTATTCGTAATAAAATCATAACTTATAATTTAAAAAACTTTAATAAATTCGAGATAGATTTTAACATATTCAATCCAAACTTGAACTTAATCGTAAATCATGTGTCACAATTTAAAGATGTTTTCCAAATCGGTTTCATATCCCAATAAATCATAAACTATTTCACAATTTTTAAAAATCATAAATCATAATTTGTTTTCTCGATCTAACTATTCTCTTGTATATACCACCATTTAATAGCAAAATAAAATTCCAACTATCCTTTGGAGGCGGTAATATGCTACTACCCAACTTGAAATTAACTAATCCTAAAAATTATATTTCTAGAAAAATAAATGCCTTTATAGCTCATATAAAATCTCCATGCATATTAATTGTCAATGCAATCCATCTAGCCATGTATTTAACCTATGGCATATACTAGTGTAGTCATCTTACTAAACACGAAACTAAGAATTTACGGTAGAAGGAGTCAAGCAGGATGCAAATCAAGGAGGTCGAACGAGAGTTCGGAATTTGAAGTCAAGAAAGGATGTCAAGTAGGTGGATGAGATTCTAAACTCTAATCCTATATTGTAGGTCCGTTTGGTTCAATCATGTAACCGAAACGGCAAACTAGACCTGCATGGGCCACCACAAAAATATGTAACGCCCCAGTCCCAAAATACGTAGGACTAAAACGTAATTATGCCAGCTGTATACATACGAAGTATATGGACCATCGTATGTATACATAAGATATAAAATACAGTAACCAAGGCACTAAATCTCATCCACAAAGATAAATAATGATATAAAAGCAACTTTGAATTTGTCATGTATACAATCGTTGGACGAAGACAAATCCACTACCAACAAGTAAGGAAAAATACATGAAGAATAAAATAAGTTTGGCAGGCGAAGCGAAGACGATCAAGCGCAATCATCCTCGAAGAATTAGTGACAATCATGGCCACGGCTAGAACACCTGCGAAAGACAAGAACACACACCTGGCAAGATAACCAGGTCCTCATAGGGACGTAACAAGATACATCAACATGCCATATAATACTGAATATAAAATATGCCACCATCAAAGAAAGTGACAAGACACAATAAGGTAATCTAACCAAACTAAAGTGAACATGCAGTTGAGATACAATCCTTCGACGCATGGGCCCTGGCTGTAAATGAGATCTGTTATAGTCACCACTTGGGCACCAGTGACCGAGAGCATGACGTTCAAAAATGACAGTGGTCAACCTGAGAGGCTCATACCCGTATCTCCAGCGGAGCTTCCGGGTTATAGGGAAAGTGCAATCGAAGCCCATACGACAAGGAAATGTTCTCCCCACCCAATGTACCTATCATGTCGCATCTACGACCATGTAACACTACTAACCGTCAAGTCTTCTAACACGCAACTATTGACAGTTAGACCTAACGCACGTCCTGCACGCATCAGTGATCAGCCAACACGCAAGTCCGTAGACTATATGCTACTCATAACTCACACATCTCGTGGCACAACAGTGTCAAAGTCTATGCAATGCACTAAGCTAGTGGTAGTCCCTTAACTCTAAGTCCATATGCAATCAAAAGGTAAATAACAAGGTACAGCTAATATCACTGAGCAGGCAGTAATCAAGAACTAGAATAAATGAACAGTGATATGTAATAAAATGCAAACTAAAAATAAACAGTATAATGGCAAGGTATCTTGCCTGGTGTGGTGTGATGATCCGACAAGTCCTGATTGTCCAATAGCCATGTTCGAGACGTTGAGGCCTGAAGTCGCAGGAAAATAGGATTATGGAATCGGTCACGAGTAAGGTGGACAGATAGTGGGAATTTGAAGAAAAAGTATTTATACTATCTTAGAAAAATATCCATAATACTTGAAAATATATTTTAATTATAAAATAATTTTAGAAATCTTTATTTAAAAATAATTTATATATATCGCAATTTTTGAAACTACATTTTGTTCCATGAATCAAAACATTTACAGGTAATACCTTAAAAATCATTTGAATCGAGTAAAAGTATTACGATACTATTTAGATCAAAAATAGAATATAATTTTGCTTTGAAATTAGGTTTGGAATTAGGGTCAAGCCCAGTGTCTTATTTTGATAGTAAAATATTTATCTCAAATACTAATAGTATACCTTCTTATAAAAGTACAACTATATCATCTAAGAAAAGAAAATACAATAATAACAGCATTGTTAATCATTTTTAAAAAATATTAATATCATTATTAAGAATAAAAATGTTAGCAATAGAAATAATAATAATGATATAATATAATAATAACAATAATAATAATAATACTAATAATAATAATAATAATAATAATAATAATAATAATAATAAATGATATTATTAATATAGTACTTATGCTGTCCAATGTTTAAAGAGGAAAGAAAATAGTGTAGATAATCGGGAGAGAGAGAGAGAGAGAGAGAAATAGGAAGAGGGGGCGAAGGTGTGCGATCACCTGAGAGCTCGGCGGCGCAGGCCTGAGGTCGATGGCGTGCGGAAGGAGGCGGCGGACCGGGATGGCCACCGGAGATTGGTGGAGGCGCGTCGATGCCCGTGGAACCACGACGGAGGCGGTCGGACGGACCGAGGCGGCGTCGGAGGCTCGTTCCGGTGCTGGAGTGGCGCACGGCGGAGACGGAGGATCGGTGACCGGCGGTGGCACGATGGGTTCGTGGAGGTGGACCCACCAGATCTGGATGGCGCCGGTGGTGCGCAGGCGGGGGTTGGGGAAGGTGAGTTTTTCCGGCGGGCGAGCGGCGTCGGTCCTCCATCGGCGTGCTCGACGACGACGACCGAGGCTCAAGAAGGCGGCGGGAACCAGCGGGCAGAGCGCGGTTCAGGCACGGCGATGGGGGTTTTCGGCGTGCTTCGGAGGGCGGAGGTGGCGAGTCGGACGGGCGGCGCGTCCGTCGGAGTGGCAGTCGGCCCGGCGGTGGAAGACGCCCGAGATGGCGCTGGAGGTGGCGCAGTCGCTCGTGGCAGAGGACACCTGTGCGCACGGTGGGAGGCGATGGTGGCCGCGGCAGTGGCGGAGGTGATTTCTACTTTTCCTTTTTTCTTTTGTCGTAGATTATGGTCGAGGGTTGCGAATTTCCGGCGGTTTGATGCCGGCCTGGCTATGGCGGAAGGGTACTGTCGGGATGGATCGGAACGATGATGGTGATGACGGAGGTACTGGTGGTGTAGAGGCTGGGTTCGGCCGAGGCCGTAGATGGAGTCGGGTAGACGGTTTAGAGCGGCGACACAAGGGAGGCAGGGTGATGGTACGGGAACGACATGGAGGAGTAGGGGATAGGGTACGTCGTGTCGAGGGTGTTTGACACGACGGGGATAGAGGTCCGGATCTGTCGGGCCCGATTAATAATGTATTTGTATTGGTGGGGATTATAGTGGATGGGAGGCACGGACACGATGCACCATGGGTTAGAAATTCTGGTTGAAAATTTTGGAGGAGTACCTCTCCTTTTATAGGAGGTGAAAATTCCCAGTTGGATAGGGATTGGAATTTATTTAAATCCCAATAGAAAATATCATAATATAATTTAAATTCGCTTTAAACTTTAAATCATTCAAATCCAAATCCAATACAAACCTCCACTGATTTAATTCAAATTCCAATGAAATCTTTTCTAAATAAAATTAGCATATTTAACCAAATATTAAAATCAACAAAATCTCAAGTATCATTTCCATATTTAATAAATATAAAAATAATTAATTTTGAATATTAAGGATATTACTTAAATATTAAACTATAAAAATAGATTTTGTAATTGACAAAATAGATTAATAACCAAATTTCAAATTTCGCAAGTATCTAGAATATCTCTTATATAAACAAAAATTTCCAAATCAATATTTATTTTTTAAAATGACGAATAAAATAAATCTTTTTGAAATTTAAAATATTTATCATATGTACTTTTCCTATAAAATAAAATTTATAAAAAAATATTTTTTCTAAATATGTACCTCGACGCTTATTCGCAGTCGTCGAGCAAATACGAAATGCAATCTCGCTCGCCACGCAAAAAATGCAAACTGGTATGCGACGTACGAAGTACAAAATTGATACGAAAAATATTTCAAAAAAAATCATAGTAGAAATTTAGGGGGTTTACAAGGAGATCCCTGGTGGGTGGCCGGCCGTGCTCGGCCACGGCGGAGGAGGCCAGTGGTCGGCCGACGATGGGAAAGTCCGGCCAGGGGCTCGGCTAAAGTGATGGTGCTGAGTGTTTTTGTTGTGTATGAAAAAAAAATGAGAGAGAGAAAGAGAGTAATTGGGTTGAAGTAATGAGAGAGGAAGAGAGAGAGAAAAAGGTGGTCTCTACCTAGAATTTAGGGCCGGCTGCCATTAGGAGGAAAATTTTGTGAGAGTGTTTGGGAAATGTAGGGTGAGGATTGAATGAGAGGAAACCTATGGCTAGGATTTTAAATATAGGAAAAATAGGTCATTCCTAAGGATTTAAATCAACAAAAATTTCTATTAAATATTAAAAATAGGTAGAAGGATATCCGATATTATTTTTCAAGGATAATGAGCTGAGGGTGTCATGATAGAGGGTAGCACGAAGCTGGGCTGGACTTGGTGGAGCCGGATTGGATCAAAACCGGACATTGTGCAAAAATCGAATAAAAATAGGTGTTGATGATCATGGATAAATAAGTAGCACATGGGAATTCCAATAAATGGGACACAAGTGACATAAGGGTAGTAGGCTCAATGTGGGCCATGTCCATATTTGGAGCTGACAGGTTTTGGTCGACAGGGTACCCATAAATTAAGTTGAAAAATGAATGTGACACCGTGGGATGAAATAAAATCGGGTCACGTGTCAGAAAAGTTGTGTGAAGCAAATGGAGCACAAAATGGCATGTCTGAGTAGGACACGAAGGTCAAGGGTGAAGAGTGTCTCGAGTAGATCATGCATGATGAGTTGGTTTCAAGAAAATAACTGGTCTTGTGCTCCCAATTCAAAAGTCATGGTAACGTGCTAATAATGATCAAGGAAAAGAGTGGGAAAATTAATTAATAATCAAATGGTCTAAATCGACCCGAAGTTGTATAAAGCAAAAAGAGTACAAGGGAACAAATTTGGATGGGACACTATGTACCATCATAAAGGTAATCCTGTCCACTACAAAACTCGTGAAGAAGATTTTCAGATTTGAACATCCCTGACACTCCAAATATCAAAGGCATGGAAAAGTACACTTAAATAATAAATAGAATAATTTATCTATTGAAATTAAAATCAATCAGAAAATAAATAAAAAAAATTAACCCAAAATTTAGGGTGCTCACAACGTGTTTTCCGTTCATCTCGATATTCGTGTCATCTCGATTCTCGTACGCATCTCGATATACGTGCACGTCTCGGTTTTCGTATCCGTATCGATCTGCGTACCTCGGTTTCCGTGCCATATCCATGCACTGCTTGCGGGACCCACACGGTATATTCTCCTGCCATCCTCCGTGATTTCATTCATTATTTTATTATTAATGCTAATGATTGTTTATTTTGTGTTGTGCTCCGAGGATCTCGATTGGCGTGCTAGCTTGGATCGCGACTACCGAAGACTTGCTTACCTAGCCGAGCCCTCTAGGCAAGTATCCCTTGCTCATCGGTGGCTCTTTCCATCTCTTCTGGATTTTATTGTATTTAATTTATTGTAAATTGTATAACCATGAGTAGTGTAGCTTAGCAGTAGAACTGCCATGATAATCTAGACTAGCTTGGTCTGATACTGGGATAGACCGTATCAGACAACTCGGATGGGTCATCCACACCTCCGAGGACACGAGCACGACTCACTTGTATGGATTGTCCCTGTATGCCCCGTATCCGACTCGCGGTAGGATAACGACTTGGCGAACTATTCTTGTGGCTGTGATTGCGCTTGGGTTAGAATTATGTACATGTGCTGTGATGCACCCTGCGAGGCGATTATTTTATTATATTATGCATGTTGGCTTGGCGCCCATAACGCATTGTAGTGCTGCTGGAGGCCGGGACTTAGTGGTCTCGGGTTCGATTGGTTTCCAGTACGCATTGTAGTGCTGCTGGAGGCCGGGACTTAGTGTTCTCGGCTATCAATTTGTTCCCAGTACGCATCGTAGTGCTGCTGGTAGCTGAGACTTACCGTTCTCAGCCTGCGATTCTGCGATTCTGCGGCGGGTTGTGCCGAGTGTTTTAGCCCCTATTCGTAGGGTGCTCCCATCAAGATTGCAAAGGAGACTCTGCCGAATTTTTTCAGAATTTCTAGTTGGGAATTTGGTTCGAAGGATTAGGTAGAACCATTCCTTTGATTTGCTGGACTGAACTCATGCATGTTCTTCTTGGTATAGCATCCCTGATCCTATTGCCTGCTAGGTAGACCCCCGACTAGATTAGTCGCCTAGCGTCTTGACCTGTCTTGTCCGCCGGATTGTGTAAGGAGAGAAGTTCTACTCGGGTGAAGGTCTGCAACCCTGGTCCTTGTTTGGTTTAAGGGTTGTGGATCTGATCCAGAGTGTTTCACGCAATCCTTACCTTTTCGACGGTATCACTCATTGGACTCTTTACCCGTGACCCTTCTTTTTAGATGGTGTTCTAGTTTAGTTTGTTATCCCATTGTCTGTCCTGTCCGCCGGATTGTGTAAGGAGAGCGGTTCTACTCGGGTGAAGGTCTGCAACCATGGTCCTTGTTTGGTTTAAGGGTTGTGGATCTGATCTAGAGTGGTTCACACAATCCTTGCCATCTTTCGACGGCGTTGATTAGTGTTGACCCATGTGTTGGGATTATGATCTGATTCGAGGATTGACTATGAGGGGATATGATATTGAGATAGTGATAATGGTAGACTAAGTGGATTCTTAGATAGTGTTGCTAGTTCTTTGGTGATGTTTTAATTTGATCAGATATGTCTTCGAGGACTTTTGGATACTGGTGCGAGTGTCTCACGGAACGAGGAAAATATCGAGGGTATTACTATATGATTTTTACTCGACTTCCCAAACGCCCAAAACTGGGTACCTTTGTGTATTCCGGTAGTTGGAGAAACCTGGTTTGATTGCTGTGTCTTGGTAGTTGAGGGGCTTGTTTTCTAAGTGGTTTGTGATCATTGACTTGGAGGATTCTTGTGAGTCAGAGGGCCTAGCATTTGTTAGGGGGATGATCTTGGTATATGGTGGTTGTCTTTATTGACGTGATATTCACTCCATCATGGATGGGAGACTCTTGCTAGATTGATCTGGTGGATGGACCGACTTGATGATTGGAGCTGTAGGCTCCCATATATGCTTGAGATGTTATTATAGTAGAGGTTCTGGTCTTGTAATTGACCTGATATCCATGCCACGATGTGGGCAGATGACTTCTTATGACTGGCAGATTTTTCCTTGTCCGAGACCTGACTACCTGTATCCGTGCTATAAGTCCAGTTACCCTTTGAGGTACTGGCCCTGACCTTGCACTATGGTGCTCTTTGTCTATTGGCACTTTGAGGTGCTACTTCCATGATTATATGGCATTGCGATGCCATCTTGATGTTCTAACTATATTATATGATTACCTGTACGGGTATCTGGTAGTTGGCCTATAGTCTTAGCGTAGTTAGGATTGCTTGCTTGCTTGTTGCATAACACTAAGGATGGATCACAACTGGGACTATAGGTGCCGAGGTTGATTCTTACTTACCGTTCTCGTACTGAGATGCGACATCTAGGAGGATGATCATGTGACCACGGCATGTGATTTCGGATAAATGTATGTTTAATCTAGGTAACTTAAACTGGTAGAAGCATTGGGGGGGGGGAACGGAATCCCGAGATCGTGCATTACCATCCTTATCCCAGACATTAGTCATGACCTGCAGGCTGGCCGCCACGGATATTGTTACCATTCGTACTAGTGGATGGCAATATCCGGCTACTTATGTACTATACATTATATACATGGCATGCTCGGCACGGTAGCCTTACGAGGGACCGGTGGTGACATGCAAGCCCGGTGGCCTTACGAGGGATCGGTGCTCTTCTTACATGCTATACTTGGCCTCGCTAGCCCTGCTGGGACGGCACGATCTGAGGATTCCTATATTGCGTTGTTGTGGTAACCCAACCTCCATATAGACAGCCGTAGGCATTTGAGTGGCCGCTTATTTATATAATTGTTTGGCTTGTTGCTTGCTAAGCTGGCTGACACGTAACGCTGTCCCGGCGCAGTAATTCATTCCCTTGTTTTTGTTTGATGTAGGGATGGATTACTGTTCCGATGACAGACTACGATTTCCAGTTGGCGATGCAAGCATTAGTGGATGTTAGGATGACTGTGATGATTGTTGGTTACTTACGTATTAGTAGTTGGATTGCTGCCTTATATTCTGTAATCGTGCGTTGGTACCGCACGATCCTTTACCCTCATTACTGTTGTTCATATATGCTATTTCTGTCACATTTTATCATGTTGGTTTTCTTCGCCCGTCCTTGAGCCTTCCTTTCTGGTACTTGCTACGGTTGGCCTGATCAACCCTGGATTGTTCCCAGATTTCCAGTGACCGACCCTGTGGATCTTCCAGACTTGACTTGGAGGACGTGCTTCAGTTTCTGATCCTGAGGGAACTGTGTGGAAAGGTATTATGTCTACATTATTTCTTATTGTAGACTCTCGAATTTTTATATGAGTATTTCCTGCTTTCCATATGATTACCTCTCTTGATATTGTTTTATTGTGATTTGCCTGTGGACATGAGATCGGATTAGGCCATAGATTGGTTGCATGCTAGGATACCCAGCAAGACTTGATAGCCGTCATCGCCGTATAGCATATTCGTACCTTATACGGCATAGCTGGCCTACGTCCATTCCCGTATTTCGGCACTGGGGCATGACAAAGTCATGGGTTGGGACTGCTCTAAACTGTTCTATTCCGACAGTTTTTCGGGAACTTTGGTTCGAGTTCCCGAGAGATACAAAGGTTTTAGCTCGATTCTAACAGAAGGGGGTTTCGGGAGGGTTAGATAGGCTCTATGTTGGAATTGACGAAATCGAAATTAGTCGAGTATGAAGGAAGAACGACGAGGGGGAAGTTGGCGTACCTGCGGTCTAGTAGAACAGAGTTACTCTGTTCTTGGGTCGTTCCGGCGATATTCAGGCGACGGCGGCCGGTCGTCGGCGGCGGGATGGCGGCGCCGGAGCGTGCGGGTCACGTTGGCATCGATCTCGAGGTCGGGGGATAGTTTGCTAGGGTTTGGGGACTCTTAATCTCGCGTTCAGCCTCATATAACAGAGTTATATATGTACTCTGCTGTGGCCAAACAGGCTCGGGCGTCGCCCCATGGGCCAAGCAGTCGGTTACTGTTCCCTTCGGGGAACAATGGGTGATTTCTCCTTTTTTTTTCTTAACAGTAAATACATATATAGTATTTAATAATTATAAGACCAAATAAAATATAAAAAAATCTTAATAATTTAACTAAACCTTATATATTTAAATTTTTTTTTGACAAGTAGTTACCATAGAAAGATATTTACACTGGCTTTTGATTTAGATAATCGAAACTTTCTATATTTAGCTATTTACTAAATAATTTCTTTAGTGCAATATATCATAAAATATTTAGAATAAAATCTAAAAATTTTCTTAAAAATTCAGTAATCACTTGAAAATATATTTTGAGTGAGATTGTGCAAAAAATAGTAATAGTAGCATTTGTGTTGCTAATTGCTACAAAAATTACACAATTAAATACCAAACTTGTTATAAAATATAAAATAATTCAACACCACATAAATAACCAATTATATAAAAGAAATAATTCTCCAAAATTTTGGGGGATTACAGATCTACCAAACTTCATTATTTTCAAGTTTTGATTGTTCTATGTTGTAGAAAATTCAATTTTACCAAAAATGGACCTTTGAAAAGTTAGATTTCGACTTGTTTTGAGGAAGTTAAGGCCAAAATAAGATTTGACCATTTTCTAGTTCATCTATCCTGAATTTGGCAGGGACGATGAATAGTGCCACAGGAATGAATAGTGTCGCATGGATGCATAGTAACGCATGGATGAATAGTGCAGCAGGAATGAATAGTGCTGTATGGATGCATAGTGCCGCATGGATGAATAGTGCCACATGAATGAATAGTGCCGCATGGATGCATAGTACCGCAGGAATGAATAGTGCCGCATGGATGCATAGTGCCGCAGGAATGAATAGTACCACAGGAATGAATAGTACCGTATAGATGAATAGTACTGCATGGCTTGCATAGTGCCACATGGCTTCATAGTGCCACAGAAGGTCGCATAGTGCCGCAGAAGGCTGCATAGTACCACAGAATGCCGCATAGTGCCTATTTTTGGCTATTTTAAGTCTTATTTGGCTGAATTGTGGCCAGAATTTCTTCCAACTCCCAACATAAAAGTTGTAGATCTTTTTTTTTGCTTCAAGAATATGTTACTATCTATTTTATGCAAGTTTCTCTCATTCATGATAATGTAAGGATAGAACACGATAGTGGCCTGTTAAGGCGCACACTACCAGAATAAGTCGTTTTAGCGACGCATAAAGACGTCGCTAAAACGACAAATTTTGTCGCTAAAGATATTTAGCGACGTAATTACCGATGTTTTATGATAGTCGCTGAAATGTAAGTCGCTAATCTTCTAAACGTCGCCAAACGTCGCAATTATCGACGTTTGCCGACGTATATATACGTCGGTATATTACCGACGTCTACCGTCGTGACGTCGGTGGATTAGCGACGTATTAATGCGTATCGCTATGCGTCGGTCAATTATCGACGTATTACCGACGAATCGTCGGTGATTTAGTGACATGTACGAAGTCGCAAAGCGTCGATAAATCCTGGAAATTCCTGGGGATAATTACCGACGTGCACCAACGTTTACCGACGTCCTCCGACATATATTGATGTCGCTAAACGTCAGTAGCCTGGATAATATTAATTATCTACCGACGTTTACCGACGCAAAATTACGTCGGAGAACGTCGGTAAGTGTCGGTAAACGTCGCTAAATCTGCAAAAAAAATAAAAATAAAATACAAAATGTCCATTTCTTTCTGCAGTTTAAAAAGCCCATTTCTCACTGTAGAATAGGATCCAAACAATCACATAATGTCCATTTCTCACTGTACACAGGTTTCAGTCCCTATAACCAAGTCTACAACAATCACACAATGTCCAGTTCTCAGAATAGCTCAGAACACAACCTAAAATTCACACAATGTCCAAGTCTACAACAATCATTCTAGCAATGTCCAAATCTGTATCGTAAGACAAACTAAACATAATCAGTTCTATTTCACATGCTTAATTGCCAAGTATGGGAACGAATGGCTCAGAACACAACCCAAAATTCATTCTAGCATACATTAGTGTGAATCATCTATGTTCTGTACATATGGTGTAGTATATGTTCTTATCGTATCTAGTATCTGAAGAATGTAACAGAATCAAGATGAACTCACATAATGTAATACTAAGACATCATCTAGTACTATATAAGATATAGTGATAGGTGCTCGCCGGAGGGAGGAGAAGGGGCTCGCGGTGGAGGAGGAGGATGAGCGGTGCCGGAGGGAAGGGGGTCGGGCTGTCGTCGAGGTCGGGGAAGAGGGCCGGAAACAAAAAATTTGGGGAGAGGGAGAAATGAAAAGTCGAACCGAGGAAACCATTTTTATCAGAAATTAGCGACGTCCATAAATACGTCGCAAAGCGTCGGTATTCGTTTAATATTCGGCGACGTAATAATCTTTACGACGCTAAACATCGCTGAACTAATAAAACTAGCGACGTTTTCCGACAAATCAACGACGTTGGTTTATATTACACTAAAGGTAGTCGCAATATGTCACTGTTTGTCACTATCAGCGACGTATTGTGATGCATACTTTCGGAGTCGCTATCAACGAATGGCTCAGAACACAACCCAAAATTCATTCTAGCATACATTAGTATGAATCATCTATATTCTGTACATATGGTGTAGTATATGTTCTTATCGTATCTAGTATCTGAAGAATGTAACAGAATCAAGATGAACTCACATAATGTAATACTAAGACATCATCTACTACTATATAAGATATAGTGATAGGTTGTCGTATCATCATTGCCGAAGGATGAGGGTCGGAGGACGTCGGTAAACGTCGCTAAATCTGCAAAAAAAATAAAAAAATAAAATTCAGAATATCCATTTCTCCCTACAGTTTAAAAAGATAACCATTTCTCACTGTAGAATAGGATCCAAAAAATCACAGAATGTCCATTTCTCGCTGTACACAGGTTTCAGTCCCTATAACCAAGTCTACAACAATCACACAAAATATGGGAACGAATGGCTCAGAACACAACCTGAAATTCATTCTAGCATACATTAGTGTGAATCATCTATGTTCTGTACATATGGTGTAGTATATATTTTTATCGTATCTAGTATCTGAAAAATGTAACAGAATCAAGATGAACTCACATAATATAATATTAAGACATCATCATACTACTATATAAGATATAGTGATAGGTTGTCGTATCATCATTGCCGAGGGATGAGAGTCGGAGGACAGTCAACTTTATCTACGGCTACATAGTTTCTGTCTCGCCAGTCGAATGGCTGCAGGGACTATGTCTCGATCACCATGTCGTACCGTAAATTAATGCAAATGAAGCTGGAGCCAAAATACAGAAACCAAAATATGATATCCACCTCAAGTGTAGAGTCGGGGGAGAAGATCTTTTCCACCCTCTCCCTCTCTCACGCTATCAATGTCAAAACTTTTCCACCTCAAGTTATGATCAAGCATTTTCCTTCTCCTCTCCTCCACCATGGCTCTGAACCTATCTGCTCCTCCCTACTTCCCTTCTTCTTATTTGACTCTCTCAGCCACATATGATATCCAGCTCAAGTGTAGAGTCGGGGGAGAAGAAGTGGACAGGAAGAGGAGGGGGAAGCAGCACAGCCGGCGGCATGACCCGGAGGAAGTACAGAGGTTTTCTTCAACATACGTAGGAGAACTATAAGGATATATGTTTTCACAATATATCACCTTGTCAAAGACCCTTAATGTGACAACCATGTTACCGCGGTGTCGGAAGACTAACATGTCATAATTTTAAAAGCCGTGTGTTTTGACATAATCCTCCAACCGGATTTCAGTTCTATGTAATAATGCAAGATTACGACATAGGAGGAAAGAGTTGGAAGGATTATGTCAAAACACACGGCTTAGAAAATTATGACATGTTAGTCTTCCGACACCGCGGTAACATGGTTGTCACATTAAGGATCTTTGACAAGATGACATATTGTGAAAAGATATATCCTTATAGTTCTCCTACGTATGTTGAAGAAAACCTCTGTACTTCCTTCGGGTCATGCCACCGGCTGTGCTGCTTCCCCCTCCTCTTCCTGTCCACTTCTTCTTCCCCGACTCTACACTTGAGCTGGATATCATATGTGCCTGAGAGAGTCAAATAAGAAGAATGGAAGTAGGAAGGAGCAGATGGGTCCATAGCCATGGTGGAGGAGAGGAGAAGGCAAAACTGAATCAACATTGTCTTCCGGATCGTCCTCATCAAGGCATAACGGGATGCTCAGCGTGCCCAGCTTCTTCAACTTCTCGCTGGCTGCAGAGTCGAAATGGGAATGGGTCCTCTTTGCTGGCCCGGAGCTCTGATTCGCACTCGTCGCCGCGTTACCGGTTTCCTCTCCTCCTCTGACACGGGTCATAAGAAAAGAAATTTCGTACCTCTTCTTCACATAAACATTCATTCTAGCATACATTAGTGTGAATCATCTATGTTCTGTACATATGGTGTAGTATATGTTTTTATCGTATCTAGTATCTGAAAAATGTAACAGAATCAAGATGAACTCACATAATGTAATACTAAGACATCATCATACTACTATATAAGATATAGTGATAGGTTGTCGTATCATCATTGCCGAGGGATGAGGGTCGGAGGACAGTCAACTTTATCTACGGCTACATAGTTTCTGCCTCGCCAGTCGAATGGCTGCAGGGACTATGTCCTTGAGACAGTGAACATATACACCATGAATCCAAACCCCATATTAACATTTACTAATCTAAATGGATGTAGGAACTATGTCCTTGCCTCTCCGGTTGGTTGTCGTATCATCATTGCCGAGGGATGAGGGTCGGATGACAGTCAACTTTATCTACGACTACATAGTTCCTGCCTCGCCAGTCGAATGGTTGCAGGGACTATAATAAGACACAATTCACCAAAGAGAACCATACTGTAACTCACACTTTAAGACAATAGATGAAGGGAGGATCGATAGGGTTGAGCGATGTCATTTTATTCTACAAAGAGAACCATACTGTAGAACTCATACTGTAGAACTCACACTTTAACACAATTCTACAAAGAGTTGTCATAGGGTGTTGAGCGATGTCATTTTATTCTTTTCTGCTTCTTCTTCTTGGGAATTTTGAGTATTGGATCTTGAGAGACATATATAGTTAGAACTTACGAAGAATGGAGTTCCATACTTCAATAAATAGATGTTGATTAATTGGTTCATATACTTGTTGTCTAAAATAAGTGTAGGAATGTTGCAAGGTGAAATAATGTATCAAACACTATATCGAAACCCAAACCCAATATGCAAATCCAAATTAATACGAAAATACACAAGTGTATGTAGGGGATTAAGTGTACAGAGGTGAAATACATATATATGCAAGCTTGGGGGTGTCAACGTGTCCAACAAATGGACACAAAGTGTCCAAAACCTCACGAACATACTGTATCAGTGAACACATGGTCGTAACGTGTCTCCGTGTCCATTTTGGACACGAAAAACACCTCAATTAGGGTTAGGGTTTACCTTCAGTCTCCTCACGGTGGTGGAAGAGGAGGAGGAGGACAAGTTCGGTGGTGGAGGAGGAGGGGATTAAGTGTACAGAGGTGAAATACATATATATGCATGCTTGCGGGTGTCCACGTGTCCAACAAATGGACACAAAGTGTCCAAAACCTCACGAACACACTGTATCAGTGAACACATGGTCGTAATGTATCTTCGTGTCCATTTTGGACACGAAAAACACCTCAATTAGGGTTAGGGTTTACCTTCAGTCTCCTCGCGGTGGTGGAAGAGGAGGAGGATCTCGCGGTGGAGATGGAGAAGGGGCTCGCGGTGGAGAAGGAGGAGGAGAACGGGCTCGCCGGAGGGAGGAGAAGGGGCTCGCGGTGGAGGAGGAGGATGAGCGGCGCCGGAGGGAAGGGGGTGGCTGTCGTCGAGGTCGGGGAAGAGGGGCGGGAACAAAAAATTTGGGGAGAGGGAGAAATGAAAAGTCGAACCGAGGAAACCTTTTTTTATCAGAAATTAGCGACGTCCGAAAATACGTCGCTAAGCGTCGGTAATCGTTTAATATTCGGCGACTTAATAATCGTTGCGACGCTAAACGTCGCTGAACTAATAAAACTAGCGACGTTTTTCGACAAATCAACGACGTTGGTTTTTATTACACTAAATGTAGTCGCAATATGTCGCTGTTTGTCGCTACCAGCGACGTATTGTGACGCATATTTTAGGAGTCGCTAAATCCAAAAATATTAGCAACGTTTTAAGTTAGCGTCGCTAATTACGTCGCTGATATGACTTATTTTGGTAGTGGCACTCTTAGCAAGTAACATGTAACATGACATGATAATGGCCCGTCGTGGCGCACTCTTGACAAGTACCCTTGACATGATAATACATGACATGGCCCATCGTGGCGCACTCTTGATAAGTAAACCTAACATGATAATCTTGATATGCTTTTGTGACGGCTATCTTGACTTGCTAAGTAACTTTTATCTTGACACCGTGGGTGTTTGTGCTTGTATAAGCTACATGTCTCGTCTTGCATCATGTCTAGGACATGAATTCCTGGTTACCACGTTCAGGGATTCATACTGAATTTGACTAGGATAAAGACTAGATTGATCATGTAGTTCATGAAGAGATTTTTCCAGCTACAGGCAGTCCTGTTATCTGGGTGCTCTAATTGGACTTGTAGCCTACCGTCGAGTAGGGCACATTTCCAGCACACTGTCATGTGTTGCACCCCCAAGTCACCTAATTCAACTCTCTCAACTTGTGACCAGATAACCTGGATTAAAACTGCATGGCTTGTGGCTGTTGGAACATCTCGATGCATCTTGTTAGTAATTAGGCTTGTGATAACCCTAGTTAGTTAAAGTATCAAGCCGTACTCATTGCTTGGCCGTGATTGATGGATGGAGTCCAGTCTAGCCTTCCTGGGTAAGACCACTATATGGTTATTTTTGTACATGACTGTTATGCTTTACTCTTGTCGATAATTGGTTGGAGACTAAGCTCTGTTCAGGTGAAGGGTAACAACTCCGGTCATTATTTTGTTTATGGGTTGTAACTTGGCTTCCAGAATAGTCCCTTTGTTGTCTTATCGTTTATCACCTAGTTTTCTCTAACTCATGTCTTTTATTATCCTTTATGTCTCATGTGCTAATATGCTGGTTTTAGTTCTTAAGGGAAGCCTCCCTTGTGGCCCTTGCTCTTTCTGGGGTCTGATCTAGCTTGTTTTGTATGGCCAGATTTTGGAGTAGTACCCGAGGATCTTCCATCCTTCTAGCCAGATGGTGAATACTAAGCACAACCCTGGCAACGAGTGGGTTTTATTTTGCTCTCCCATTCTATTATAAATTATTCTTTTGAGGTGTTTAGCCGCCGAGCAAGTGTTAGTTCGTGTTGAATTTACATTCCTGTCTGCCTAAGGGCTGTAACATGATTGACAAATCCTAGGGTTGATCATGTATGACTTAAACTCTTGCTAGTCTTCGTATTTTATATGACTAGCTTCATGATCATCTGAATATATAATGTATGTGACGCCTTACTTTATATGTATGATAATCTACCGTCTTGTTACATTTACTTGGTTGCTTGAGATTTAGACACTAGGCTTATTCTTGACCATAAGTGACCGTTGGCTTGTAGTTAAACCATCATGCATCTAGACAGCCGTGACCATACATCAAGGTGGAATTCACTTCAATGTACGTAGCTAGCTGTGTTTGTCCTCCACTCTTCAGTATTCTGGTTCTGGGGCATGACATCTTGTTCTCCTCCAGCAGTTCATTTATGCGTAGTGGTTCTCCCAGTCTTGTATAGTCATGTTTTCGTGTTGATTAGTCTTTTCCTATTTATATCATGTATTTACCTTAGTGCATGATAAACTGTTAAATATGTATGTTTTTATGTATCTTGCTATGTCCCCTGAGGACTTGATGATCTCTTCAGGTTTAGCGATTGCATGGAGTCAGTTAGCTGAGCAGGATGGTAGATGATTATGATGCACTTGCAGGATCCAAGTATTGTTATTACGTTATTATCCGCTCGTACTTTCATTTCTTATCATGTTATACTCTGCTTATTGGCTAACTTTACAGACTCATCATATTCTTCGAGTCTAATCGGACATGTATACGAGTGGGCTGCAGACCATGACCCATAGTGTTCATTCATGTTTTATATTCTTATTGTGGATTGAGATATAGTTTACCTTGCCATGATTAGGCACATTACCATAGTCAAGACAGTGTTTATATTTTCGAGTTGGGCTGGAGTCCGTTTGATACATATCTGGCTTGCTCACGCTCTCGCGTCCTGAAAAGCGGGTGCGGGTCGTGACAAGTTTTTTGGTGGCCCATGCAAGTCAGAGTATATCGTATCGGTTACATAACTGTACTGATACGAGCCTGCGAATGTGACTAAACCTTTAGAAATCTCATTCCATACTACTTTGAAAATTCTCTTAGAAATTCTCTACCGTCCTTGAAACTTCGTATTCGCTCGATGATTCTTTCTTGCCTTCCTGTACTATTTATTCTCGTTCCTTCCTATTTCGAAGTGACGAATGATCGTGCTGCCTAAATTTTATCAGAAATTCTTAAGTTATAGTATAAGTTAGTTCAAATTTTTAAATTTTGATTGCTTGATAGATATGAAAGGATTAGATATGTCATATGTCATAGATATCTAGTGATCTAGATTTTGCAACTAGTGAGCAAGGTTATAAATTTTATGGCATCATGTGTTTTGAGGAAGTACTGTGACCAAAGATGGGTAGAAGTTCTCGAGGGTTTGTAATTATAAAATAACCATAAGAATAATTGATAGCTAGTGGATCCCGTCTTCTACCATCACTGACTGACCTTTTTTCTTGAATTTCGAGAACGAAATTATTTTACGGTGGGTAGATTTGTTACTCCCTTCCCAAATTTTTTTGAAATATTTTTTATTTATTTGAATTAAATGGTGATTTTTAGAATTTTATAAATAATTATTTAGTTAATTATTATTGTAGAATGCTTTAAGTCATGGTTGAGTTTTGGGGTACAAGAAGACTAGAAATCGTGGCATGAAAAGTACGGTGGCGTGCCTTGACTAGTGTTTTAGCCTTGGCGGCAAAGACCGAACCATAGTAAGGTCATAACTAGGAAAACCAGACCAAGTTGCAACTTAACCGCTATAAATAATTTAATTATTTACTATTAAGATATATGACCTTTAGGAGACCCGGTTGTACCAATTTAGCTCAGACTGGACCCGAACCAAATCCAAGCCCATGTAGTCGAGTATTGAGTCTGAAAACATCCATACAGATGTATTTATTGATGATAACTATATTGGCTTTTGGTCTAGAGAGAATATTGTTTAAACATATTAAATATGTTATTTCTATTTTTTTCTATTTAAATAAAATATTAAATATGTTATTTCTATTTAAATGATATTTTACATAGAAAATAAGATGATGATTTCCTTAGAATAACATTTTAGTTTTGGGAATTTTATGTTATGAATACTTATGTGTATAAGTGGTACGTACGTATTAGGATTTGTATAAATATTTATAAATCAATAGAGTTTATCTATATAAATGTTAAATATATTAACATATATTATAACCATGTATATGTAAAAAAAAATTATAAGGTTTTCTTATGTGTGTGTGTGTGTATAATATATATATATACCTAACTATAAAAAAAACACAACCACCTGACTATACATGTTCAACTATATGCATGTATATACATAAGTTCATACATCATATATGGATAGATATGATGTGTGAACTTATGTATATACATGCATATAGTTGAACATATATAGTTAGGTTGTTGTGTTTTTTTTATAGTTAGGTATGTATATATATATATATTTTTTATAGTTAGGTATGTATATATATATATATATTTTTTTATAGTTAGGTATGTATATATATATATATATATATTATATATATATATATATATATATATATATATTTTTATAGTTAGGTATGTATATTTTTTTTTATAGTTAGGTATGTATATATATATATATATATATATATATATATATATATATATATATATATATATATATATATATATATATATATATAATAGGAAAACTTAGATGGTGAAACTTTTGAATTCCGAAAATACCCTTACATACTTATACTAATTAAAAATAGTTCATTAATTTTAATAAGGATAACTTAGTAATTAGAAAGATTATCCTTTGATCTTTCTAAACTAATTAAAGAGGTTAAAATATGTGCAAGACACGTGCACATATGCTAGTATATATAAAGAACAAAGAAATGGAAAGAACAAAGAAAATACACAAATAAACCCACAACCCCCAAGCAATCCCAGCCTAGCTCGAGCTCGAGCCCGAGCCCATGCAATTCTTTTGCAAACCACAAAGCCAACAACAGCAATACCAGGCCGACCCATGTAGATGTTAGCACTAGTATATATATATATATATATATATATATATATATAAATAGAACGAGAATGAGAGAGAGATGGAAAACCCTAAACCCCTAACATAATGCCACCACCTCCACTACAAGAATAAGTCATTTTAGCGACGCCTAAAGACGTCGCTAAAACGCCTAACGACGACGCTAAACCAGTTTAGCGACGTATTTAGCGACGTCTTCCTCTTGTCGCAAAAACCTTAGTCGGTGTTTGGGAAGACGTCGCTGATCGTCGCGAACACCGACGTTTACCGACGCAAGGATATGTCGGTAATATACCGACGTTTACCGTCATTTCGTCGATGAAATAGCGACGTTTATGATGTCGCTATACGTCGGTATTCCCTGGGAAAATTATTGACGTTTTTGATGTCGCTATGCGTCGGTATATAGTACCGACGTTTTGTGATGTCGCTATGCATCGGTATATCCTTAGAAAATAAGGTAAAATCCTGAGATATTTACTGACGTATAGCGACGTTTATCGACGCATACAGTCGAAACAGACGTCACTATACGTCAGTAGCCTGGCAATATATGCCAGTTTAGCGACGGCTACCGACGCAATGTGCCGTCGAAAAGCGTCGGTAAACGTCGATAGACGTCGCTAAATTTGAAAAAAATAAAAATAAAAATAAATAAATTGCAGTATGCAGTTTTCTCTACAGAATCATTTTCTTCCTGCAGTTTTATCTGAAACACAATACACAAACACATTTTATCCCTGGGTTCGCCGACCCCTTCGGTGGAACAACAACACCGATAAATTAACATCCAAATGAAACGGATAACAACATAAAATAACCAAAGTCCACACAACATATATAAACCAATATCCAAATTGTCATGGGTCTACACAATCAATTACAAATGTATCTATGCAACCAACAAACAAGTGTCACAAACAAATAAGTGTCACAAACAAATACAAAGAAAAAAAATACTCAAACACTCAATACAAACAGTCCTAACTCGGACTACTGGGAATCTGGAGTAGGAGGGGGCACGCCGCGACGAAGGGCTAAGAAAAGCTCATATTCCTCCTGTGAAATCGACACCGATGAAGGAGGTAGTGACGTCGGTGGAGTCGGTGTCGATGAAGAAGGTAGTGGCGTCGGCAGAGTCGACGACGATGAAGGCACACCCGAAGGACGATAATGCTCTAATGCTGCAAGTCGCTGGTGGTATGAATCCATGGTAGATAATATTCAATCACTGCTATCAGCCACCGAATCCTGCACCAATCTCAGCCTCTCATCCATGGTCATCTGTGATGCCTGCAGATCCAATACGCTGTGCTCCATCGACGCTCTAAGATCGATGACGCTCCACTTTGTCCGCTCAGTCACATGTCGGAGCTCTATAATGCTGCGGTCGAGCGCATCCAATCGTGCTATAAGCGTAGGCTCATCCGACTGGTGCTGAGACTGGTCCTGAATCCGTCGTAGCAGCTCATCCCGGAGAGACTCCATCATCTGGTGGACTCGGGCAGACTCCTGGGACGGCTGTGGACCATGCACACTAGCGGGGGATGCCCTAGAGGACTGGCTCGCAACTAGGACGCCATAGGATCCCGTACCATAGTACGTACCCCTACGGAGGCCACCAGCGGCGGTCGTCCACAGCTCGTCCATCGACGGAGCTTGAGTGGGCTGCGAGGAAGTACCGGCCTCTCCCGCAGCAGGTGCACTAGCAGTCGCCCGGTCCCGAAGCCTCTGATACTCGGCCTAGAAAGTATGGATAGTACTCTATGATTTCTAATTTCTAACTAATTACTTATTATTACTAACTACATGAATATTTATTTGCTTGCATATTTACTAAGTTATATTAAAATTAACACGAAGTATTATAATTAACAAATAGTATTGTAATACTTACATAGGCAAGCTGGGCCCTCTCGTCAATAAGGCCTTCGCCCTTCCGATGGGTGGCCAGGAAGATGGTCACCATGTCGGTGTTACCGACCTTCCGTACCTGTAATTAAATATATTATCTTAGTAATAATTTATCGGATTTACATTAAAATAATATTTCTGAAAGAAAAATACATACCAGACGACGAAAATGTTCCGTCATCGGAATCGACCCACCGCAACACTTCGAGACATGCTGCCTAGCCGCCTTGGCCTTCTCGGAATTTTCCTTGTACCTTGGCTCGTTGAATCGAGCCTTCATCGCATCCCACTGATTAGGGGTGATCCAACCTTGGATCGGCTTTCCGGTACGATCACGAGCCTTCTGATCATTGATAGCGTCGCGGATCAGCTTAGCAGCGACAGCAGAAAACATCCCCTCGATCAGCTCGGCCTGGTACGGTGGATAGAAAAACATATCCTTGAAGAGTACGCAAACCAAATATTTTTCAGTAATATATAATATGCATAAATCAAATGATTCATATTAAAAACAAATCTACTTTAACCTTGAAGCGTGCAAACCAGTAGGCCTTCCTATCGTCCGGAGCATCCGAGTAGTTTATCCAAGGACTCCCATAATTTTGCCTCAGGAGCTGGCCTAGGCGTCTCTGTACCAACGGGGGACGATATCTATACAGACATATTATATTAATGAGAAAATTTAATTTATGATAAACACAAAAAAATGATAAACCAAATTACTTATTTTGTACCGTCGGCCCAGATCTCCGTCCTCGTCTCCTCCGGAGGTACGCAGGCATCATCTACCTGATACTGGTCGGCCGCCGGCGCAACCTCCTCCATCTTCTCATCTGCCTCCATCGTCGTATCAGCATGAGGAACGCTACTCTCGAGAGCAGTCTCAGGCCTGGAACTACTCGTCCCAGGAGATATGCCACGTAGCATCGTGGCGGGCGGAGCTACTGTCCGATACACAGTAGTACTGGACGACGAGGATCCAGAGCCGGTACCAGTAGGAGGTACCAAAGAAGAACCCCGTCCTCTAGCAGTACCACCAGTAGGTACCGAAGGAGTACCCTGTCCTCTGCTAGTATCAGTACCCCGTGCCCCATGTCAGAAAATACGAAACAATCTGCGATGACGTGTCATACCTGATAACAACATATGATGAGATACAACAAAGACAACAAATAATAGAGACTAGAAATATGAAAGTGCAACAAAGACAAGATAATAACCAAGACAACATATGATGATACAGTTTACAAGAAACATCTAAGTCCAGATAGTACATTCAGATAATAACCTGGACTAGATAATAACCAAATCTACATAATAAGAAAATGAAAGTACGTCTCTCTCAATCATCTTCAGAATAATCATCTTATTCGTCTTCCTCGACCTCATCTTCCTCCTCATCTTCACTTTCATCTTCGCCTTCGTCGGCTTCGTCTTCCTCTTCAGATAATTCTATATCTTCTACATTATGTGTCGTGTAATGCGTAACTTTCGTGGAGTCTACATCAACAATATTGGTTACAAGAGTTAGCTCGTCCTCCTGATAAGCTTTTTCGTCAACATCAAAAGTATCTCTAGCTTTAGTCTTGCATACTACCCACCAGTCAGACTTCGTTGCTCCCCGTCTCGGATAAGCTGTGAAGTACACGAGCTGAGCTTGATTTGCTAGGACAAATGGTTCGTAGCGTTGATATCTACGCTTGTAGTTTATATCCACAAGACCATGTTTGTCAATTTTTCAACCTTGATTTTCAGTCGGATCAAACCATTCACACTTGAACAACACGATCTTTGCAGGTTCTCTGTCATAATTATACGTCAACTCCACAATCTCTCGCAAGATGCCAAAGAAATTATTTCCTGGATCGACATCTTTGTAGTTCGAAGATTTGATACACAAACAACTGTTTTTCGTGGAATCAAGATCCAGGAAGCTGTCTCTGATCAGAGCATTTGTCGACTTGAACCGAAAGCCATTAACATAGTAACTTGGCCATATTATAACAAAAGTAATTGGTCTCCTGGCAAGAGTTCTAATTAATTCAATCTCGGGTGAAATTAGACGATCGACCTGAATACCAAAGAAGAGATAGTAAGTTATTTATTGTGCAGTTGCATTAAAAGAGGCCAGTAATTACCGAGGTGCTTATATATTCGCTCAACCAAGAAGGAAAATGACGTCTCATTTCTTGTTCTAATGCTTCGTCTGTTAGGTAGGGTCTAACCGACCTCAACTCAGCATTATATGTGCTAAAAAATAACGAAGCAACCGCCGATTAATACAATAATATTAGCTTATACTATTACATTGAGATGACGTAAACTCATCATTAATTACTTACCCCTCTAGCTTATCCACTTCATCCTCGTCGCAAATGAGTAATACATACAACTGAGCAGCCCTTAGCTCTTCGTCATTCAAATATCTCTTCTTCATTTTCCCCGAAGGCTTTCCGGACGCAATGAATACTTTAAGTATTCCATCATTAGATTCTTGATAACCGTCGTAATTTCTCGGAGCCCTCGTTCTATTCATAGCAACATGAGGTTTGAAATACGTCGAGCAGAAGTTTGTAATCTCCTCGAAAATATAGGCTTCACAAATAGAACCCTCGACCCGAGCCTTGTTTTTTACCTTTCTCTTTAGGTGGTTCAAATGCCGCTCAAACGGGTACATCCACTGATAACCAACGGGCCCACCAACACGTGCCTCGTAGGAAAGATGAATTGGCAAATGCTCCATGGAGTCGAAGAATCCAGGAGGAAATACCTTTTCGAGCTTGCACAGTGTTACCGCAATATCCTTCTCCTGCTTTTCTAGACGATCGACGAGCAACTTACTAGAACAAAGATCTCTGAAGAATATGCTAAGCTCGGTCAATGGATCCCAAACAACCTGGGGTAAGAATTTTCAAAATGCAATCGAAATTAACCTCTCCATAAATACGTGACAATCATAGCTCTTCATACCTTTCAGTTTGTTCTTCTTGAGGTCGACGTATCTTTTCAAGTTCGAAACATACCTGTCTGGAAATTTCAGACCTTGAATCCACCTACAAAGTCTCACTTTATCCTCCTTCTCCAGTGAGAAAATTGCCTTAGGCTGCTTCAACTTTCCATTCCCGTCCTCTATCAAATGCAATGCAGGACGTCTACATATTTTTTCCAAGTCCAATCTAGCATTTGGATTGTCTTTCGACTTCTCCTTTACGTCCATTACAGTATTAATTATGCTGTCAAACACATTCTTCTCGATATATATGACATCAAGGTTATGTCTAATCAGATTGGTGCTCCAATATTGCAGATCCTAGAATATACTCCTCTTCGTCCAGTTATGAGTGCGACCAAATCCGTCACACTTGTAGCCCGTAGCAGGCTCTTCAATAGCTCTTGGAAAATCTTTTACCTCTTTCCATATCGTGTATCCGGGCCACCTTGGCGGGGGATTAGCCTTCTCCACAACGCCAGCACGAAAAGCGTTCTTGTTCCTCCGGTACGGATGATCCTTCGACAGGAATTATCGATGACAATCGAAGAAGCACGACTTTCCTTCGTGTTTCAAACGAAAAGCCTTAGGGCGGTCCATGCAATACGAACATAAAAGACGACCATACGTGCTCTATCCAGATAACATACCATAGGCCGAAAAGTTGATGATGGTCCACATAAGTGATGCCCGTATCTGAAAATTTTGTTTTCTAGATACATCGTACGTGTTGGAACATACTTTCCACAGCTGATTCAACTCATCAATCAATGGCTGTAAATACACATCGATGTTCCTTTTCGGATTGTTCGGACCTGGGATAATAATGGTGAGGAACATATACGGAGTCTTCATGCACATCCAAGGCGATAGATTATACGGAGTGACGATCACAGGCCAACACGAATACTGGAATCCCGAAAGTTCGAATGGGGTAAAACCGTCAGAGCAGAGACCCAATCTGACATTACGCGAATCAGAAGCAAAATCTGGATACTCTCGATCAAAGTGCTTCCATGATTCTCCATCAGATGGGTGATCCAACACTCCTTCGGTCTATTTTCGCTTATGCCAACTCATGTTTTCTGCAGTTTCCTTCACCATAAACAACCGCTGCAACCGCGGCATCAACGGCAAGTAGTGCATCGAATCGGTAGGCTTCCTGGCACCGACAGACTTTCCTCTACTATTGTCCTTGTAGCGATAGACACAACAAAATTTGCAGACGTCTTCATCCTTATCGTCTTTGTAGTACAACATGTACCCGTTGCGACATGCATCGATTTTCTCGTATCCCATCAAGAGTGATCTCAACATCCTCTTAGACCGGTAGAAGTCTTTAGGCAACTTAGCACCCTCAGGCAATATTTCTATAAGCAACTCCATAAGACGGTTGTAGCAATCTTACGACATGTTAAAATTGGACTTGATGCTCAACAATCTTGTAACCACCTACAACGGTGAATGATCCTCACAACCAGGATACAATGGAGTCCTTGCATTCTCTAGCAACTCAATGAACTGTGCAGCATCGACGTTCGGTGTCTCCTCAGGTGCATCATGATCGTCCAGATCGAAACGAGGCCCCGTCGCATCAAAAATCATGTTCACCAATCCATTGTCGTAAGCAGTATTGTTGTGGACATCTACATAAGGCTCATACTCCGATGCTAAAGATACAAGTTCTCCGTGCGCGCTCCACTTATAGTAATTCGGCGTGAAACCCTTCAAGTATAAATGATACGTGACTTCCACTTCTGGATGATATTTCAAGTTGCGACATCTCACACATGGGCACTTAATTTTGGTACCGTCCATGTACTGAGGAAACGCCATGGCAAACTGCAGGAACTGCTGTACACCCTCTATGAATTCATCCCACATACCGCATATATCATCAGGATGACGGTTGTACATCCACGAACGATTCTGTAAGTAGTAATTCATATCCATATCTAATTGACGATATTTCTGTAAGATAGATACATGCATATTGCAGTCAGTGAATGAATGTTAAGATAGTTTAGATATGGGTGCACAATATAAACTGTTCATTCATTCCACATAGTACAAACAAAGAATTTGAAGGAAGAAACAAAAACAACTGTGTTGGGACTAAAACAACTATCTTGTGTCAAAGTGTCGTATCCGATAGACCGATACTAATCCGATACGGTCGATACTAAGTACATACGGTCGAGATATAATTGTACTTTTAGGAGTACACGACACTAAGTACATACGGCCGATACTAATCCGATACCGATTCTGATACTCATCCTAACTGTCCAATATCGACCCTTTGGGTCTACAAGAGTTACTTCATCCAGTTTGTCAAAAGAAGTAAAACTTTTTCAATTAATATCCAATATCGACCCTTTGGCCTGTGCTTGAGCAGTATCCTAACTCAAACTATCTATCCTAACTAATAAATTAATATCCTACTTTAACATCTACTAACTCTCATATTCCTTCTAACATAAACTAATATCCTAATCTAAACTAACCCTTTAACTGAAACTAATATCTAAACAATGCTAATCATGAACTAACATCCTAACCTGGAAGTCCACACTGCTCAAGCACAAGCCAAAGGCCAAGTTATAAGGCAAAATGCAGCCAACTGCTTGTAACTATAAGGCAAAACCAAATGTTGACGGTATATATACCGTCAATATTTAAAATTTTTACTTGTCTTGATAAAATGAGTGAAGTAACTCTTATAGACCGAAAGGATACTCTAAACACTCTATGTAATACGATATACCAATCATACCTACACTTCTAGGATACTCTATACACTGTAGTAATAAATTGCCCTTAC
Organism: Iris pallida; assembly: GCA_029216955.1. Lineage (NCBI taxonomy): Eukaryota > Viridiplantae > Streptophyta > Magnoliopsida > Asparagales > Iridaceae > Iris > Iris pallida. The sequence goes on from JANAVB010035020.1 coordinate 2,672,449, forward strand.
TAATGATGCTCTTAGGTAACATATTTAACAGATAAGATTTTTATGTTGCACTTACGCATTTGTAGCTATAAACTGCTTGAGCAACAACATATAGGTATGGGAATCGATATCGGACTATCCCTATGAGTATTTGTATCGGCGATATCGGTAGTAGACTTACTAGCTAGTGTTTTGGTCAAACTCTAGTCCACAAGTTCAATTAGCCTATTGGGTTCATTTCTAGGTAATCCTATAGATATCTCAGGGTATAGGCTAAGGTACACTAGGTCAAGCACATATATATACCATATATATATATATATATATATATATATATATATATATATATATATATATATATACATATATCCAAACATACCCTCTCATATATGCAAGCCTACTTATATACATAACTCAACTGAACCTATATCACAGAAAACTAAACCAAGGCAAACATCCATATGCATCAATACATATGCTAACCCACACATAACAAGAAATCTGAACTCACTGCACTTAGACAACACACGCATGAGAAAATACCTACATATACATCATCCTATATATGACCGTAAACAATACCTACATATACTATATATATGAAACTGTAAACCCAAACTTATCCCAAACTGGTATGTAAACCCACAAACTGAACTGAATTACAACCCAAGCTAACTCAGAGACTCACAAACTCAACCTGGGAATCAAACTCAAAAGCAAACCCTAACTCAGAACTCACATAAACTCCCAAACAACATACAACATTCAATAATATAGCCTATTTATATAAATACATACATATACATATATTTGTTTAATACCACCAATACAGAAATAATGTAAGAATCGTATCAGTCATGATCAGGACTAACATTTAGGTTAGTGTTTACCTAGTCGGGACCGGAGAAGCGGGTCGTCGAGGGGGCAGGGGGTCGCCGGTGGGGAGCTGGAGATGAGGGTGAGCGGGGTCGCCGGTGGGAGCAGGGTCACCGAGCGGGGTCACGGAGGGTCGGGGGCTGAGGGGGGAGGGTCGCCGAGGGGGGAGGGTGTCGCCGGAGGCCGAGGGGGGAGGGTCGCTGAGGGGGAGCGCGCTTTCGTTTGGAAAATTTTTGATCGAAAAATAATTGGAGGGAATAAAAACTGAAAGTCCTATATTTTCAATTTAGCGACGTCACACCTATACGTCGGTAAACGTCACTAATATTAGTGAAATTAGCAACGTTACAGTAGTTACGTCGGTAAACGACGCTAATATTAGTGATATTAGCGACGTTCGCCAACTTATCCGTGACGTATATTTTCTTATACACAAAAAAGTCGCAAAACGTCGCCGATCGTCGGTAATAGTGACGTATTGCGACTTTATAGAATACGTCGCTAATTCTTTAAACGTTAGCGACATTTTAATAAAACGTCGCTAATTGCGTCGCTAATATGACTTATTCTAGTAGTGCTCGACCTCGAGGGCAACGACGCAACCCAGCCACCCTTGGTGGCCACCCAACGACCGTGCGTCGTCGCACGGGTCACCGGACGGCGGAGGAACCGTGCGCGCACATAAGACAAAGCCAACAGACGCGGCAGCAACATGCTATCTCGAGCCCAACTTTGCGGCGACTTTTTGTCGCGTACTATGGATCGCATCACGACCCAATTGATCAGGTGTGTACACAACCTATATATCTTCTATCCCCTTTAAATAGGTTCATTTGTCATGTGCTAGATTTTTCGCAAAATCTATACAAAGTCGATCAAATATCTGTTTGCAAAACAGGGCATACGATGGTCCAAACCTCCATGTTTGGAGTTGAATTCAGATCAACCTAGTAGCAGTTACTGAAATATATTTGAACAATCTTTTAGATCACATATAGGAGCTCATAAATCATTTTATAGATTTGAATTTCATTAAATATGCACAGAGAAATCAGTTCCTAAAAATCAAGAAAAAAATACGAAAAACTATTTCGAAAACCCTTGAATTTAACCGATACGACGTGCGTTCCGTCAAACCGGGCAACGTAGTCGCAAACAGAAAGCATCGAAAGGTGTGTATCGACTTCACGGAAGTGTGGGCTTTGACATAATTCAAATTGGTTGCACGTGCGCGACGAATTTGATGCATAACCGTCAAAATTTACCGTATCGGCCACTTTGCAAAAACTCCAATTAGCTTGTGCATATTCGTCAGATCGAGACGAAACTTACGCCAACAGGACCGTATCATTTTTCTGGTCCTGTAAGCCAAGTTTGGTTTGATACTGAGACAGTTGATCGGATCGCCGTTTTGCGGGCCCTACGATCCGATTCAACGGACGATTTAGTGCACGGCCCGCCGGAATCCAAAATTGGACATACCGTTGGTTTTGTATCATCAAAATAAATTTATAGACATATAGTTTGAAGATTTAGAGACCATTGACTCTGGCATGCTTTTCGGTGCAAAGCAGGTCCAACGACTTACACCGTTTTGACCCAAAATAACTGTTTTGCCTCTGTGTCCCGAATTAGACTTATGGACAGAAAATTTTAGCTAATTTGACTATTCTGAGAATATTGACAATGTCTGTTTCAGCTTTCGGAGATGTGAGATTTGGACTTTATGGCTTACTAGTTGACGGTATATTGTTGGTTCTTCGTGCTACCACTAGACAAGTATACCTTGCCTCTCTCTACAGATTATTTACATGATTATTCTTATTATTATCTAATTTTACTTATTATTTATTGACATGTGATTTGTACATCATGCATGCTAGTATATATATATAATCCTTGTTCATAGCTAGCTTTGTAGTTCATATTAGACCTGTTGTCCTATGTATCTTGACTGAGTCGTATCCTGTCATCACCTATATTCCGACTGAGTTGTATCGTGTCATAGGATGTCATAACGGAACTGCTATACCTTGTATTCCTGAAGCTAACCTGCGAGTCCACATTAGGGACGAGGGTTAGTAGTTATTTGTACCTTGATTCCTGAAGCTAACCTGCGAGTCCACACTAGGGGCGAGGGTTAGTAGTTATTTGTCCACGCCTGCGAGTCCATACTAGGGGTGAGGGTGATTCTTGAAGCTAACCTGCGAGTCCACACTAGGGACGAGGGTTAGTAGTTGTTTAAACCTGCGAGTCCATACTAGGGACGAGGGTTTGAGTATCCGATTGAGTATCCGATTGAGTATCCATTGATCTCGTGACATGTGTTTTCTTGTTCCCCTCCAGCAGTTCATTTATGCGTAGTGGTTCTCCCGGTCATGTATGGTCATATTTTCGTATTGATTGGTCTTTTCCTGTTTATATCATGTATTTACTTTAGTGCATGATAAACTGTTAGATAGGCATATTTTTAGGTATCTTGCTATGTCTCCTGAGGACCTGATGATCTCTTCAGGTTTAGCGATTGCATGCAGTTAGTTAGCTGAGCAGGATGGTAGATGATTATGATGCACTTGTAGGATCCAGGTATTTTTATTACGTTATTATCCGCTCGTGCTTTCATTTCTTATCATGTTATACTCTGCTTGTTGGCTTACTTTACAGACTCATCATATTCTTCGAGTCTAATCGGACATGTCTACTACTGGGCTGCAGACCACGACCTATAATGTTCATTCATATTTTATATTCTTATTGTGGATTGAGATATAGTTTGCCTTGCCATGATTAGGCACATTACCATAGTCCAGACAGCATTTATGTATTCGAATTGGACTGGAGTCTGCTTGATACGTAGCTGGCTTGCTCACGCTCTCGTGTCCCAAAAAGCGAGTGCGGGTCGTGACAAGCTCACTTTCCTGTTTTCTGTTTTCTATTGGATTTCGAATCCCCGAATTCGGCCCTGTAATATCCATTGTAGCCTGGTTCCGATATTCTTGAAAAATTTTAAGTCATACGATAATTGTTATAACACTTGATTCCGATAACTCGAAAAACAACTCTTGTGTTATCCTGAATTATATCACATCATTATGTGATTCCTGATACTAATGGGACGGATAAATCTAAGCACCGTCCATTTAGTATAAACCTGATCTCGGGTAAATGGAATTATTGCCAAGATATTAGCAGTTGTGTGATCCAGAAGCGTTTCTCTAAATATTGCATTTGCATACAAGATGTGTCTGAGGTTCTACACAATTATTCCCGACACCATAAATTTTTACCTCAAAAAATTTATTAATGCCTTAGGAATTTCTTAATATTCTTTTTATTAACATGTCCTTGAGTTAAATCTCAAAATTGTATCATCTTACTTTATCTTCCTTACTCCTTGACTGAGGGCTTGCTCGTCGTATTGACGGCCTAGTATTATTCACTAGTTTTGTAGCAATATTCCAAAGGATGCTGACATCAATTATTGAAGTGCATCTGGAGACAAGAATATGATGCTACCATTGAAGACGATTGTGTTGGAACCAGATTGCACTCATCGTCTATTTAAGGTATAAATGTAATATATGTAGGGTTAAAGTTTGTAAATCGGGTAGAACAATAAAAATTCTCTATTTATAGTTTAGAATGTCCTGTAATCAAATTGTTAATTAATACATTATGTAACATGTGACTTGTTGTAAACCTATCATAGAACTGTACGAACGACAATCGCGAATATGGATACTGGAGTATTCGTATGTCGCGTAGCCTGGAGATGGTGTTACGTGCTCGGCTCGCCGTATTCTGGGAGCGGGACGTGACAAAATAAAATAGGTCATTCAAATTCAAGAGTCGCACAAATCGAGAAATCCAACATTATAGACTAAAACAAAAGAAATTGAATACAAAAAAAAAAAAAAAAACAGCAACACATACATTGGTTGCCCAATTTGAGCCAATGTTCCATTTCTATCAAGTTCAAATCAACCTACTTGGAGCATACCCAAAGTGGCCTGTATTAAAGGAAAAATAACAAGTTATGGTAAAAATATGTAAGTATATCGGTATTCGAACCTAGGACATCTTACACCGCTCCAAACACCCAACACTGTTACTACTAGAATAACAAAGTGATCACTTGTAATATATTTAGGTAGTTAATCAACTCACATTATATATATATAATGCACATATGTTTGTTCTCAAAGTAAAGCTAACTATGAAAATTAATCTTCCAATAAGTTTCCTGAGTGTACTTATCTTTTTCTTTCAGCAAGCAAATCTAGACAGAATGGATGCTTGTTTCGTTCTTTCCTTGAAAAAAAGAAAGAACAAAAAAGGAAGCACATATATTCCAGTAAAGAAATTTATAACCTGACTTCATAATTAGTCATAGATTAGCCATTAATAAGCCAGGTTCAATGAACAGAATTGGATGACTTCATAAATAGTTACAAAGATATGGAAGTTGATTCAGGAAGGCTAATGTATATGTACGTGCTCAATTGCTAGCCCACAACATGACTACATTACCAACTGGAAATAGATTACTAGGTGATTGATAAGATAGGACATTATTTGGTTCTTTCTGTGAAAACGGTCATTTTTGCTATAGTTCCATCTGGAAATTGATATGACCATGCTTCCCGTAGACAACATGGCTATCACAATAATATCATCTACAAATCTAGATGCCTTCCTGCCTGCCTGCTTTCTTTCAGACCCCACCACAATGGAAAGATTTAGCAACTTTTTCAAATTTAATCTAAGATTACGGACATCATAATAATGATCAGCAGCATTCCATCATATCCATGTCGGATAATATCAAGGACGAATCTAAGCGCAATATATATATATATATATATATATATATATATATATATATATATATATATATATATATATATATAGCAGATGACCTCTAACCTAGTGGTTAAGAAAGATGCATGCGGTCCGAGTGGTCAGGAGTTCGAATTCCAGTTGGAACGATTCTAGAAACAATTTACCTGGTTCCAATATATATATATATATATATATATATATATATATATATATATATATATATATATATATATATATATATATATATATATATATAGTTTTTTAACCATATTTATTTTTGCAGATGACCTCTAGTCTAGTGGTTAAAAGAGATGCATGCGGCCCGAGTGGTCAGGAGTTCGAATCCCAGTGGCAGCAATTCCAGAAATAATTTACCTGGTTGCAATATATATATATATATATATATATATATATAGTTTTTTAACCATATTTATTTTTGCAGATGACCTCTAGCCTAGTGGTTAAAAGAGATGCATGTGGCCCGAGTGGTCAGGAGTTCGAATTCAAGTAGGAGCGATTCCAGAAACAATTTACCCGGTTCCAATATATATATATATATATATATATGTATATATATATATATATATATATATATATATATATATATAGTAGTCAGAAGATCGATTTTGGACGTTCAACACAATTACCATTTCATATATATATATATATATATATATATATATATATATATATATATATATATATATATAACCCAGCAAATGACCTCCAGTCTAGTGGTTAAGAGAGATGCTTGCGGTCTAAGTAGTCAGGAAATCGATTTCAGGTGGAAGCGTTCGCCACAATTACCTTCTTTCAAATATATATATATATATATATATATATATATATATATATATATATATATATATATAACCCAACCTTAAGGTTTGAATTTGAACGAACTTTGAACTCATTGTCATGCATTGGGATATTGGCTAGTTAGACCCAACAATATAGTAAACAATCAATATATTAACTACATCACTGAACAGTTTAGTAGGTGGTAGATAAAACACTCAGATCCACGAGCGAACTCTGGAAATCTTAGTTTTTAGACAAATACTCTCAGTTTCAATGATAAAGACGAAGATGGTTAATTCAAAACCTTAGGTTTTTAAATATTGATATAAAGTAAGTAAAAGAAGAAGAAGAAAAAAAAAGGGAGGAACTCTAATCTTGACAAAAGTTAGATTTAAAAAAACTCAATTAAGGGAAATTAAAGAGGAGTGAAGTATTGCAACTGATCGCAAACTGTTAGCAGCTGTACCTCCTCTTCTTCTCCTCTTGTAATCATGTCACATAAATTTTGTATACGTCTTGCCATTGCCATGCATGCATGCATGCATGGCCAAGGACAAGGACTGGCTAAAAAAAAAAAAAAACTACAACTGATCACAGATCACAAGCCTCCATGACTGACTAGTTGGTACTACATAGATGCAACTTGGTCCCCAACATGTGTAGGCCCAATTTGCTCATTCATACACTCTGGTCTGGTCATCGATGATGCCGGAGCCGGAGCCGACCGACACGACAACCACCCGGCCGGTCGACTCACACGTCAAACTGTTTTATGAACTTCCAATTCATTTGCAGATTTCTTTGTGATTGAAAGGTCTCGATAACATTTCTGTGTGTACAGATTTTAGAATTTGAGTTCCAATTGATTGCAGTTATATATATATATATATATATATATATATATATATATATATATATATATATATCAATTACCAAGTGAATGATCGAGACAATATTGTTCTCTTTGTAATCTTTAGAGGGATGGATTGACATTAATCGCTACTGTCTTATTGCTTATCGGGAGTTAATCCCGAACATGTGGTGTCTCAATCAGACTGAGACGGTGACCTACGGACAAACACCCGGAAAAATAAATGAAAATTAGAATTTAGGAAAAAACTGACTAAGAAATTTATGTATGACAATAAATTATTATTAATTTATTAAATTTTTTTAATAAAAATACAACAATCAATTGACTTTACTTGATTTTGAAATGATACACGGGTTGTACTGTATCTCGATGTTGAGCTTTTATACTCAAATTCGACTAGGCATAGACGTCGGAGGCAAAGAAGAAGACATGATATAGATCCACTCTAGAATTTTATCATCTTACCATAAAATCTCAAATGTAAATTTCTCCCAATTCATTCTCCAAATTTCTAATCTCTGGATTTGCAAACTATTTGAAATAATACTTACTTTCTTTTAAAAATAATTAATTTTAATTATAATAACTATTGGGTTAATAATTAACTAACTAATCAATCTCCCCTAGCTAATCTATCCTTAAATGTTTTAAATATTATTAATTTATTTTAATTATATTCTTGTTCTCCTATTCACTTTCCATGTTCATGTACATTAGGCTGGCTGGGACTCTAGCTTATTGACTTGTGCACAACCCTCAATCAAGAATATAGTCATAGTTATTTTAGCATCAAGTAATAGGATTCATTGGATTCCCCAATCACCTATAGTCTCAGTCCATATATCAGAACATGTTGGGTGTAACCCGGTCCGGGTTAACCGCGGACTGGACCGGGCCCACCCAAGCCCGTTCCCCTTTAGTCCGGCCCGGCCCGCTCTCTAGTCCGGTCCGCCCAAGCCCACCCTCCGACCAGTCCGGGCTGGGTTCCCTAAACCGAGCCCGAGCCCAGCCCGGACCGGCCCGTTTTATTTATTTATTTAATTATTTTTGCTTTTAAACAGTAGGTCCGGTTTAGCCCGGTCAGGCCCGCCCGAGCCCGGCCCGGCTGAACCGGTTTTTGCAAAACAAAAAAAAAAATTGGATTTTTTTTTTTTTAATCTATGGACCCCCATTTACCGAAAAAAATAAAAGAAAGACAGAAAACTTAAAAATATAGAACAAAATATAAGGAAAAAAAACGAACAAATAAAACTTAGAACAAAAGAAACTTAAAATATAAAAACAAAAATAATCAACAAATAACAAAAAAAATCCTAAACTTAAAACAACATTTTTTAACTATGCCTATGACAAGCAAAGCTTGTATTGCCGGTCCCAAGCCCTTCTAAGAGAGGAGGGAAAAATAGAATAAAAGAACAAAACATAATAAAATAAATTAAAAGAAAACTTAAAAAGAATAAAATAACAAAATATATTTAAAATTTAAAAGAATATAAAAGAGGAGGAAAAAATAATAAATAAAATAAAATAAAATAAAATAAAATAAAATAAATTTATAGAAAACTTAAAAAGAATAAAATAACAAAATAAACTTAAAAGAATATAAAAGTTAAAAAAGAAAAGTGAAAATCCAAAAAATAAAAACTAGAAAAATAAAATAAAATAATAAACCGGACCGGCCCGCTGGACCTGGCCCGCTCGAGGCCTGCCCGCGAACCGACCCGGACCGGCCCAGCCCTATCCAAGCTAGGTCACTGGGCCGAGCTGGGTTCATTTTTTCAAGACCGGACCGGACTAGGCCCGGCCCGCTTCTGCCACCGGTCCGGGCTGGGCCCGGACCAAGCCCAATTGGGCCCGGTTCAATTTGCTGTGGTCCGGCCCGGACCGGCCCGGGTCACACCCTGAAAAACCTATGAGGCCATCTTGGAGAACTTTATTAACCTAGCATCACTTAGACAATGTGGACATATATCTAACAACTGTTTTTTCCCCTGACGGGAGAACTAGTCATATTGTAGGCTTGACATGCAACCTCATTCAAGTAGATCATTTTGTGCTTCCTAGAATCCTCTCTCATGCAAAACATAGGTCTTGTTCAATTAACTAATCACAGTCCACTGATCATATTGAACAAACTTTTTTATGTATGCAAAAAAAATCATTGTCTTCATGCATGTTGAATATTTAGAAGTCACAAAGTTTATGATTATAAATAGAGGACGGACATGAGTATTGAATGAGGAAGGTTCTGCAAGGAAAGGGTGTGTATAAAGAAGACATGTTTGTCTACTGAGAGGCTTGATTTCTTAGTGCACTCTCATTGGCATGACGAGTGCTCGCGTGGTTTTGGGAGGGATATATTCATCTGTACATTTTGAAGCCTTTTGACTATGATAGTTCAGCCTTTCAAGTTTGTACAATAAGTACTTTTTTCAACGATAATGTCAGCACATTGTCGAAATAAACTTCAGTTAGGATATATGTAAATGCTTCATACTATCTTTAATTTACGATTAATAATTCTACAATAGTCTTATAAATGCTCCAAAAGTGTGGATATATCGAAATATCAAAAGCCGATCGAGAATGTATGAATGAGAACCATACTTCAAGTGCACATTTTGCTATCAGGTTGGGGCCAAGTCCTCCATATATAGACTATATCCCAATAGCCCACCCGTTCACCATAAAAATAAAGGTCGAGTTTGGTTTTCATGTGTTTATTTCACTATGTTGTATACAAATATACCAAATTTTGTAACTATATATGTTCCTCATATTGATCTTCAAAGCAGTACAACATGGTTCAAGACAAAAAACAGGGCATGTTCCTCCCTGATCATGTTGCTACTATGAATCCCTATCCATGTCAGTGTCCACCATAGAGATTGGGGAAATGTAGCTTCATTGCCAGCATTTTAGGTCCTTAGTAAATCATGAATTTAAGATCAAAATAATCGAAAATGGGGAAATTTTTTTTTACATCAACTATATGTAGAATTAGATCGAATTGCAGCACAACAACAAGAACATTGGACTTGTCCAGTCCAAATAATTAGTGTCCATAGCAGGAATTTTTCTTTTTTACTTTTTTCCTCCACAATGGCTATAGTCAGTGTCCATAGCAGCCTATGTTCGTATTTGTGTCAAGAACCTCAAGAACCAGAACAATAATATGACAAAAATAGGAGGTAAAGGAGGAGAAGGAGAAGGAGGAGGAGGAGGAGGAGGAGGAAGAAGAAGAGAAGAACTTACTTGCGACGGAGGAGAAGCGGGGGAGTCGGTGCCCTAACGGAGAACACATGTGACCAAGGATGACTCGAGAGGAGGGGGTCGGGTGTATCGAATGAGTCAGAAGAAAGGGGTGGCGCCAGAGGAGAGTCAGAGGAGAGGTGAGTCGAGTAGAAGGGAGAGGGGTTCTACAATTTGGGAGAGGATAATTGAATTATTCGGGAGGAGGAAGGAGAAATTTTTGGAAAGGTAGTATTCTGATATCAAATAATTAGCAACGTCTAACGTGAGACGTCGTTGATAATACAATTGAATATAATATGTCGCTACACGTCGCTATTCAACGTCACTAAATCAATAACATCTAGAGATGTCAACGTCGCTATTCAACGTCACTAAATCGTTGATAATACAATTGAATATAATATGTCGCTACACGTCACTAAATCAATAACATCTAGAGATGTCATAACTTAGATAATAAGAAATTAGTCGCAAACACATCGCTATTCAACGTAATAATTACTTGGAGTCGCTAACTATCACACATATAGCGATGTAGACATTTGGAGTCAGTAACTATGTCGCTAATCAGCTTATTTTAGTAATGAAATCCTAATTCTCCTCCTCCATTAGCTTCGCCTCCCTTCGTCTTACAAACCCTTATCCCACTACCAGAATAAGTCGTTTTAGCGACGCCTAAAGACGTCGCTAAAACGACAATTTTCGTCGCTAAAAATATGTAGCGACGAAATTACCGACGTTTTGTGATAGTCGCTGAAATGTAAGTCGCTAATCTTCTAAACGTCGCCAAACGTCGCAATTACCGACGCTTGCCGACGTATTTATACGTCGATATAATGCCGAAGTCTACCGTCGTGTCATCGGTGGCTTTGCGACGTAAAACATAGTGTCGCTACGCGTCGGTAAATTTATCGACGAATTATCGTCGAGTCGTCGGTGGTTTAGTGACATGTTCAAAGTCGCTAAACGTCGGTAAATCCTGGGAATTCCTGGGGATGATTACCGACGTGCACCGACGTTAATTTACCGACGTCCTCCGACATATATTGATGTCGCTAAACGTCGGTAACCTGGATAATAACGCTTATCTACCGACGTTTACCGACGCAAAATTACGTCGGAGGACGTCCGTAAACGTCGGTAAACGTCGCTAAATCTGCAAAAAAATAAAATAAAATAAAATACAGAATGTCCATTTCTTCCTACAGTTTAAAAAGCTAACCATTTCTCACTGTAGAATAGGATCCAAAGAATCACAGAATGTCCATTTCTCACTGTACACAGGTTTCAGTCCCTATAACCAAGTCTACAACAATCACAAAATGTCCAGTTCTCAGAATGTCCATTTCTTACTGTACACATATTTCAGTCCCTATAAGCAAGTTTACAACAATCACACAACAACTAACCAAATAACCAAATATCCAAATAACCAAGTATCCAAATAACCAATTCTACACCAAATAATAAAGTGTACAACCAAATAACCAAAGTCTACACACAACCAACAAATAGAATAGGATCCAAACATTCAAATCTACACAACCAACAAATATCCAAGTCACAAATAAAGTATGAAACAAACACAAAGAAACAGTCCTAACTAGGACTACTAGAAATCTGGTGCAGGAGGGGCACCGCCGCGACGAAGGGTTAAGAACAACTCATACTCCTCAAGTAAAATCGACACCGATGGAGGAGGCAGTGATGTCGGTGGAGTCGGTGTCGAAGAAGAAGGCGGTGGAGGCGGCGGAGTCGACGACGATGAAGGCGCACCCGAAGGACCAGCACGCTCCAACGCTGTAAGTCGCTGGTGGTATGAATCCATGATAGATAACATTCTATCACTGCTCTGGACCATCGACTCCTGTGCCAATCTCATCCTCTCAGCCATGGTCACCTATCCTGTCTGCAGCTCCGCCACCGTGCGCTCTAACCTTCCAACGGTGCGCTCTGTCCTCTCAGTTATCTCCCTGAGGTCCATAATGCCGCGATCGAGTGTATCCAATCGTGCTAGCAGCGCAGGATCCTCCGTAGGGTGCTGAGACTGCTCCTCGATCCGTCGTAGCAGGTCGTCACGGAGAGACTCCATCATCTGGTGGACTCGGGCAGACTCCTGGGACGGCTGTGGACCATGCACACTAGCAGGAGATGTCCTAGAGGACTGGGTCGTAACTAGGGCACCATAGGATCCCGTACTGTAGTACGTACCCCTACGGAGTCCACCAGCGGCGGCCATCCACAGCTCGTTCGTCGATGGAGCTTGAGTGGGCTGCGAGGAAGTACCGGCCTCTCCTGCATCAGGTGCACTAGCAGCCGCCCGTTCCCGCAGCCTCTGATACTCGGCCTAGAAAGTACTTATTATTACTAACTTCTAATTTCTAATTAATGTACTTATTATTACTAATTTCTAATTAATGTACTTATTATTTCTAATTTCTAATTAATGTACTTATTATTACTAACTATATGAATATTTATTTGCATCATATTTACTAAGTTATATTAAAATTGACACGAAGTATTAAATTAAAATAACGTATTGTAATACTTACATAAGTCTGCTCGGCCCTCTCGTCAATAAGGTCACCGCCGCGACGATGGGTGGCCAGGAAGACGGTCACCATGTCGGCGTTACCGACCTTCCTTACCTGTAATTAAATATATTATCTTAGTAATAATTTATCGGTTTTGCATTAAAATAATATTTGTAAAAGAGGAAGACATACCAGACGACGGAAATGTTCCGTCATCGGAATCGACCCACCGCACCACTTCGAGGTATGTTGCCTAGCCGCCTTGGCCTTCTCCGACTTCTCCTTGTACTTTGGCTCCTCGAATCGAGCCTTCATCGCATTCCACTGATCAGGGGTGATCCAACCTTGGATCGGGTTTCCGGCACGATCACGATCCTTCTGATCATTGATAGAGTCGCGGATCAGCTTGGCAGCGACGACAGGAAACATCCCCTCGATCTGCTCGGCCCGGTACGGTGGATAGAAAAACATATCCTAGAAGAGCGCAAACCAAATATTTATCAGTTATATATAATATACAAAAATTATATGATTCATGTTAAAAGTAAATATATTTTAACCTTGAAGCGCGCAAACCAGAAGGCATTCCTCTCGTCCGGAGCATCAGAGTAGTTAATCCAAGCACCACCATAATTATGCCTCAGCATGTGGCCTAGACGTCTTTGTACCTCTGGGGGACGATATCTATACAAACATATTATATTCATGAAAAAAGTTAATTTATGATAAAAACAGAAAGAAAAAAAAATTATAAACCAAAACACCTACTTTGTACCGTCGGCCCAGATCTCCGTCCTCCTCTCCCCCGGAGGTGCGTACGCATCATCTGCATGATGCTGGTCGGCCGTTGGTGCCGCCGCCTCAGCCGTCGCCGTAGCCTCCGCCATCTGCTCATCCGTCTCCATCGTCGTATCAGCAGTAGGAACGCTAGACGGGCGAGCACTCTCAACAGGCCTGGAACTACTCATCCCAGGAGATATGCCATGTGACGTCATCCCAGCAGGCCCACCTACTGTCCGATATGGAGGAGTAATCGACGACGAGGATCCAGAGCCGGTACCAGAATGAGGTACCGAAGGAAAACTCCGTCCTCTAGCGGTACCTGTAGGAAGTACCGGAGGAGAGTGACCTCGTTGTCTTCCTCGGAACGCTCCGCGACGACCTGCCATACCTGATAACAGCATATGATAATACAACAAATAATAGAGACTAGAAATATGAAAGTATAACAAATAATAGAGACTAAAAATATGAAAGTACAACAAATAATAGAGACTAAAAATATAAAAGTACAACAAAGACAAGATAATAACCAAGACAACATATAATGATACATTCTACAATAAACATCTAAGTCCAGATAATATATTCTAGAAGAAACATCTAAGTTCAGATAAGTATATCTCTCTCAATCATCTTCAGAATAATCATCTTGTTCGTCTTCCTCGACCTCATCTTTCTCTTTCTCCTCATCTTCACTTTCATCTCCGCCTTCGTCGGCTTCGTCTTCCTCTTCGGATAATTCTACATCTTCTACATTATGTGTCGTGTAATGCGTAACTTCCGTGGAGTCCACATCGACAATATTGGTTACAAGAGGTAGCTCATCCTCCTGGTAAGCTTTTTCGTCAACATCAAAAGTATCTCTGGCTTTAGTCTTGCATACTGCCCACCAGTCAGACTTCGTTGCTCCCCGTCTCGGATAAGCTGTGAAGTACACGAGCTGAGCCTGAGTTGCTAGGACAAACGGTTCATAGCCTTGATATCTACGCTTGTAGTTTATATCCAGAAGACCATGCTTGTCAATTTTCCAGCCTTGATTTTCAATCGGATCGAACCATTCACACTTGAATAACACGATCTTTGCAGGTTCTCTGCCATTATTATATGACAACTCCATAATCTCTCGTAAGATGCCAAAGAAATTATTTCCTGGATCGACGTCTTTGTAGTTCGAAGACTTGATACACAAACAACTATTTTTCGTGGAATCAAGATCCAGAAAGCTGTCTCTGATCGGAGCATTTGTCGACTTGAACCGAAAGCCATTGACACAGTAACTTGGCCATATTTTAACAAAAGTAATTGGTCCCTTGGCAAGAGTTCTAATTAATTCAATCTCGGATGAAATTAGACGATCGACCTGAATATCAAAGAAACGATAATAAGTTATTTATTGCGCAGTTGCATTAGAAGAGGCCAGTAATTACCGAGCTACTTACATATTGGCTCAACCAAGAAGGAAAATGACGTCTCATTTCTTGTTCTAATGCTTCGTCTGTTAGGTAGGGTCTAACCATCCCCAACTCATCATTATATGTGCTGGAAAATAACGAAGCAAGCGTCGATTAGTACAATAATATTAGCTTATACTATTACATTGAGATGACGTAAACTCATCATCCTGAGTTACTTACCCCTCTAGCTTCTCCACTTCATCCTCGTCGCAATTGAGTAATACATACAACTGAGCAGCCCTTAGCTCTTCGTTATTCAAATATCTCTTCTTTATTTTCTCCGAAGGCTTTCCGGACGCATTGAATGCTTTCAGTATTCCATCATTAAATTTTTTATATCCGTCGTCGTTTCTCGGAGCCCTCGTTCTATTCGTAGCAACATGAGGTTTGAAATTGGAGGAGCAGAAATTTTTAATTTCCTCGAGAATATAGGCTTCACAAATAGAACCCTCGACCCGAGCCTTATTTTTCACCTTTCTTTTTAGGTGATTCAAATGTCGCTCGAACGGGTACATCCATCGATATTCGACGGGTCCACCAACACGTGCCTCGTAGGAAAGATGAATCGGCAAATGCTCTATAGAGTCGGAGAATCCAGGAGAGAACACTCTCTCTAGCTTGTACAGTGTTACCGCAATGTCCTTCTCTTGCTTTTCTAGACGATCAACGAGCAATTTCTTAGAACAAAGGTCCCTGAAGAATATGCTAAGCTCCGTCAATGGATCCCAAACTGCCTGCGGTAAGAATTCTCGAAATGCAATCGGAATTAACCGCTCCATGAATACGTGACAATCATGGCTCTTCATACCTGTCAGTTTGTTCTCCTTGAGGTCGATACATCTTCTGAAGTTCGAAACATATCCATCTGGAAATTTCAGACCTTGAATCCACCTACAAAGCCTCACTTTATCCTCCTTCTCCAGTGAGAAAATTGCCTTAGGCTGCTTCAACTTCTCATTCTCGTCCTCTATCAAATGCAATGCAGGACGTCTACATATTTCTTCCAAGTCCAATCTAGCCTTTAGATTGTCTTTCGTCTTCCCCTTTATGTCCATTACAGTATTAATTATGTTGTTAAACACATTCTTCTCGATATGCATGACATCAAGGTTATGTCTAATCAGATTGGTACTCCAATATGGAAGATCCCAGAATATACTCCTCTTCGTCCAGTTATGAGTGCGACCAAATCCGTCACACTTGTAGCCCGTAGCAGGCTGCTCAATAGCTCTTGGTAAATCTTTTACCTCTTCCCATATCGTTTATCCGGTCCACCTTGGCGGGGGATTAGCCTTCTCCACAACGCCAGCACGAAAAGCATTCATGTTCCTCCGGTACGGATGATCCTTCGGCAGGAATTGTCGATGACAATCGAAGAAGCACGGTTTGCCTCCGTATTTCAAACGAAAAGCCTTAGTGCTGTCCATACAATACGGACATGAAAGACGACCATGCGTGCTCCATCCAGATAACATTCCATAGGCCGGAAAGTCGTTGATGGTCCATATAAGTGTTGCCCGCATCCAAAAATTTTGTTTTCTAGATACATCGTACGTGTTGGAACCTACTTCCCACAGCTGATTCAACTCATCAATCAACGGCTGTAAATACACATCGATGTTCCTTTTTGGATTGTTCGGACCTGGGATAATAACGGTAAAAAACATATACGGAGTCTTCATGCACATCCAAGGCGGTAGATTGTACGGGATGACGATCACAGGCCAACATGAATACTGGGATCCCAAAAGTCCAAATGGGGTAAAACTGTCAGAGCAGAGACCCAATCTGACATTACGTGGATCAGAAGCGAAATCTGGATACTCTCGATCAAAGTGCTTCCATGCTTCTCCATCAGATGGGTGATCCAACACTCCTTCGGTATGTTCCCGCTTATGCTAACTCATGTTTTCTGCAGTTTCCTTCACCATAAACAACCGCTGGAACCGTGGCGTCAACGGCAAGTAGTGCATCGAAGAGGTAGGCTTTCTGGCACCGACAGACTTTCCTCTACCACATGCCTTGTAGCGATTGACACCACAAAATCTGCAGGCGTCTTCATCCTTGTCGTCTTTGTAGTACAATATGCACCCGTTGCGACAGGTATCGATTTTTTCGTATCCATCCAGAGCGATCTAACCATCCTCTTAGACCTGTAGAAGTCTTTAGGCAACTTCGCACCCTCAGGCAATATTTCTATAAGCAACTCCATAAGACGGTTGTAGCAATCTTGCGACATATTAAAATCGGACTTGATGCTCAACAATCTTGTAACCACCTCCAACGGTGAATGATCCTCACAACCAGGATATAATGGAGTCCTTGTATTCTCCAGCAACTCCATGAACTGTGCAACATCGGGGTTAGGTGCCTCCTCAGGTGCATCATGATCATCCGGATCGAAACTAGGCCCGGCCGCGTCGAAAACCATGTTCACCAACCCATCGTCGTAAGGAACGTTGTTGTGGACATCCACATAAGGCTCGTACTCCGATGCTAAAGACACAAGTTCTCCGTGCTCGCTCCACTGATAGTAATTCGGCGTGAAACCCTTCGAGTATAAATGATACGTGACATCCACTTCTGGATGATATTTTAAGTTGCGACATCTCACACACGGACACTTAATTTTGGTACCGTCCATGTACTGAGGGAACGCCTTGGCAAACTGTAGGAACTGGTGTACACCCTCTATGAATTCATCCCGCATACCGCACATGTCATCAGGATGACGGTTGTACATCCAAGTACGATTCCGCAGTTAGTAATTCAGCTCCATAATTCTGTAAGATAGATACATCAAGGTAGTGAATGATATGCAATTGTCAGTTCATGCGGTCTACACTTTCCGCAGTATATGTACATATGACATTTTATGTTAAATGGTCAGAGATTATCTGTCATCTTCTTTTCATATTGCTAACTTTTCTTTCTCGTGTTTGTGCGTGCGGTGGTCAGAGATTATCGCGGCGGTATATCACCCGTGTCTATAATATTTCATATAGGCTGAGTTGTAGAAGTCAAGTTTTAGGATATTAGTCTATATATTATGTATAGTCCAACCGAGTCAACTTTAAGCTAAACTAGTCCAACTTGGTCAAACTAGCCATTTCTAAGTTGTATAAGTCAAGTTTTAGGATATTAGTCTATATATACTAGTATAAACTCTCCCTCCTCTCCAAATACCTGGTACTAGTTAACCCTCCCCCTTTCTCCCACTAGACACACACATACATATACATGATGTATACAACCACACCATAGTTCCCAGGTTCTTTTAACCTAACTTTCCAGTTGGTACTAACCTCAACAGAACAAACACTCTCACAGCTCAAAATACTAACACATGCTCACGCCTTACTCTTGTGACACTCCATTTCAAACACAAACACACACCTATATGTTCTCTTACACATGTTGCCATGTTACCTATGAAAATAGAAAACCCTTGTTGTCTGAAATAAGACACAATTCTACAAAGAGAACCATACTGTAGAACTCACACTTTAAGACAATAGATGAAGGAAGACTTGTATAGAGGATCGATAGGGTTGAGCGATGTCATTTTATTCTACAAAGAGAACCATACTGTAGAACTCATACTGTAGAACTCACACTTTAACACAATTCTACAAAGAGTTGTCATAGGGTGTTGAGCGATGTCATTTTATTCCTTTCTTCTTCTTCTTCTTGGGATTTTCGAGTATTGGATCTTGAGACATATATAGCTAGAACTTACGAAGAATGGAGTACCATACTTCAACAAATAGATGTTGACTAATTGGTTCATATACTTGTTGTCTAAAATAAGTGTAGGAATGTTGCAAGGTGAAACAATGTATCAAACACTATATCGAAACCCACACCCAATATGCAAATCTAAATTAATACGAAAATACACAAGTGTATGTAGGGGATTAAGTGTACAGAGGTAAAATACATATATATGCATGCTTGGGGGTGTCCACGTGTCCAACAAATGGACACAAAGTGTCCAAAACCTCACGAACACACTGTATCAGTAAACACATGGTCGTAATGTGTCTCCGTGTCCATTTTGGACACGAAAAACACCTCAATTAGGGTTACTTTAGTCTTCTCACGGTGGTGGAGGAGGAGGAGGAAAAGTTCGATGGTGGAGGAGGAGGGGATTAAGTGTACAGAGGTGAAATACATATATATGCAAGCATGGGGGTGTCCACGTGTCTAACAAATGGACACAAAGTGTCCAAAACCTCACGAACACACTGTATCAGTGAAGACATGGTCGCAATGTGTTTTCGTGTCCATTTTGGATACGAAAAACACCTCAATTAGGGTTAGGGTTTACCTTCAGTCTCCTCGCGGTGGTGGAGGAGGAGGAGGAGAAGGAGGAGGAGGATCTCGTGGTGGAGGAGGAGAAGGGGATCGTGGTGGAGGAGAAGGAGGAGGAGAAGGGGCTCGCCGGAGAGAGGAGAAGGGGCTCACGGTGGAGGAGGAGGATGAGCGGCGCCGGAGGGAAGGGGGTCGGGCTGTCGTCGAGGTCGGGGAAGAGGGGCGGGAAAAAAAAATTGGAGAGAGGTAGAAATGAAAAGTCGAACCGAGGAAACCCTATTTAGCAGAAGTTAGCGACGTCGTAAATACGTCGCAAAGCGTCGGCCTTCCTTTAATATTCAGCGACGTCTTAATCTTTGCGACACTAAACGTCGCTGAACTAATAAAACGGGCGACATTTTTCGATAAATCAACGACGTTGGTTTTTATTACACTAAAGGTAGTCGCAATATGTCGCTGTTTGTCGCTATCAGCGACGTATTGTGACGCATATTTTGGAGTCGCTAAATCCAAAAATATTAGCGACGTTTTAAGTCGGCGTCGCTAATTTTGTCGCTGATATGACTTATTTTGGTAGTGTCCCATCAACCCCTCCTCTCACCACCACTGTCGCTAAGGATCTTGTCACGTTCCGATTTCGTAGGATCGATAGTCGTCCCCTAGGCGTGATATCGTACAAGCCTAAGTTGTACTCGCACAAGACTGAGTCATAAGGTTATCTGAAACACAACAACAAATAGAGTTTGCATAGAAATTGAACACTTGCATAGAACTTAATTTATTGATAATGAACATCATTTATAAGACTCGATTACAAAGAGTGCTTAACATGCAGGCTTACGAACTTGACTCAAAATGAACGATGATGAGATAGTAGTTCTATACATTACATTCCCTTTATACAACCAAAATTTTACAAAACACCTGCAATTGGGGAGAACTGTGTCATTTCATGTTGGACTAACTCGGGGTCTTCAAAAGGGTTGAACAGCCTTTGACATACGGGCAAGGCAGCTATATGGCACATCCTCCCGATTTCTCAGCACCCGTGGAAAGCGAGGGTCAGTAAACTGTTGTGTACTGGTGAATGATTAATTAAAATTTCACGCTCTCATTTGTTCATGAAGTTATGTGAAACATACAATATAATTAGTGATCTTTAAATTTTCATGTGAACATATCATATGAAAATTGTGTTAAGTCTTATTCACGGCGTAGTTCCCTCCTTTGCATAAAACTTACCATTTTCTTCCCCGTTCATTCAGATATCAATAGCTAAATCAGTATATATATGTGGAGGTCACTGGCATAACAAATCATTCTGGACTATAGCCTTGGTTAGACGGTGACCCTTTCAGCACGGTTGCGAGTCCGCTGAAATTTTTCGAATCATCCGTGCTAGGGTCCAGTACAGCTATCATGTTTTTCCCTAAGTCGAATCGGTTATATGGCCCCCGGGGCCTGGGGTTACCATTCGAGGAAACTGTACCTTGTGCATAAGTCGACCATGACTACATTAGACTAAACTAGTTATCCAAGCATGGTCTGCGACTTCATAAGAAAGTTAATCAATTCAGTGTGCTCTGCCTTAACGTTGCAACATTCATTGATTCATCAGTTTATTAACACAGTTCTATAATGAGTATAACATAAGTTATAAGCATATAGCAGTTCATGAGATAGCATTTCTATAGTAGATATACATAAGTAAACATACAACAGTTCTGTAATTGACTTCATAAAATTAAGCATTTTAATTTTGTGTCAACGAATCTATATCTAACATTTTATTTCATTGGTATTGTTGATTGATTGGAAAACAAAAGGATCAAGGAGAGAAAGGTCAAGCCACTTGTGTTGATTGATTGAGGCAAGAGAAAAATGTTTACTACACTATACAGCGCCTACGCAATCATATAAGCAATGGATTAACACTCTACCATTCTCTTCAGAATTCGATATCAAAAGTAAAGTTCGAAGAACACAAGCAATAAAATCCATTAAAAATATTTACAAAAATGCATTCATAAAACCAACAACAAAGAAGCAAGTACGACATTAAAGAACAGAAGCGGGAGGTCCTTCGAGCTTCAGCCACAGTCTTTCCTCGATACGCATACAGCTGAATATGAGACCTAATTTCGGAGAAATTATTCCATAACGAGGAAAAGATCTTGATTCAATCTGGCCCAATCAATCGATACCGACAATATTTCTTATCCACTCTTCCCGTGAATGAGAAACCGGACATGATGTTGGGACGGGGATCTACAGATCCAGACTTCCACTTTGACGAGGCGAGCTTGAAGGAGGAATATGAGAGCAAGGAGGGCCTCACCTCCCACTCACCGTATAACTTTGCATTCTACTCCAAGTCCACCACCGAGGACCACGCCAACAGAAACACCACTTCCGTCGATGCCGAAATCTCCATGGCCCTCAGGGACTGCCCTGTCGTCTCCCTCCATATCTCGACAAGCTCGAAGAGTAGAAATAAGACGAAGACTGACGAATAGAAGGAGAATCGTGAACAAGGTCACCTATAGTTCACATTCATGAGTGGTTTCAGTTGAAATTATTTTGATGAACTTGAGTTTGTTGTAGCCTGTCGGCAAAACCGTTGGCAAAGCGGCCCGAGATTTCTTTGCATCGTTGGAGGGAGCGTCATTTTATGTGAACTCGTTTATCGAGCTCAATTTGTCTCGTTCTTTTCTTAGGGCTTGAGAAGCTAGGATAACAGAAACCAACCTCAATTCATGTTTCTGTTATGTATTATTTTTACCAAGTTATGTGATTTAAGGTTGTCGACATCATGTTATGTTATTTGAATTTGATGAAAGAATGTTACATTTCATGCATATCTGGGAACATTATTTACAACCGAGGAGGCACTAACTCTCCAAAATTCGATGGTGTTGTTCATATCCTATTAGTTTGTATCGACACACATTGGACACGACACTAGCTTTGGGATGCACTGGACATTCCAAAACTAGGCACATAGTTTGTCGTGTCATAGGAGGCACACACTTAAAATAATTGTTGTGTTTGTGCACGTACTGAACGCCACTACCAAAATAAGTCATATTAGCTACGCTAGAGGATGTCACTAAACAGCAAAAAAATGTCGCTAATTTCGTTTAGCAACAAAATTAGCGACGTAAAGACCATGGCGCGTAATACATGGTCGCTAACTAAGAATCCGTCGCTATTCGTTGCTATGGCGACGTTTATTGGCGACGCCTTACGTCGCTAGCATTTTATTGGTGTAGCGATGTTTGCCGACATAGCGTTGCTAATTAACGATATAGCAATTCGTTGCTAATTATCGCTGGCAGTTCAACGTTTAGCGACGTAGTCGACGACGTTTAGTGACGTTAACTCTGACAACTTGGGTTTTCCTCGTCAAGTTTTTAGCGACGTCTCCGATACTTGCTAGCGACGTTTAGATACGTACATAGCGATGACATTAGCGACGTTAGCTGACAATTTGTGCTGACATGTCAAATTTGTCATGTCATCATTGTAGCGACATCTAGCGATGTTCTACGACGTTTGTTTTTCAGGTTAACGACGTTCTGATACACCTTAGCGACGTATCATGGCGTCGCTAAGCGTCGCTAAATTCTAAAAAAAAAGGATTCTGAATTTGCTTTTTCCATCAACGACAGTTATATTATATAGCATTATACCTACATTTTAAATGATAGTTTACAAATAATAGACTTTGAGCAACCCTCCGTAGAATTTTCTGGGTTCGTCGACCCCTTCGGTGGAACACACAACACAACCAATATAGAGACAAATGATAAAAATGCACTACAAATAATCAAATAAATAGAATTCAATGATCAGAAAGACATGAAATAGCCGGGTGGATACAAATCCACTACCAAACGGCTATAAAAGAGTTTATCCGATAATGTTTCAACAATGACTCAACATA
This sequence comes from Iris pallida, assembly GCA_029216955.1. Classification (NCBI taxonomy): domain Eukaryota; kingdom Viridiplantae; phylum Streptophyta; class Magnoliopsida; order Asparagales; family Iridaceae; genus Iris; species Iris pallida. Next base: position 2,696,110 of record JANAVB010035020.1, read on the forward strand.
ACACAAACTGTCACTAATTGTATAAAATAGATACATAAAGACCCAACAATGGATCAACAACACAACAAATAAAAAAAAGTCCAATAAAGGACCATGTCTGGTCAGGAGGAGGAAGAGGCCGTCCCTGCATCTGGGACAACATGAACCTATACTGATCTGGTGTCAGCATCACCAGCGAAGACTCATCAATAGGAGAAGGCCGAGGAGCGAGACATTGGAACCGATACCATCGGTGTGGATGCCGACGTACGACCAGGAAGTGTTTGCTCCATGGCTAGCAGTCTAGAGTTGGTGGAATCCATAACAGCTGCAAGCCTCGAAAGCTGATCGCCCATGGATGTTCGATATCACAAAAGGTTGAACGAACTTTTTGTTTATTGAACATAAAAAGACCTGTGTACTGAGAATGAAGTCCTAAACATGATATTCAAAGTACAAAGAGAAGACCTGTGTACAGAGAAGGAAGTCCTAAACACGATATTCCAAGTACAAGGGGAAGAGTTTTTGGAAAAGTGTGACGGTGGAGATCGAGCACTGAAGCGGCTCCTTTACTCCGTTGACGATATGACGACGGATTAAACTTGCTCTAACTTTTTGATGCCTTTGATAGAACTCTAGGGTTGTCGATCAAGAGGATGCCTGGAGCTGGAGATTTGATATTAGGTGGCCTCCCCTCTGTTGAAGGGAAAACTCCTTCTATTTATAGGAGAATAGAGCACATATACGATGCGCATTAAGGTTTTGAGATATGAAAGAATCTACCGTCATTGCACGGTATGGACTTCTGCGGCACTGACACATGGCGGACATTGAGATTCTCCTCAATCGAGATCTCTGGTGCTTATCAAAATAACCGAAGGCGGAGACACGTTGTGTGTGCCGATTTGCTTGTTCAGATGCAGCCGAGCAAATCTTGGAATTTCATCTCAGATTTGGATTTTGATCGATCCTCGCCTAAGATTTAAATCAATTTGATAAGATATCAATCATGATTGATTCCAATCCTATCTTCGAGAGAGTCAGTTAAGCAAACCGACTGGGTGGGACCATGTTTCCTGCGCCTCTAGCGAGGTCTGAGTACTGCTGCGCTTCTGGGTGACGAGTATGTAGAACCCAAGAGGGGGGGTGAATAGGGAAATAAAAAATAACTAGAGCAACAGAAGCAATATATGACATAAATGTAAAGAGTAAGAAGATCAAACACAAGATGTATCCTGGTATCCTCGCTTGAGGCAATCCAGTCCCAAAACTCTCTCCGGCTTAAATTCACTATTTAATCAAATAGTACACACGAGTTTGGATCCGAAGAACTCGCCAACTTCAACAAAAGTTTGGACCCGAAGACTCGCCAACTTCAACACACGAGTTTTCTTACGAAGGCTCGCCAACTTCAAACAAATGAGAAGAGAACTTGTTGATCTTCTAACACGTGAAGATCGAAAATTACAACTCTTAAATACTCTAGCACTTTGGGAGAGGATGACAATTAAAAGCTTGGTAAAGTATTAATGGTGGAGCTCTTAGTTGCTTGGAAAATTTATGGCAAGAGTTGGTGAAAGCTTAATGAGAGAGAAAACTTTCTTTTATCGAGAAACCAAGAGTTGGTGGCATTTAATGCTCTGGATACAGGCAGACCGGCATACCGTCGGTATGCAGCGGCATACCGTCGGTATACCGGTCAAAAGGTAACGGTCATATAAATATCAGTTGAGAGCATTAAATGCGGCCATTAATGCTAATCAGAATGATTCAAAAATCAAATATATGTAACCCGGTATACCGTCGGTATGCCGCGGCATACCGTCGGTATACCGACGTTTTATCACAGAACGTTTTAAGGCAAACAAAATGGTATACCGCCGGTATACCGTAGCATACCGTCGGTATGCCGACGTTTTGTCACAGAACGTTTCTGTGGTCCACAAAACGGTATACCGCCGGTATGCCGGAGCATACCGTCGGTATGCCGACAATTTATCACAGCAAGTTTGTGGACAACGAAAACGGTATACCGTCGGTATGCCGCTCTGTAAGATATTGATTTTTTGACTAATGCTTTTAGTTTGTCATCCATCCTTAAGTGTTTACAGATATACCTAGACCTTGTACAAACTCGAAATCTTTAAGCAGTAGGAAGCCGTCTATGCAAGGAGCGTCGGTATCTGCTTCAATCTTCAAAGCAATGGATGGTAGCACTTGAAAGGATAGTCTTTATGTAGTAGAGCTTCTTGAGAAGATATGAATCTGAAGACATAAAAAACTAAACTACGAAGATGCTGTTAATATATCAAAATAAAATATGCCAACAATCTTTCCCATTTTGATAATTGACAAAATAGAGAGATAGCATCTTCAGGGAGTAACTCCCCCGTAGGTAGACAACTCCCCCTCAATACGTTTTCTCCCCCTTTGTCACTTAGTCAAAGATGGAAAAAAAAACAAAAATAAAAAATATAGCAATAATATGGACAAGAGCATAGAATAAAAAGCATGTATTGATATATGGAAGTTAGAGATGAATACATGCCGGACACTCATACTACATAAGACAAAATAAAAGACTCTCCTCTACGAGAGTTCAACAACATGAGAAAGACAAATACCAAGTCCCCGTAGGACTGCAAACTACTAGAACCAACCAACATAGGCCCCCGAAAAACCGCAAAAGACAGAATAAAAACAAACACAAGAAACTAAGACACTCATTTAGTCGACACCACCATCAAAAGGAAGCCACCCCTACTCGTCAGTCGAATCATCTCCACCCTCCTGAGCCTGGCGGAAAACGCTAAAGGGATCAATGCCGTCTGGGAACATAAAACCGTAGGCATTGGGATCAGAGAACCGTGGGGCCAGGTACATTGGATCCTGAAGATTCGGATCCAGAAAAGCGTCCCGGTCCTGAAGAGTGCGCTGAATAAAATAGGCCTGGTCATAGAATCGGGACTGAATCAGAGTGCCAAGGCTATGAGTGTGGGCGTGCATCTGCTCTTCTGTCTGAGCCATACATATGTCGAAATGCTGCTGCATCAGCGGCATGTAGCGGCCCGAGGCAGAAGGAGTAGCGACAGGTACAGCAGGAGCAGAAGTCGGCGGCTCTTGGAAGGAAGAGGCACGGGATGTGGAGGCACCACCGATAGAGCGAGAAACAGCGAGGTAGGAAGGGACGCCGTCTGAAGAGCAAAGGGAGAGGTCGACTTGCTTGGCTTCCGGAATGAGAGTGATGAAAGAGCCGTAATAAAGATTCTGCTTCCCCGCTGGCATGACGCCTTTGAAGACATGAAGGAGAGTCTTGGGGAAGGACCAAGGCTTCCTCGCATAGAGGTAGTACATGCACACCAGGGCATCGTCGGTAATGGCATCATAGTTGCCGCCCTTCAGATAGAGTGTGTGGCACACGATCCGATGAAGCTCGTAATAGAACGGCTCCAGCTGTGCGGAAAGGGCCGGGATAGCAGGAGGGTTGGAGCCCTTGCAAATGATGTGGCAGAACTTGTCGAAGGGGGTCTCCGCCGAAGAATTGAGATCAGCCAAGGCCGGCAAAGCTTCGCCTCTATCCGGGATGCCGAGGATGTTGGAGATGTCCCGAGCCGTGAGACGAAAATGACGATCGTTGACCATCGTCTGTATGGCGCTGTATTCGTCGTCCGGGACCATGTTGCAGTAGAAGAGACGGATGGCGGCGGGGTAGACGGGCACCTGACGCCGAATGAGGCAAGATAGTCCGGCCTCGTCGAATAGAGAGACATGGTCGGGAAAGAGATTCTAGTTAATTGCACGGCCCTTGAAGACGTTATGGTAGACGAAGTGTTGAAACCAAGTCTCGGCCGCCAAGGAGGAGGTGAAGACCCGCTGATCATATCCATGAGGGAGAGCCACCGGAGTGTAGGGGTTGAAGAAGGTGGAGGAGGAGGAGCGGGGACGCTCGGAATTGGCCATGGAGGAAATTTGGAGGAGAAAGTTAGGGTTTGATGTGAGAAGTGTAGGAAGAAGAAGAAAAAAGATAGGGTTTTAAAGTGGAATGAGGGAGGTGAACGGTTTGGATTTGGGAATGGAAGGGGTGGGTTGGAAATGATGGAGATAAAGGAGGAGTTATGGGAAAGTGGAGGGGATGGGTAGTTAACGTGATTGTAAGTTAGGAAATGGGGAAGAAGAGAAAATAATAAATGTGGAAGTGATGGATGGGAAGGAAATTAATGAGGGGAAGAAGGAATAAAGAGTGAAAGAAGAAAAGTGGGCCCAGATTTTGAAATAGAATAGCTGTCCGTCGCGAACCGGCATACCGTCGGTATGCCGACGTATGCCGACGGTATGTCGCGTTTTGAAACAGAACCTAATTCTGAATCAAAAACGGCATGCCGTCGGTATACCGCCGTATACCGTCGGTGTGCCGGCCAAGAAGTTTTATGGGTCAAAAGATAAAATGCCTAATTCTTGGCAAAGAAAAGTGAAACGATCTTCCGGGAGCGATTTGGTGAAAATATCGGCTAGCTGATAAGTGGTGTCAATAAACTCAAGGCGGATATCCCCCTTTTGTTGATGGTCACGAAGAAAATGGTGTCTAATTTCAATGTGCTTCATGCGTGAGTGATAAATCGGGTTTTTCGTGAGATTGATCGAGCTAGTGTTATCACATTTAATAGGAGTGCAAGTATGAGAAATGTCATAATCTATAAGTGTTTGTGACATCCAAAGAATTTGTGCACAACAGCAACCGGTCGCAATATATTCGGCCTCAGTGGTTGAAAGAGCAACAGAATTTTGTTTCTTACTAAACCACGCTACCAAGAATTTTCCAAGGAATTGGCATGTGCCGCTAGTACTTTTTCGGTCAATCTTGCATCCGACAAAATCTGCATCCGAGAAGCCGTGAAGCTCAAAGGATGAAGATTTCGGATACCAAAGGCCCATGTTCACGGTACCTTTGAGATATCGAAAAATACACTTTACGGCACATAAGTGTGATTCCTTTGGATTTGCTTGATAACGTGCACAAAGACAAACACTAAACATGATATCAGGACGGCTAGCAGTGAAATAAAGTAGACTACCAATCATACCTCGATACTTACGGAAGTCAATCGATGTGACATCTTCATCATGGTCAAGCTTTGTCGTTGTTGCCATAGGAGTCCTCATTGATTTGGATGAGTCAAGTTCGAAACGCTTGAGGAGATCCTTTGTATATTTTGCTTGATTGATGAAGGTCCCTTTGGGTCCTTTTTTGATTTGTAATCCCAAAAATAATGATAGCTCACCCATCATACTCATTTCAAATTCTTCCTGCATAACTTTAGCAAATTCTACACAAAGTGTGTTGTTAGTAGAACCAAAAATAATGTTAACGACATAAATTTGAACCAATAAGAGAGTGCCATTATGGGATTTGATAAAAAGTGTTGTGTTGACTTTCCCCTTTGAAAAATTGTGTGAAACAAGAAAGGAGCTAACGCGCTCATACCAAGCACGGGGAGCTTGTTTGAGGCCATAAAGTGCTTTGTGGAGTTTGAACACGTGATTAGGAAATTGAAAATCTTCAAATTTGGGAGGTTGTTTAACATAAACTTCCTCTTTAATAATAGCATTCAGAAAAGCACTCTTAACATCCATTTGAAAGAGCTTAAAGTCATTAAAACAAGCAAAAGCACAAAGCATACGAATGGATTCAAGACGTGCAACCGGAGCATAGGTTTCGTCGTAGTCAATGCCTTCATCTTGGTTATAGCCTTGAGCAACCAATCGGGCCTTGTTACGAGTCACTAACCCATCTTCATTAAGTTTGTTTTGAAACACCCATTTTGTTCCAATGATGGGGTGATTGCTAGGTTTTGGGACAAGTTCCCAAACCTTGTTTCGCTCAAATTGATTTAGCTCCTCTTGCATCGCTATCATCCAAAATTCATCAAGAAAAGCATCATTAACATTTTTAGGCTCTATTTGAGAGATAAAAACCACGTTTGCACAAAAATCACGAGTGGAGGATCTAGTGCTAACACTGGAGGAAGGATCCCCAATGATAAGTTCCTTAGGATGATTGGTGATAAATCTCTATTCTTTTGGAAGATCCTTTTGAGGAGGCTCGAGAGGAGGAGACTCTTTTGTTGGAGTCACAACTTCATTGTTAGATGGAGAAGGACGATCTTCAATAGAGGAGTTCTCCAACCCAAATGAGATGTCATCAATATCCTCGGAAGAGGAGAATGTAGAAGAGTTAAGTTCATTAAAAAGGACATTGATTGACTCTTCGACAACAAGACTTCTTTTATTAAAAACATGAAAACCTTTACTATGAGTAGAGTATCCAAGGAATATTCTTTCATAGGCTTTTTCTTCAAACTTGCCTAGGTTATCCTTGGTATTCAAAATAAAAAAATTACAACCAAAAACTTTAAAATATTCAATAGAGGAAATTTTGTCAAACCAAAGCTCATAAGGAGTCTTCTTAGAAATAGGTCTAATCAAGACCCTATTTATAACATGACATGCCATATTAACGGCTTCTGCCCAAAAATATTGGGGGAGCTTATATTGGTTTAACATAATCCGGGCCATATCGCCAAGGGTTCTATTCTTTCTCTCCACAACACCATTTTGTTGAGGAGTTCGTGGACAAGCAAAATCATGTCCAAAACCATTCTTTTCACAAAATCTTTTAAAATCGGCATTGTCAAATTCTCCTCCATGATCACTTCTAATCTTGTTAATAGAAAAACCTTTCTCATTTTGAACACATTTACAAAAAGCAACAAATTCACGAAAAGTATCACTTTTGCAAGCAAGAAAAATAACCCAAGTAAATCTCGAAAAATCATCAACCAAAACAAAAGCATAAAGCTTGCCTCCAAGGCTAGCAACTCTACTAGGACCAAAAAGATCCATATGAATAAGTTGAAGTGGTCTAGAAGTACTCACAGAGTTGATTGATTTGAAGGATGACTTTGTTAACTTACTCTTCTCGTATTCTTCACACACCATATCCTTTTTGAACGGGATACTTGGGAGTCCTCTTACGAGCTTCTTGGTAGCAAGACGAGAGATGGTATCCATGTTGGCGTGTCCGAGCCTCATGTGCCAAAGCCAACTCTTATCGTTCTTAGCAACTAAGCACCTGTCATTGTTAGTATCTTCGACAAGATATAAAACATAGATATTGTTTTCTCTAATGCCTTCATAAACAATAGATCCATTTGAGCTATCGGTAATGAAGCATTTGAGCTTAACAAACTTGATATCATAACTATTATCGGTAAGATGACTAATACTAAGAAGATTGTGTTTAAGATTAGTAACAAGACACACATTCTTAATACAAGGATAAGGAGGGGAACCTATATTACCATTTCCTATAATGTGACCTTTAAGATTGTTACCAAAAGAGACGTGTCATTCCTTCTTCATCGATAGCGTTGTAAATAATGAAGCATCCCCGGTCATGTGCCGTGAACAACCGCTATAGAGAATCCATTTTTTTCTAGCATGAGAAGGACTCTTCACCTACAACATAAGTTAAAGATGAACATTTTGGTACCCATGATCGTATGGGTCCTTGAGTGTTAGTCTTAGGAACCCACTTAAAAACTTTTTTATCAACAAGTTTCCTTGTATGACAATAATTGGTCGTATGTCCAAGCAAGCCACAGTAATTGCCAATCATAGAGGATTTAGAAGAAAATATATGAGAATCATGCATATGTGAATCTCTAGTGCGAGGAGCTCTAACATTAGTATTATGATGATGATAATAAAAAGCATGATGTGAAGTGTTTTTCTTAACAAATGGTCCTTTCCTTGTGTTAGAAAAGAATTTGTGTGTAGTGTTCATGTAAGAAGTATGCCTAGCATTGTGATGAGTGTGGAGGTGTCTAGGAGTATACATGTGAGTAGTATTCTTATTACCTAATTTCTTACTCTGTACAAGGAGATCATTATACTTATTAGAACTATCATATTCTCTCCTATTAGCATCTTAAACTTTATGTATAGTAAATTCATAAGCTCTTCTCATGGATTGAATCTCATCATCCTTTTTCTTGATGGTGACAAGAGATTCTTGAAAATTGAGTCGCAAAGACTCTATCTCATCCGTGTCAGAAGCAGGAGATTTTCTCTTTACATCAATAATGATGCTTGAGAGTCTTTCTACTTCAAGTTGAAGAGCATCAACCTCTTTTAGAGATTTCTTATATTTATTCCTAACACCTTTGTGCTCTTCATGCAATTCAAGTATAGCTTTCTCCAAGTCATCTTAAATAAGAGTATTTAAGGAGAGATCATCAAGTACCTCATCGGTTGCCATGAGACAAACGTTGGCATTGTGTTTGCACTCTTTGTCGTTGTCGGAGTCGCTTGTGTCACTCTCACACCAAATGCTTGTGTTGGCGAATTTTCTGGAGGACGAGCTTTCCTTGCTAGGCTTCTCGTACTTGCTTGAGTCTTTTCTTATCATCGGACAGTCCCTCTTGATGTGTTCGGGTCTTCTGCATTAATAACACGTCGGATCTTCCTCATTGTTCCGTCTGAAGCGGTTGGCTTTGTTAAATTTGAGGAACTTCCGGAAGTGCTTAGCTGTGAGAGCTATTTCTTCATCGTCGTCCGACTCATTGTCGTCGGAGCTATCCTTGGAGTAGGACTTTATAACTTTGAGAGCAAGAGACTTCTCCTTCTCTTTGGTCTTCTCATTCTCCTTCTCTTGTATGGAGGATTCCTCTTGATCCTTCATATCGAGTTCATGAGTCATTAGCTTACCCATGAGGGTCTCAAGGTTCATGACTGTAAGGTCGTTCCTCTCAATGATTGCGGTAGCTTTAGGACTCCAAACTTTTGTCAATCCTTTAAGAATTTTTTTGATCTTTTCATGAGCAGGATATTCCTTACCAAGAGAAGATAGAGGATTAATAATATCACCAAAATGAGTAAACATGCAAGTAATAGATTCATCGTGCTTCATCTTAAAGGACTCATATTCTTGCGTGAGTCTACTAATCTTGGATTCCTTCACTTGTGAAGTACCCTCATGTGTGACTTCAAGTAACTTCTAAATCTCATTGGAAGTTTTGCAAGTAGAGATTCGGTTGAATTCACTACTGTCGAGAGCACAATAAAGAGTGTTCATAGCCTTGGCATCTCGACTCGCAAGCTTCTTGGTGTTTTCAGTAAGTGTGTCCCTAAGGGTGTCAGAAGCAATATCCTCAATAACTCTGGAAGGAGTAGGAAGACCATTTATCACACAATCCCATAAATCGAATTCTATGGACTTCAGATAAATGCTCATCCTAATCTTCCAGTAGTTATAGTTGGTTCCATCAAATAGGGGAGGCCTATTTGTGGAGTGTCCTTCATTGTGGAAGGTGTTGATACTAGGGTTAGTGGCCACGGATCACTCAAAGGGTGTAAATCCAAATCAAGAGAACAAAGCTCTGATACCAATTGTAGAACCCTAGAGGGAGGGTGAATAGGGAAATAAAAAATAACTAGAGCAACAGAAGCAATATATGACAAATAAAAGTAAAGAGTAAGAAGATCAAACACAAGATGTATCCTGGTATCCTCGCTTGAGGCAATCCAGTCCCGGAACTATCTCCGGCTTAAATCCACTATTTAATCAAATAGTACACACGAGTTTGGATCTGAAGAACTCGCCAACTTCAATACGAGTTTGGATCCGAAGACTCGCCAACTTCAACACACAAGTTTTCTTACGAAGGCTCGCCAACTTCAAACAAATGAGAAGAGAACTTGTTGATCTTCTAACACGTGAAGATCAAAAATTACAACTCTTAAATACTCTAGCACTTCGGAAGAGGATAAAAATTAAAAGCTTGGTAGAGTATTAATGGTGGAGCTCTTGGTTGCTTGGAAAATTTATGGCAAGAGTTGGTGAAAGCTTAATGAGAGAGAAAGCTTTCTTTTATAGAGAAACCAAGAGTAGGTGGCATTTAATGCTCTGGATACAGGCAGACCGGCATACCGTTGGTATGCAGCGGCATACCGTCGGTATACCGGTCAAAAGGTAACGGTCATATAAATATCCGTTGAGAGCATTAAATGCGGCCATTAATGCTAGTCAGAGTGATTCAAAAATCAAATATATGTAACCCGGTATACCGTCGGTATGCCGCGGCATAACGTCGGTATACCGACATTTTATTACAGAACGTTTTAAGGCAAACAAAATGGTATACCGCCGGTATGCCGTAGCATACCGTCGGTATGCCGACGTTTTGTCATAGAACGTTTCTGTGGTACACAAAATGGTATACCGCCGGTATGCCGGAGCATACCGTCGGTATGCCGACAATTTATCACAGCAAGTTTGTGGACAACAAAAACGGTATACCGCCGGTATGCCGCTCTGTAAGATATTGATTTTTTGACTAATGCTTTTAGTTTGTCATCCATCCTTAAGTGTTTACAGATATACCTAGACCTTGTACAGACTCAAAATCTCTAAGCAGTAGGAAGCCGTCTATTTAAGGAGCGTCGGTATCTGCTTCAATCTTCAATGCAATGGATGGTAGCACTTGAAAGGATAGTCTTTATGTAGTAGAGCTTCTTGAGAAGATGTGAATCTGAAGACATAGAAAACTAAACCATGAATATGTTGTTAATATATCAAAATAAAATGTGCCAACAAAGTATACCGTTCTTCTAGAGACAACGAAGCCTCTGTGCTTTCAGGCGACGAGTGGACTATGCTTCGAAGACGACAGAGCCTCTGTGTGTAGGAGCGACAAAAATATTGTGTTTCGAGCGACAAAGTCACTGTGTTTTAGGACGACGAGTAGGCTTGTGCTTCAGGATGATGAGGTTACTGTACTTTTGGAGCGGCAGGCGGACTTGTGTTGGATGCAATGGTATCTCCAAAGTCTCTGACGAAAGGTAGTTGAGCTTCTGGGTCGAAGTTAGTGCAGGGATGTAGCTGCGCCTGAAGTTAGTGCAGGGATGTAGCTGCGCCTCTGGATTGAAGGCATTGGCTTTGAAGTCTTTTTAAAGAGCACTGAATGACCACTTCTTAATGAACGACTCCCTCTTAATTGCCACCGTTACTTAGGGAATTTCAAGGGGTCCTAGGATAGACTAGGACTTAGTCGAATGAACTTTATTTAATGAGGTTCATCGTGTTGAATCCTAGGTTCAACCCATTAATATGGAAACTTTGACCGTCGGCCGTATGGCCTGCATTTTGGACCACTCCCGCCCTATATAAAGGGGGAGTTTCTTCCGAAGAGCCATGTCTTCTTCTTCTTCTTGTCCTTCAACACCATGCTGGATCGAGACTTAGCTTCGAGGGGCGGTTGTCCTTGCCTAAGTCGGATTTTGGTTGAGGATTCCTTCGTTCAAAGGGGGTATGCCTTCGTAGAAGAACTATTGATGAGTCTCACAAAGTGCTGGAACACTTATCACGAGAAGTTCGAACATGGGCGACACCTTGGAGGTCTTCGAGGTCCTGACGGCCTAGCTTGTGGGTGGATGGCCAACTCGGAGAGCTACAGGTTGTGCTCTGTCTTGCCCATTGGTGGCGGCGTGCTTTTTTTAGACTTGAAGAGCCTCGAAAGCTGATGCCCTTTTGAAAAAGGGCCTTCCTGCTGCGCTGTGCCCGGAGGTTTCGGCGGGCCAATAGCTGCTTTCGGAAGTGTTACACGTCTAGAGGAGGAAGATATGGTGGAGACTTTGATGGAGACTGTATTCACATCTTCTATCCATAGTGCCTCTCTCCCTGACGATCACACTGTAAAGAGTAACCCTGGCGTAGATCCATAGGAGTTTTCAATTCGGCATCACAAAGTCTTTTGTAACAGATCCTTGTAATTATGTCTTTATGTAGTCTTTTATGTAATCGTGATGAGTCTGTAGCAGACTCTTGTAGCCATGATTAATAAAAAAGAACTTTTGAGCTTTTCATCTATTTGTGACTTTTGTCTTTGTTGTTAGTGTGATTGACCGCCTGCTCCTCTACGCCTTATATTATGTAGAGATTTTTCATGCTTCTACAATGGCCAGCTGTGACCCCAGCACCGCCTGAACGGCAATATCTGGCCTCTCCTGCACTGCCTGAACGGCACGAACCGTCCTCTCGCTCGTCTCCCTAATGGTGCGCTTGAGCATATCAAATTGTGCGGTGAGCACCGCATCGTCCGTCTGCGGCTGAGACTGGGACTGCTCCGTAATCCTCCGTAACAGCTCGTTACCCAGCTCAGTAAGCTGGCGACGGAGTTCCTCCACTCCATCCTCTCCTGCACCCCTGTATAAATTTATCCCGCACACTGCACATGTCATCAGGATGACAATTATACATCCACGAACGATACTGCAAATTATAATTCATATCTATTTGAAGATAATTCTGCAAATATAGATACATATTATTTAAGTATATTGTCCAAATGGATGCATAGACACATGGATATTAAATGAGTGTCGTCACGTGTTCAATGTTAGCCCTTCTCTTCAAAATAATTTACTTCTGCATGCCTATTGAGGCAGCTAGAGTTCTACAAGACTTCAGAAAAATACTAGAAAGGCCAGGTATTATAATTTTTTCTTTTCTAGGATTTTGCATTCTCAGTTATTTTTTTATTTTTTTTACTCCTTTCGTTCTTTATATTTTCTTCTATTTTTCTGAAATCTTTAGAACTCTAACAGCCTCAAAAGGCTTACAGATGTAAATTTACTTGTCAGAGAAGGGCTGGCATAGACCCTTGACTTCAGGCTGACACGAACACTTACCTATGTATCTAAGATACCTAGATAGTACTTACCTACATATCATCTTAACTCTAGGTATTTGTGTATCATGTGGATATCATGTACCATAATACAATAGTGAGTGTTTGATACTCTCTTGTATCTTGATAATAGGATACAATTTCAATTTGACCCATGACACTAACTATACACACTACCTATACACACGTTCATCTTATATACTACTAGGATACTCACTCTATACACTCTAGGTACTACGATAAACACTTAGATGTTGTCACGTGTTCCATGTGAGTCATTCTCTGAAAATAAAATTTACTTATGCAAGCCTTTTGAGGGAATCAGCGTTATACTAGATTTTTGAAAAAATCTATAACTCTGATAGCCCCAAAAGGCATGCTTAAGTAAATTTTATTTCCAGAAAAGGGCTCACATGGACACTTGATTTCAGGCTAACACGGACACTTAACATAAGAGATAATGATATCTCTATCATCATGTGTTCCTTGTGAGCCCACAAAGAAAACTTGACCTCGGAGTGTCCAAGCTAGCACTTACCATGAAATACTTGACGATACCCAGATAGCACTTACCTACATACCTAGTGTCTTGACATATATCTTGACACTATACCAATCATACCTATACTTCTAGGATACTCTATACACTCTATGTACTAGGATGCTCCTTAGCAAGGTTCACGGTATCGGTATCGGAATCAGTATCGGACTATTCCTATGAGTACTGGCATCGGCGACGTCGAAAAATAAATAATTAACTTTAAATCGTATCGGATCGATATCGGTCAGTTTCGGTTATCGGTCGGTATCGGATCGGGACATGCAAAATCGTATCGGTATCGACCGTATCGTATCGGTATCAGCCGATACTTTAAACCACGCTCCTTAGTATATTAGATATCAAAATCACTTAGTAGTACACAAATATGAATGTGTATAAATCCATTAGTAGCACACAAATATAAATGTGCACTTACCATGAAATACTTGGTGATACCTAGCTAGCACTTATAACTGTATATTTCTATAACCTTATATATGTGTCTATCTATATAGATTATTAACCCTCACTAGCTCACTCATCCCTCACTCAAACATATACACATACACATCCCTCACTTGCACAAAATGTACTTCTAAGTAATTGTCCCATAGATCTTATATCTATCTATATGAAGAAGAAATCATGTAAGGAAGGGGATTCCTATTTGTACAAATGGTTCTTCAAAATTGTTATATCTAAGCCGTATGTATATCATCAAATATTTAATTTAGAAAAATATATATATTTATAAATTATAATTTTAAACTTTTTCTTTTCTTTTCTTTTCTTTTCTTTTCTTTTCATAATCAAACTTTTCTTTATTTTTCTTTCGCATAACAGAACCTCTCCTCTTTTATTTACATATATTCATAACAAATTATTTAAACTAAATTTCTATAAATTTTAATTTAAATATAAATATATATAATAAATTTAAATTTAAATTTACAAGTCATATTTTGATAATATTAGGAAAAAAAATTAATTTCTAGGAGATAGGGTTTGTGTGTCTGTGTCGTGTGTCTATGTCAACGTGTGTGTGTTAGCGTGTCGTGTGTCCACAACTAAAATACAACATTTTAGCGACGGCCCTATCCGTCGCTAATTGACGTTACCGACGGATTACCGACGGATACTGGCTGAAAAAATCCGTCGGGAATAACCTCGTCGCTAAAACAAATTCGTCGCTAAGTAGTCGCACCTCGTCGCTAAAACAAATTCGTCGCTAATCCGTCGCTTAGCGACTACTTAGCGACGGATTACCGTTGGCTACATCAAAACAGTTAGCGACGGCAAGCCGACGGTTTTCCTTTAACTTCGACAGTTTAAAATTTTAATATAAAAACGTTTAGCGACAGAAATATCCGTCGCTAAACTGTCGTAAATATGTCGGTAAAAGAGTATCGGAGAGTTTCTGATATGTAATATCCGTCGCTAATCCGTCGGCATGTCGTCGCTATGCCTGAATTCCAGAACTAGGCCGACGGATAATCTGTCGGTAATCCGTCGCTACCTCGTCGGATTAGCGGCGGTCTAGCGACGGATAATCCGTCGCCATGCTTCTGGATATCTTCCATATTTCAGGAACCTGAGCGACAGGAGATCCGTCGCCATTCCGTCGCTCATCGTTTTCCAGAAGCAGGCCAACGGATAATCCGCCGACAATTCATCGCTAAACTGTAATTCATACAGATAGCGACGGACTATCCGTCGCTATCTTGTTGCGAGTCCGTCGCTAACTGCAATTCATACAGATAGCGACGGATTATCCGTCGCTACCTTGTCGCGAGTCCGTCGCTAACTGCAATATTTTTGAAAAAAATTACAGGAAACAGACTATTCCCTGTACGTACAGTATATCCATCATCCACCATACACAAATATAACATATCCCACATCCACCATACACAAATATTAGATATCCGACATCCAACATATCCAACAAATATCCATATTGCCAACACAATATCTCCAAACATCCAATATATCCCAACATACACAAAAAATATCCAACACAATAAGCAACAAAATATCCAACACAATATCCCAACATACACACAACAAAATATCCAAACATAAACAAAATATCCAAACTATACACATATCCAAAACTGCAATAGTCCAAAAGCATAAGCGAAATCACTGAGAAGGAGGAGGTAGATCGTCTCGTGCTCTCTTCGCCGCTTTTACTCTGCGTATATAATGCTCCACCATGTTTGCCGACACTTGGGACAAGATATGGTCTGGAAGCGAGCATAGCTGCTCTGACGATATCATGTCAGGGAGCGCCACGATAGCAGCATCCGGTACCAGGCGGGCCTCGGAAGAGCGGTCAAAAGAAAGCCATCCGGTGGAAGAAGGACCGGGTCAATTCCGAAGTACCGACAGCAGCAGTAGACGGACCAGGAGCAGACGGATCGGGAGCAGAAGAAGGATGCGGATAGTACCCCAGCACTATCATCCATAAATCCGATACCGCCGTGGCGAGAGTCGCAAGTTGCATCCTCACATCGTCTGCGGGGGGCACAAGAGGAGGCGGAGGCGGTGGATATTTCGGAGTCGACGCCTGCAACGACTCCGCCATGGAACCTAAGCCATACAGGCGCCCTTTCCTAAAGCAGCCAGCGGATTCTATGAACACGTCGTCATAGCGAGCGGCCATAGAAGAGGGTGTCTGGGTGGACGTCGTTTCGTCGACATCCTCGACAGGGGGCTCAATCCGACGGAGTGCCTCACGATACGTAGCCTATCCAATGAATGTGTTTATACTATAAGTTTTCCTAAGTTATAATCTAAATCCTATGTTTTCTTAAGTTATAGTTTGAATCCTAAGTTTAGCTAATTAAGTTAACAATAATTATATTTCTAACATAAATCTCATAAACGTAAGTACTTACATCAGTCTCCTGGCCCTCGTGTCGACGAAGCTCCCGTCCTTCCGCCTCTTGTACGTATGCGCGAATACTTCGTGAGCGGTGACCGCCTCCGCCTCTCTCCCCTCCTTCACTAGCCGTTGGGCCTGCATACATAGAATTTAATTAACTTCGTATATTAATAGAACCGAATTAAATAGTGGAATAAATTTACGGTATCTCACCAAATATACACGTGTCAATGCGTGGGGCCTTGATCCTCCCGTATGCAGACCCGCGGCCTGTCTATTCGCCTTGGCTTTCTCTAATTTCTTCTTGTATTGAGGAGTATCCATCTTCTCCAACATCTCCTCATAGTACTCCGTCCGGATCCAGTCCTTCTTCATATGCGTCGTACGAATGTCGTACACCGCATCCGTATCTTCTTCCCGACGGCGGCTTTGTAGGTCCTGCAGATCGTCTTCTCGCGATAGGGAGGCCACCCGAACGTCCTCTGATATACAAATTCAAATATCACGTAATTAAAAAAATAATAAATTAAAGAATAATTAACCAAAAGATATATACCCTCATCTTATCGAGCCAGACGTACTGCCTGTCCTGAGGCACCGTAGAAAAATTGAGGTAGGGGCCATGGTAGTTATCCCGGATAATGCGCCCTAGAATCCGGGCAACATCCTACGGGAAAAATCTATAAAGAAGCAACGACTGGATTATTGACTTGAATAAATGAAACAAATTTAATAAATTAACTTAAATTTACTTACGATTCACCCGCGGGCTATATCTCTCGTCGGAACTTGCCCATCGGCCTCTCTGGTGGCGTCGGGGGATCCGAGGGTCCGCGCATGTACTCCCCAGTAACAGGATAAAACTGAATTCGGGGGTACTCCGGGGCCCACCGTACAGTAACTGCTGGGTCCGCTGCTGCATCCGCTGGTGCATCCGGTGGCGGAACAGATTTGCTAACGGATTGAGTTGCAGGCCTCGACGAAGATGACGGTGGCACCGAGGTAGATTGACGACGAAAAGAGTTTGTGCCCGGGCTCTCCAGGTCGGGATCGGAGGTCACATCCGGGGAAGATGGATGGCGACCACGACCGCTACCACCACGCCCACGCCCACGATCACCACCACCACCACCCCCACCTCCACCACCACCACCACCACTACTACCACCCCCACCTCCACCACCACCACCACCACGGCCACCACCACCAGCACGAGTGCTCGCAACCATGCCCTGTAAATAGAACACATAAACATAATTAATAATATAGAAGTATAAATAAATATAAAACTAAACTAAAATATATATACCAGCAGCAGGACGACAAGTGTCGGCCAGACGAGTAGGACTAGGAGTGCCATCTGCAGAAAGAAAATCATACAATAAGTAGATGATCGAACGACAAAAACATGAACTGAAATAAGAATACAGAAGTTTAATTTAAACTGAATCGTCCTCGTCCTCGGCCTCGGCCTCGACAAAAACATGAACTGAAATATACCTATATTAATTATCGTCATCGTCCTCGTCCTCGGCCTAGTCTTCATTCTCATCATCATCCTCATCCTCATCGTCGACTTCATCTGTATCCTCATCCTCATCAAGTTTTTCTTCTTCTTCTTCTTCTTCTTCAATCTCAATACTTGGGACAAGACGCCTCTTTCTCCTCTGGTTGACATCTAAGTCTTGTATATCAACCTCTTCCTCCGCTCTATTTTCTTCAGCAGAAGGTATATCAACTTCTAATTCAACATCCATGGTATCCGAATGTTGTCCCAAGTATTGGGGCTTTTCGATCTCGTCCTCTTGGTATGCTGGGTCTTCAACGTTGAATGTATTTCTAGATTTAATCTTTCATACTATCCACCAGTCAAATCGATCACTAAGACGTCTTGGGTAGCTTGTATAATAGACTTGAACAGCCTGACTTGCTATCGCAAACGTGTCGGACCCTCTATACATCCTGCGATGATTTATATCGACGAATCTAAATTGTTTATTGATTCTCCAACCGATATTTGGTGTCGTATCGAACCACTCATATTTGAACATCACAATATGCATATCATATGGGACACTATATTGTAAATCTACAATATCCCGAAGCACTCCATAATAGTCAAAGTCCGGCTCGTCGTCATAGATGGTGCCTCTTATGCAAACACCAGATTCCTTATTATGAGTCACTATTTGCCGTCTTGGACTTCATAAAGAAATGCAAGATTACAATATAGGAGGAAAGAGTTTGGAGGATTATGTCAAAACACACGGCATAAAAAATTATGACATGTTCTTCTTCCGACACCGCGGTAACATGATATTCACATTAAGGATCTTTGAAAAGGTGACATGTTGTGAAAAGATATATCCTTATAGTTCTCCTACGGATGTTGAAGAAAACCTCTGTACTTCCTCCGGGTCATGCTGCCGGCTGTGCTGCTTCCCCCTCCTCTTCATGCCCACTTTTTCTCCTCCGACTCTACAATTGAGCTGGATATCATATGTGGCTGAGAAAGTCAAGTAAGAAGAAGGGAAGTAGGGAGGAGCAGATGGGTCCAGAGCCATGGTGGAGGAGAGGAGAAGGAAGATGCTTGATCAGAATGGAGGAATGGATGGATGGAAGAGAACTAGAAAGTACTGATCCTTCCTGTTGTGAGAACTGTGAAGAGTGAGAAAGGAGAGGGGGGTCTTTGATTTTTGCGTTCATCATCATTAGAGGGAGCAGCACTGGAAAAGTTGTGACGTTGATAGCATGAGAGAGGGAGAGGGGGAATGGAGGGAGGGAAGTGGCTGCATGCCTTTGGCTCACTCGAGTGGTATTTGTGCGTCAGATAAAATAGCAAAAATTTAATTTTTCTCCAAGTGTGAGAACGGATGGCTCAGAATACAATCCAAAATTCATTCTAGCACACATTAGTGTGAATCATCTATGTTCTGTACATATGGTATAGTATACGTTCTTATCGAATCTAGTATCTAGTATCTGAAGAATGTAACAGAATCAAGATGAACTCACATAATGTAATACTAAAACATCATCTACTACTATATAAGATATAGTGATAGGTTGTCGTATCATCATTGCCGATGGATAAGGATTGAAGGACCGTTAACTTTATCTACGGCTACATAGTTTCTGCCTTGCCAGTCGAATGGCTGCAGGGACTATGTCCTGATCACCATGTCGTACTGTAGATTAATGCAAATGGATCTGGAGCTGGAGCCAAAATACAGAATCCAAAATATAAAATACAGAATCCAATCCCTGGGTTCACCGAAAATACAAAAACAAAGATTGACACACACTTCTAATTCATATGTGTTTTAAGTGTGAGAACGGATGGCTCAGAACACAACCCAAAATTTATTCTAGCATACATTAGTGTGAATCATCTATGTTCTGTACATATGGTGTAGTATACGTTCTTATCGAATCTAGTATCTAGTATCTGAAGAATGTAAAAGAATCAAGATGAACTCACATAATGTAATACTAAAATATTATCTACTACTATATAAGATATAGTGATAGGTTGTCGTATCATCATTGCCGAGGGATGAGGGTCGAAGGACAGTCAACTTTATCTACGGCTACATAGTTTCTGCCTCGCCAGTCGAATGGCTGCAGGGACTATATCCTGATCACCATGTCGTACCGTAGATTATTATAAATGGAGCTGGAGCTGGAGACAAAATATAGAATAAATGAGAGAACTATCAGAGAATCACAAAAAACTAACTAGAACTGAAATATAGTAATTGACAAATAAATGAGAGAACTATCAGATGTGATACTTGAGTATCAATGCGATACTCGAGTATCGGTATTGTGATTGCGATACCGATACACATAGGAATGGTCTGGTACTCAGAGTATCGGTATCGGACTATTTCGTATTGCGAGGGGAAAAAAACACTATAGCGTTGATAGCGAGATAGATAGAGAGAGACACAATTAAGTAGTACTTGAACTTTAACTAAGTAGCACTCGACAACCAACCGGAGAGGATACTCTGAGAGATCCATCTGAGTAGGACGTATACTCTGAGAGATCACATTTACAAGAATGATATCAGTCGTAGGATTGAGTGTTGGAGAAGATATTATCAGAGTATACGAGTATACGCCCTACTCATATGGGTCTCTCACCGTTATTATTTTTTTTTCTGACAGTAAGGTGGATTTGCTCCGTCAACAGATTCTTGCTCTGAGCTAAAACTTTGCCCCGGAGCTTAAGTGGACATCCTTCGTGTAGAGCTCGAGCGAGAGGTTCCTGACAGCATGGTGGTCTCCTTTGTCAAAGGATTCTTGCTCTTCCCACAACGACGAGCAAGAATTTTTTGACAAAGGAGACCGCCATGCTGTCAGGAACCTCTCGTTCGAGCTCTACACGAAGGATGTCCACTTGAGCTCCGGGAAAAAGTTTTGTCTTAGAGCAAGAATCTGTTGACGGAGCACATCCTCCATGCTGTCAGAAAAAAATATTAACGGTGAGAGACCCATCTGAGTAGGACGTATACCCTGATTATATCTCCTCCAACACTCAATCCCACTACTGATATCATTCTTGTAAAGGTGATCACTCAGAGTATACGTCCTACTCAGATGGATCTCTCAGAGTATCCTCTCCGGTTGGTTGTCGAGTTGCTGTAGGGACTATGTTCTGATCACCATGTCATACCATAGTTTCTGCCTCGCCAGTCGAATGGCTGCAGGGACTATGTCCTGATCACCATGTCGTAGTCCAATACAATCCAGAGATTGACACAGTACTAATTCATATATGTAGTCCAATACAAATAGTCTAATACAAAAATAACCCAATATAAATAGTCCAATACAAATAAGTACTAGTAGCTAATGAGAACCACGCAGCTCACGCAAACGCTCATTGATACGATCACGCAACCACCTCGAATAAGTGGGATCGACGGCGGCAGGAGAGATGTAGTTCCTTACAAGTGCTGTATGAATAGAACTCCCCGTCTTACTAGCTACCGGTGCCACTTCCTCCTTAACAGTAGGAGGAGCCACCTCAGCATTCATTGTTTCCCTCAAACGACGTGCCGCTCCTCGGGTCATGGGTGCCATCTGGCAAGATCGATAATCACAAATAATATAATTGTAACATAAGCAAGCTAACTAAAGGAACCATCATGTAATTTGAGTACATTTTTGAAAGCAGATAAAGTACAGAAAATTCAATTTTTTGCCAAGTGTGAGAACGGATGGCTCAGAACACAACCCAAAATTCATTCTAGCATATATTAGTGTGAATCATCTATGTTCTGTACATATGGTGTAGTATACGTTCTTATCGAATCTAGTATCTAGTATCTGAAGAATGTAACAGAATCAAGATGAACTCACATAATATAATACTAAAATATCATCTACTACTATATTAGATATAGTAATAGGTTGTCGTATCATCATTGCCGAGGGATGAGCGTCAGAGGACAGTCAACTTCATATACGGCTACATAGTTACATGAGCTACTCGTCGCAAAACGTCGCTAATAGCGACTAATTTAGCGACGTTAGTATGAACGTCGCTAAATTCTAATTATATTCCCCCACCAATTCATTTTCCCCCATTTTACTCTCTCACTCTCTCTCCTCCCCTCCTTCGGCGCTCTCACTCTCTCCGGCACTCTCACAGCACTAATTCATATCTATTTAAATGTGAGAACGGATGGCTCAGAACACAACCCAAGATTCATTCTACCATACATTAGTGTGGATCATTATGTTCTGTACATATGGTGTAGTATATGTTCTTATCGTATCTAGTATCTGAAGAATTTAACAGAATCAAGATGAATCTGTGCCCCAGACCAAGCCCCCCTACACCACCCCTAACCCGAACCCTAACCCTCCACTCTCCCCTGATCCCCTCCCCCAGCCGCCCACACATACCCACCACTAACTCGAACCCTACCCCTAGCTCCCCTCCTCCAGCCGCCCTCGTCCCCCCTGCCCTACCCCCCAGCACCTCCCACTCACCCCTGAACCACCCGCACCCCCCCTGTCCCTCCCCCCGAGCCACGCGTACCCCCCAACCACCAACAACCAAAACAGCTGGAGAGAAAGAGACAGAGAGAGAGAAGGAAAGAGTACCACGTACCGGAGCGGGAGGAGAGTCGCCGGGGAGAGTGAGAGCGCCGGAGAGAGTGAGAGCGCCGGAGGGGGGAGGAGAGAGAGAGAGAGTAAAATAGGAGGAAATGGACCCTAACCCGAACCCTAACCCTAGCTCCCCTTCCCCAGCCGCCCTCGTCCCCCATGCACCACCCCCCCAGCCACCCCCCACTCACCCCCCAACCAGCCGCATCCCCCCTGCACCTCCTCCCGAGCCACCCTCACCCCCAACCTCCAACAACCGAAACAGCCGGAGAGAGAGAGAGAGAGGGAGGAGGAGAGTCACGTACCGGAGAGAGAGGAGAGTCGCCGGAGAGAGTGAGACCGCCGGAGGGGGGAGGAGAGTGTGAGAGAGTGAAATAGGGGAAAATGAATCGGTGGAGGGGATATAATTAGAATTTAGCGACGCTATCATTACCGTCGCTAAGTTAGTCGCTATTAGCGACGTTGTAGCGACGTTTCGCGACGACTAGATCACGTAACTAATATACGTCGTTGTCACGTCGCTATTTGCGTCGCTAGTAGCAACGGTTTCCGACGTTTCATTTATACGTCGCTAATGTACACAATTTAGTGACGTTTTGCTAACATCGCTAAATTTACGTCGCCAATTAAGCAAATTTTAGTAGTGAATCCGACAGAGTGCCTCATGATACGCAGCCTATCCAATGAATGTGTTTATACTATAAGTTTTCCTAAGTTTTAATCTAAATCCTATGTTTTTCTAAGTTTTAGTCTGAATCCTAAGTTTACCTGATTAAGTTAACAATATTTATATTTCTAACATAAATCTCATAAACGTAAGTACTTACATCAGTCTCCTGGGCCCTCGTGTCGACGAAGCTCCCGTTCTTCCGCCTCTTGTGCGTATGTACGAATACTTCATGAGCGGTGACCGCCTCCGCCTCTCTCTTCTCCTTCACTAGCCGTTGGGCCTGCATACGTAGAATTTAATTAACTTCGTATATTAATAGTACCGAATTAAATAGTGGAATCAATTTGCGGTATCTCACCAAATCTGCACGCGTCATTGCGTGGGGCCTTGATCCCCCCGTATACAGACCCGCGGCCTGTCTATTCGCCTTGGCTTTCTATGATTTTTCCTTGTATTGAGGAGTATCCATCTTCTCCAACATCTCCTCATAGTACTCCGCCCGGATCCAGCCCTTCTTCGTATGCGCCGTACGAAGGTTGTACACAGTATCCCGTATCTTCTTTCCGACAGCGGCTTTGTAGGTCCTGCGGATCGCCTTCTCGCGATAGGGGGGCCACCAGAACGTCCTCTGACATACAAATTCAAATATCACGTAATTAAAAAAATAATAAATTAAAGAATAATTAATAATTAACCAAAAGATATATACCCTCATCTCGTCGAGCCAGACGTACTGCATGTCCTGAGGCACCTCAGAAAAATAGAGGTAGGGGCAATGGTAGTTATCCCGAATAATGCGCCCTAGAATCTGGGTAACATCCTATGGGAAAAATCTATAAAGAAGCAACGACTGGATTATTGACTTAAATAAAAGAAATATGAGTATCGAAATAAATGGAGCAGAAGTTTGACACCTCCTCGATAAGATATGTTTCGCATATCGAAGCCTCTATATGAGCCTTGTTGCCAACTTTCTTCTTTAGATGGTGTAGGTGTAGGACCGTTGAGCACCTCTAGAGGGGGGGTGAATAGAGTGTGTGCGTGTGCAGCGGAAAATAATCACCAATTAAAATCTTAAGTAATAACTATGGCAGTAAATAGGAGACAGTAAATAAATGCAGTAAAGTAAGAGTCAAGAATTCAAACTCAGTGACACAGCGATGTATACTGGTATCCCTCTGAGAGGACTAATCCAGTCTCGAGTACTCTTGCTCGATGTTAATCCACTATGGCACAAGCTTTAACTGAGTGCTTGCAACTCTTACAACACCGTGCTTGGTGACAAGTGCACGACCAACTTCACAACACCGTGCTTGATGACGAGCGCACGACCAGCTCCACAACACCGTGCTTGGTGACGAGCGCACGACCGACTCCAGAAGGCAATTGGAAAACTGGAACGTTTTCTGAATACAACCTTCGATACAACTCTTCAACACCAAACTCTAGATTAAATTGAAACTGTACTGGCTTGGCTAAGAGTCGTAAAGGCTTAGATATGAAAGTAAAAAGCTCAGAACACTTTAGATAGAGAAGAGAAGAGATGAAATTGGATTGTTGAAATGAATGGTAATCTCAACTCTATTTATAGTATTTTTGGACGACCGAACTCGGGCAGAGTTCGGACAGAGTTCGGATGCTAGGATTTCGCATACGAACGTTGCATGCAGATTTGGAGGGAACTGTATTTCAAATAACCCAGACCGAACTCGGGCCGAACTCGGACCGAACTCGGACCGAACTCGAACCGAACTCGGTCAGAGTTCTGTCAGAGTTCTGCTGGTTCAGAACAGTAAGGAATAAACCAAATTTGCATAGGTTTTGGGCCTTTTGGAATTGTGGATTTTTGGGATACGTAGGTAGGCTTATTTTTGTTTGTGGACTGAGAAAAAAACCTAAGCCAGTACCGATCCGATCAATCTCACATTTTTTTCTAGACTCAATAAATAGAAAAATACAGAATAAATATGAAAACCAATAGCCCTTTTGATGACGTCTTTTTCCTGACATAGAAGACGCATTTTCCTTGACGGCAACCGTCCAAAGATAAACAGATCTGAAAATCTGAATACCTTTCGGGGGCTTCGCCCCCGAACCCCCGATGCGAGGCCCCGGATAGGTCGTTGGGCGGTTCAGAGAAATCTTCTTGTATGACGCCGTCTTTGGCCCATCAATAATTCTCCATTGCATGTGTCCTGCTTTGTCAAGGCTTGATCATGCTTACTGCATGTCTACAAATATATATTAGACGAAACAAAACAATATGATGCAGTATGATACAAGCATAGCAATATGATATAGACCATTTAGGACAATGCTAAGTTTAAGTAGAAACTTGATAGAGATTACATGAATATTACTGACGTCAATATGTTAAACTTAATTGATTATCCATATTCAAAAACATTATATAATCATTGGGCTAACAGTAGGTACCTAGAAAGACAAATTATCTTGAGAATTAATAATAAATTATAAAATTCCACTTATATTATATCAATTTTTATTTACCTTTCAAAGGGGTACATCCATCGATAATGAACAGATGCACCGACACGAGCTTCGTATGGTATATGAATTGGTAGATGCTCCATGCGGTCGAAAAAGCCCGGTGGAAATATTTTCTCTAACTTACAAATTGTTAAGACAATCTTCTCCTCAAGTTGTGCCATATGTTGCACCGTCAGCTTAGTTGAACAGATATTCCTGAAGAATATAGACAGCTCGGCCAACGGAACCCATACAGCAGAAGGCAACAACTCTCTCAAAGCAATGGGCAGTAATCTTTCCATAAACATGTGGCAGTCGTGACTCTTCATTCCTGTTAGCTTGCGTTAATTGAGATCAACGGATCTAGACAAATTCGACACAGCCGTCGAGAAATAATAAAGTAGATATCCACTTGCAGATTAATAATCTATCTTCCTTGCTCAATGTATATGGCGCTATAGGCTTAGTTAATTGTCCACCAGCTCCCTTTTCTATCAAGTTTAGATCATAATGTTTGCATATCTCAGCCATGTCTTGCCTTGCTTTTCGATTGTCCTTCGTCTTTCCTTTAATATCCATGACGGTATTGAAGACATTATCGAACACATTCTTTTCGATATGTATGACATCAAGATTATGTCTTATAAGATTATCTTTCCAATAAGGCAAGTCCCAGAAAATACTCCGTTTGGTCCAGTTATGGCTTTGTCCGAACCCCTCGACACGATTGTTCGATGGACCTTCCATTGCGATGGGCAATTCTTTTACAACTACCCAAATATCTTATCCCGACAATCTGCTAGGAGGATGAGAAAATTTTTGTTTTCTAAATCTGAATGCGTCCATGTTCTTTCGCCAATGATGGCTCACGGGCAGAAATTGACGGTGACAGTCAAAGAAAGCAGTTTTTCCTCTATGCCTAAGGCGGAATGCCTTACTATTTTCTATACATATCGGACAAGACATGTTGCCATGCGTACTCCATCCCGACAGCATACCATATGCTGGAAAATTATTGATTGTCTACATGAGTGAAGCTCTCATCTGAAATTTTTGTTTCCTGGAAATATCATACGTCGTGATGCCGATCTCCCACAGCTATTTCAGCTCATACACCAGTTGCTGTAAATATATATCGATGTTCTTCGTCGAATTTTTAGGACTCGGGTATGATAGCTGTCAAGAACATATAAGGAGTCTTCATACACATCCATGGTGGCAGATTGTAAGGGTTAAGAATGACCGGCCAGCATGAGTAGTGAGATCCCGACTGTCCGAAAGGGGCAAAGCCATCAGAACATAGTGCAAGGCGTACATTTCTAGGCTCTGCAGCAAAATCTGGATGACACAAATTAAAATGTTTCCACGCCTCTCCATCCGAAGGTTGTGACAATTCTCTTTCGTCCTTTATGCATTCTTTGCTGTGCCACGTCATGTGTTCCGCTGTATTCAGAGACATATACATCCTCTGCAAGCGCTTCGTGATCGACAAGTAATGCATATACTTGCAAGGACATCGTTTTCTAGTTGACTTTTCTTTTCTCTGCACTGGCTTGTAACGATCCGCATAACAGACGCTACAACTTTCTGATACGCAATTCTCTTTGTAGTACAACATGCATCCGTTGCGACAACAATCTATCTTCTTGTACCCCAGTCCCAGTTGTCGGACCATCATCTTTGACTTCTAGAATTTTTTGGGAGCTCTTTTGATTCCTTCGGTAATACCTCCTTGATTAGTTGTGTGATCCGATCATAGCAAGCTTGTGGCAAGTTAAAATCAGACTTTATGTTCAGCAACCGCATCGTCACTGATAGTACGGAATGAGTCTCACAACCAAGATATAGAGGACTATCTGCGTCCTAAAACATATCATAGAACTCCTTCGCCTAGAAATTAGGATCCTTCGGATCAAAATTAGGCCCTGTCGCATCATACACCATATCTCGTACAAGGTTTTGTACGTCTCCATGATCAACAGAGCATCCGTCGTCTTCGAGGACATCCATTGTAGCATTATCATCAAAAGCATAAGTAGCAGCTTCTGCAGCTTGTCTTTCCAAATATAATTCACCTTGCTATGACCACAAGCCGTAATCACGTACGAAATCCGTACGGGTCAAATGATCTCTCACAGTCACCACTTTTTCGTAACGTCTATTGTGACAATTAACACATGGACACTTGATTTTGTTACCGTCCATGTACTGAGCTTTGCTCATGGCATACTTAAGAAATACTTCCACGCCTGCCTGAAAATCGTCAATCACACCAATTCTGCTCTCGTGTTGTCGTTTGTACATCCATGTACGATCAACAAAGTAACGATTCATCCTCGATTTGGATGTGAAAATCTGTATCGTAAGACAAACTAAACATAAGAATAGCCCGATACCGATACTCATATAGGATTAGGGTTAGGCTCCGATGCCGATACTCATGGGGATAGTCCGATATCGATACTCATAGGAATAGTCCAATACCGATACTCATAGGAATAGTCCGATACCGATACCGATTTCGATACTCATAAGAATAGTCCAATATCGATACCGGGACATGCCAAACTGTATCGGTATCGGATAGTATCGGACCGGTATCGGTCAGTATCGGAGCGGGACATGCCAAACTGTACACTACTTATTTGTTGCTACACTACGTTCTATACCATCTTGATTAATTGTACATTAATCTTGGTTGTCAACTCTTGACCTTGATTGATGATCTTGATCAAGAATTAATAATCCTGAATTAATTATAATTATTCTTGACTAATTCCTAGCCAGATTTTTACTAAACTGTACACTACTTATACGTTGCTACACTCGTGTTGTCGTTTGTACATCTATGTATGATCAAAGAAGTAACGATCCATCGCAGATTGGAGGTAAAAATCTGTATCACAAGACTAACAGAATTTTTATGTAATCATGTACTCACCAATAACCGGATGTAACTGGAGTCGTTGGGCCTATCGTGCAATAGTTGGTGGATCCGCTAGTATAGGCCGAATGTACTTAGTATATACTATATCAGATTAGTATCGGTCTATCGGTTTGGTATATGACGTATCCGATTGGTATTGGCCTTAACAAATTGGCATCGTCCTATCCGATATGTACATGTATCGGCTGTATAGCTAGGATTTATATTGGCCTTATCGATTTGGTATTGGTCATATTCGATAGGTATCGGCCGTGTTGAATTAGTATCGACCATTTCAGATTAGTATCGTGAAAGTTTTAGTAACAACTGTACTTGGATTTCTCTCTTCTCGAGCTAGAATATCATTGCAAGAGAGTCACCAGATCATGATTGCCTGTTACAGTAACATACATGCTTCCTTTTCTATCAGAAAAAGCAAGATTAAAAAGGAAGCATGTATATTCTGTAACTGGCCAGCTACGCCCTCGTGACTCTCTTGCATTGGTAATCTAGCTCTAGAATAAAGAAATCCAAGTACAGTTATTACTAAACCTTTCACCATACTAAACTGATACTGACGATACTAATCTAATATACCGATACCTATCGGATATGACCGATACCGAATCGATAAGGCCAATACTAATCCTAGCAATACGGCCGATACATATCGGATAGGACGATACAAATTCGCTAATACCAATACCAACCGATACGGCCTATACCAAACCGATAGACCGATACTAATTCGATACGGTCAATACTTATAAGTACCTACGATCGAGGAGGTTGATCTGCTGGTACATGGTACCATGGTATCCATTTCAATTTGGATGTGAAAATCTGTATCGTAAGACAAACTAAACATAATTAGTTCGATAACGATACCGATACCGATTCCGATACGCAATGAAATAGTCCGATACCGATGCTCAACGAAATAGTCCGATACCGATACTCATAGGAATAGTCCGAAACCGATATTGATTTGGTTTTGGTTTTGATTTCGGTTTCGAACGTACTAAATTTTAAAAAATTCGGTTCGGTTTCGGTTTTGAATATACTAAATTCGGTTCGGTTTCGGTTTTGAATATACTAAATTTGGTTCGGTTTCGGTTTTCAATATACTAAATTTACTTATCCGGTTTCGGATTCGGTTTCGGTCCAAAGTTTATGTATACTCTTCTATATATATATATACTCCTCGAATACATATATATGTGCGTGTGTGTGTGTGTATATATATATATATATATATATATATATATATATATATATATATATATATATATATATATATATATATATTAATATATATATATATATATATGTGTGTGTGTGTGTGTGTATGTGTGTGTGTGTGTGTGTGTGTGTGTGTGTGTGTGTGCCGACAGCATCCCCTCCCCGACCCCCCTCCCCCATCCCCCTCCCAGACAGCACCCACCCCCCACCCCCTATCCCCCACCCTCCACCCCCTCCCCGACCCCCCCTCCACGACTGCATCCCCTACCCGACACCCTCCCCCACCCCCTCCTCCCCCGATCCGATACCGATTTCGATACCACCCTCCCCCGATCCGATACCGATACCGATTTCGATACCCCCCGATCTGATACTCATAGGATTGGTCCGATCCGAAACCACCTATACCCCCACTTCCGATCCGATACTCCGATCCGAAACCACCTATACCCCCTCTCCCAATCCGATACTCCGATCCGAAACCAACGATATTCATAGGAATGGTCCGATCCGAAACCACCGATACCCCCACCCCCGCCCCTACCCCGTCGGACAGCAAACCCTCCCTCCCCCTCCTCCACCCCCACACCGACAGCCCGCCCCCGACAGCAAACCCCCACCCCACCCCCTCCCCTCCAACAGCAAACACCCACCCCTCCTCACCCCCGACAGTAAACCCTAAACCCGACCCTGCCCTCCGCCCCGCACGTAACACCATCCACCCCCTCCCCCCTCCCTCCCACCCTCACCGCCGGCCCCCGCGACAACCGACCCCCCCACCCGAAACCCTACCCCTGCCCCGAAACCCTAAACCCTACCCTGCCCCCCGCCCTCAACACCCTCCCCTCCCGCCCCCACTCCATCTCCCTACCCCGTCGGTCCCAGCGACAGTCGACCCCCCCAAACCCGAAACCCTACATGTTGAACAGAGAGAGAGAGAGAGAGAGAGCATATTTGAGAGAGAGGGAGTCGCCAGAGAGAGAGAGAGAGAGAGTCTTTTTGGGAAGAATGGAAAATTCCCTACCGTCGGTTTAATTTAAGTTAGGTTACAGTATTTAGCGACGGACTACCGACGGATATATCCGTCGCTAAGTAGTTACTAAATACCCACTAGATTACCGACGGAACGTCCTTCGCTAGTTAGACGCTAATTTATCGTACCATTTTTTTCAGATTTTGCTGCCACAATGTGCGACATATTAGCGACGGAGATCAATCCGTCGCTAAATTTTCGTCAAATTAGCGACGAATGTGCGACTGATTTTGACACAAAAAAGTAAAAAAATTATCCATTACTTTCTGACGGTAGTCTATCACAAGGTAGTCGCTAGTCCGTCACTATTACCGACGGATAAGATCCGTCGCTAATAGTCCGTCGCCAAATTGCTGTATTTTAGTAGTGGTCGTGTCTGTATGTCTGTGTCAGTATGTCTGTGTCGTGTTAGTGGGAGATAGGGTTAGGGTTAGGGATACCTGGTGGGGGTTATCGGGACAGGGGTCGAGGGGGTCGGCGGTGGAGGAGCGACGACGAGGATGTCGGAGGGGAGGGCGGTCGTCGGAGGAAGGGGGTCGCCGGGTGGAGGGGTCGCCGGGTGGAGGGTCACCGGAGATGAGAGGGGAAGGAGGATAGAAATTTGGGGAAGATCGGAAGAATAAAAATTTTGGGGGAGAATAATGAATAATAAACCCTATATGAAATAAATTAGCGACGTCCGTAAAAGACGTCGCTTAACGTCGCTTTTCAGTAACATACTGGCGATATTCTAGTGGAGGAGTCGCTAAACATCGCTGAATAAAATAAAAAGCGACGTTCTCCGACTAAACCGCGACATTTGCTTTCAAACCATAATGCATGTCGCGAACAGTCGCTAAATGTCACTGATAGAGACGTCCAGCGACGTCATATAAACTCGTCACTAAATATAAAAAAATTAGCGATGTATTTAACCGGAGTCACTAATCTTGTAGCCAATATGACTTATTTTGGTAGTGAAGACCATATTCTGGGTTGTGTTTATGTCACATTTCAAAATATCATTAAGCTTGAATTTCAACAAAATCGATCGATATGGACAAGTGAACATTTTCACAAATAAATATCCTTACAAACCTGCTTTAGAATATTACTTGAGTTTTTGTTTGGAAAATATTATAAGGCAACATGAAAAGGAAAAAAATAGAAATGTTATAGTAATGTTCACTATATATTCTATTTCAAACCATAGTTAGAACGAAGATATTGTATTTCATTATGTTTCAGAAAATTTCACTTGAGGAGGAGAATGTAGAAACCCTAGAGGGGGGTGAATAGGGTCAAACTAACTAATCAAGCACTTAGCACAAGCTAATGGACAATTTAAAAATATAAGTGCACGAGAAGAAGCAATAACAATACCGACACACGATATATCCTGGTATCCTCCCAAGAGGCACTCCAGTCCCGGAACTCTCTCCGGCTTTAATCCACTATTTGAGCAAATAGTTACACACGAGTTTGGATCCGAAGAACTCGCCAACTTCTTACACGAGAGTTCGGATACGAAGACTCCCCAACTTCAACCGAGAGTTTGGATACGAAGACTCTCCAACTTTAACCTTTCACAATAGGTTTTGATCTCCTTACAATAGGATGAAGATCTTTCTTTTCAACTCAATAACTCTAACACAATTTGTGGATGGCAAATAGAAGCTTTGTAGAGTTGTTTGTGGATAGGCTTTGGTGGTTTAGAAATTTTTAGGCTCAAAGCATCAACCTTGAATGAAGGGGTTCAAGGCTATTTATAACCAAAGCATTGAAAAGAGCTCAAGGCAACTTTTCAGTCCACGAACCGGCATACCGTCGGTATGATCCGGCATACCGGCGGTATACCGGTCTGGGATTGCAAAGGCTAGAAATATAGCCGTTGGGATCATTAATGGATGGAAATCCGACCGTTGGAATTTCAACGTTTCGGAAGCGGTATACCGTCGGTATGGACCGGTATGCCGTCGGTATGCCGGTTTTGTAAACAGAAACTTTCTGTGAACAAAAACCGGTATACCGTCGGTATACACCGGTATACCGTCGGTATGCCGTTTTCCACCAAAAATAATCCTGGGCTTATTTCTACCCTCGCTTTCGATTTTGCCATTCATTTTTTGTGTTTACAATAATTCCTAAGACTCATTACAGACTCCAGATATACTGTAGCAGGTGCAGGCTTCTTCAGAGTCTTGAAATGATGATGGCATGGCTTGGCTTCTTCCTTTGATAGGTGCTGGATTCTTCCCTTGGCGGCAGCTGTCCAAAGATATCCAGTTTGCGAAAACTGAATACCTTTCGGGGGCTTCGCCCCCGAACCCCCGACGAGGGGCGCTGCCCCCTCGACCCCCGTCCGCTGACCGGGGCTCCGGAGAAGTCGTCGGGTGGTCCAAAGAAATCTTGTGGGATCCGTCGTCTTTGGCCCACCGTGATTTTTTTATTGCGTATGTCCACATTGATCTTGCTTATTGCTTTTCTGCATGTACATGTTAGACGAACAAAGCAATATACATAGTAGCAAGTATGATAAGTTTAATGCACATTAGGACAATGCTGAGTTTAAGTATAAGTGCTAAGGTGATAGCATAAAAGTTAGTGATATCATAATGATTAAACTTAATTGAATGACCACAATCAAAAATATAGTTTTGATTTTGGCAACCCGATTAAATTTAAGATAGATAAGCTCATATCACTAATATGTAAACCAATAGGCACATATCACCAAAGGTATAAGTATAAGTAGAAATGCTATAGTGATAGTATGAAGATTAGTGATAATAAAATGCTAAACTTAATATATTAACCATATTCAAAAATATGATACCATCATTGGGCCAACAATCTCCCCCTTTTTGATTATGGCAAATCGGTTAAGTTTAGTATGGACAGAATAGATGCATGTATCACTAATATACAAAAGACATAAGCAATATCACTAAAAGCATACTACTTAGATTACTTATAAAAGCATACTTAAACTTACTTCTCCCCCTTTGACTTGATCAAAAATAGGCTTCCCCGTACTAAGAGATAAAATGAAATCAATCTCAAGCATAGAAATCAGAGCATGGGGAACTTATAGACAATCATGATCAAGAAATACTAATAAAAAACAATGGGAGAAGTGTGTAAAGACAAGTGTTTAAAACTACATACCAAATGTAGAGTACTAAATAGAAAATTGCTTGTCAAAACACAATATGGTTGGTAAAACTAAAAGTATTTGAAAAACAAGAAATAAGTAGTTTACCAACTTGAAATCCAAGGAATAAATCCAAAACACAATAGGATATGAAATATTGCTCCAGTTTTGGAAGAGAACTATGAAATAAAGGATTTAAAATAAAAGTCATGAGGAATAGATAATTGCAACTAATAGATACCAATTGAGATATGAAATTAAATAAACTTGATACCAATTGAAAAATGTAAACTTGAAACATTGATCAAAGAAATTATTAATAATCATAATTGTCCACAAATAAATAGTGGAACAAAATAAAAGAATGATCAATGTAAAATATTGCAATTTATATAAAGTAATCTCATTATTTGCAAAATCTATATGCTTATCCAAGTTCATGCATTTGAACTCAATTACCTTATCATGCTATATGAATACCCTTTAGATAAACATGAAGGTAAAGGAGAAAAATACTTGAAAAAGAGAAATTCAGTCGACTTGAATGCTCCCCCTCAAAGTACTACCAAAGGTGATAAAAATCATGAATTTTGGATAAGTCCTCAACAAGGAAAGCCAAATCAATTAAGCATGAAAGAAAAGCCAAATCAACGAAAGCATAATATTCATCAAGATAAGATCTGAAAGTTAATATTAGCAAGATGACATATTTAACCCATATGAAAGAGAATGATAAGATCATAAGGACAATTACATACACTCTCATAAACCCTTCAAAATAAAAATATCATGACCTCAATCAATAAGATATGAAATAGAAGAAAGTATGGGTCTATGATAAACTATGTATACGACATATTAGAGGGTATAGATGAATTAAAACAATTTATTTGCTCTCCCTCAAAATATGCGTAACTAGTTCCAAAGCACTTATAGCATAACATAGATAACTAAAAGATTTGGAGGTAAATCAACTATAGATTTCTCCCCCTTGCTCGATGCATATAAGGCTATAATATCGTTAAAAGACGAATAATATCATCTTTAGTCAATAAGATATATCCAATTAAAACTTACTAAAGATGAGAATTCAAAAGAAAATTCCAATATAGCACATGTAATCAAAAGATGTCATCATGAAAAAGAATAAGGACAGTTAAATTAATCATGATGAGAGTCAAAATATAGCTCAAAAATAAAAATAAAAATAAAACTCAATTATCATGTCCATGATTATCTAATCAAGAAAGAATCAACCAATTTATTACTTTGCATGGACATACCCCATAAAGTTCAAATAGCAAAGGTCATATGTGATAAACCATGAGTAGTCAAAGTAGAGTAATAAATTAACTTGATAATCTCATAACTAGATAATTTAAGACTACTTAATCATTAGGATCATTCATAAAGTAAACAGATGAATAAACATGATCCAATGATAAATCTCATCAAGAGAAAATTCAAAAGCCATATTTATAAAGAATCTCATAAAACAATAAAAAATATGAAAAAGAGTCATTCTCATTTAAATGATTGCAAACATAATCAAGAAGAGATGTAAATGATAATATGATAAAATCATGACTCAAAATGAGAGAAATTTAAGAGATACTAATGACTAGCATGGAAGGAAGTTAAAGTAAGGAATCACAAACCTCTTTTGAAAAACAAGATCCAATCAAGAATTTATAAAACAATTTTAGAGAATAAACATATGTATCTAAAATAGGATACAAATTACATTTAGAAGAAACACAGATCTTGTTTATGTAAACTAGCATATCATACATAGATTGAAAAGAAAAACAATAGCTAGGTGAGTGAAAGTGACCAAATTATATAGCTTAACAATATATCATAAATAAGCAAGCTACATAACTAATTAAAATTAATGAGGTAAGTCATTAACAAGATAAATGTGCTCATTTAATCTTAAGTCACTGACACTAAAGATATTTGCTCAAGCATAGAGTTCATAAAGAGGGCAATACATTTTGAATGAATAAAATGATTTATTAGACTCTTTACTAAGCAAGGATAAGAGCATAAGATGACAAATAAATGAATTATTCTCTTATCAAGTATAGGCCAAAAGAGATATTCATGAAAACATAATAAAATAAATCTCTTTGCCAAGTATTGAGATTAATCCAAGATAATGAATTAATAGATCGATCTAGAGAATGCAAAATATTATAGCCATTATGCAATAAGTGTATTCTCTAGAAATGAAAAATCTCAACACAAAACCTCAAACCATAGTAGCTAAAGTCATAAGAAATATGATGTATTAATTACATGTGTTCTCATGAGCTACAAAAACCATTGGGCAACAATAATTCAAAAAGAAGTATAAATCCAAGGATTGAGCAAAGAGAGATCATTAAGATCAGAAAGCTAAATGCTAAAGATATCAAGAAGTACATTTTTCAAAGAGCTTTAATAGTGCACCATAGTAAAATATAAAGATATAAACTAAAAAAAATGCACTAATTAAGGAGGTAAATTTAACAAGCAAGGTAAAGCACAAAACCAGTGATCCTTAATAGAACATCCATAATTAGTCACAAGCACGACATAAACAAATATTCTCTCTCACCATCCCAACTTAAAGATATAAAAAAAAATAAATATCAAAAGTTAGGAATCATTTATATATATGAAACTATATATATATCACGAATAGGCATGCATGAAAAGATCAAAAATCAATTAAGAACATGTATCCATAATGCCAACCAAAAAAAAATCAAGAAGATAACATCAAAAGAAGACTTTAAGGAAGAAGCTAATTGATTCAAGAAGAACAAATTTGGTCAAAGGAATCAATAGCTAAGGTATGAGATAAGCACAAGTTTGAAGGTAACAAGTATATTTAAATACTCTTCAAGTCAATATAAAACTTTCGCTTAACTCATATGCCCAAATAAAGATATTTATACAAAAAAAATATCCACATAAGAAATACATGATCTACATGAAAAAGGAAGTTTTAATAAATATAGTCATGTATCCTTAATGAATGTTGAAAAACTATCACAAATTCAAAGCACATATAAATAAGCTTTATTAGGTAAAAACATAATTGATTCATAAGAGGTTTAATCAAAATAAAATATGAGAATCAATAATAGATATATTATGTAAGCACAAGGTTAAAATGGAAGTATAAGTGTATACTTGTCAAGTGATAAGAAGCTTGTGCTAAACATATATATTCACAAATACCGATTAAGATAAATAATACATATTAAGGAGGAATCGGTAAAAAGTAACTATTTCAAAAACTTTTAAAGACGAAGAGTTAAAATCATATTAACTCAAATAAAAAACAAGCTCCTATGGACTAGAGTGATATGCATGCTTCATAATATAGAGATTAAGAAAATCAAGCATGTATAAATCAAATGTGTCACACTTAATAGAAAATGAGTGATAAACTACATAGTGTGAACTAATCATTTAAGCCAAGTAACTAGTCATGCTAGAAAAAAAAAAGAATTAATAAGAAAATTAACTAAGTATGCTAGTATTATATCTCACATTGATTTATATAAAGGACAACTAAAAGATATCAATGTGAGCGAGTAGCAAGACATCAAGTGAAACATGCAAGATTCTATTAATATAAATAATTTAAGAGAATCGCTTAGTATGTTACCAAAGTGGCTCTAGTTGTAGTGCCTCGCTCCGCGAAGGCACTAGATAAACAGAAAGATCGGATTGCTGGCTCTGCAACAGAAGACGATTAATCTGGGTGAGTGGACAAAGACTCATTTTATGATTCGCTTACGCCTTAAGAATCTGAGTTTTTGATTGAATGCTTTTGTTAATAACAAGACTGTAATCTTGAGTATGCTTAAAAGAGAACCTGCCCCTTGTCTGCTAAGAAAAGAGATCTGTATCCTGCCTGAAAAGAAGATGGAATTGTTTATGACTTGCTCGATTTATGCATGATTCATTTGATATCGCATGCGCATTGGGGAATCCACTTAGTGACGAGCTGAACCCTAGAGAGTCACAGCGGCTAGCGACAAGCTGAACCCATGAGAGTCACAGCGGTTAGTGACGAGCTGAACCCAAGAGCGTCACAGCGGCTAGCGACGAGCTGAACCCATGCGAGTCACGGCGGTTAGCGACGAGCTGAACCCGTGGGAGGCACAGCGGCTAAGATGGAAATGATTGTGGCTTTTCAAAGATGTGTTTTCAAAAGAATGTAAACTGACTAATGCATTCATGAAATGAATCTAGGTAAAGAGTAGCAAGATCACATCACAAGAAAATATTTTTTCACTAAATGAACAGTGATCGTTTCAGAAAAATGTAGCTCCTTTGTTCACAATTCACCAGTATGCTGATATACTGACCCATCATCAGTCTGCATGCAGGTGCACTATGCATCGAGAAGGATAGTCCGAAGCGATAGCCCGTGCCTCATCCTCAGGAGCCAGAAATCAGAAGAGATGCCAAGAGCTGACATCTGTGCAAGAGTTTGGTTTTGTATATAAAAGGATGTAATGTATGGGAACGGGATCATTGTAATCTGTAAAGTTCTGAGAGAATGTAATTTTGTATCAGAAAGAATCGAGAGCTTGTAATCTGTTCAAATGAAATCAATAAAGAGAAATGTTCTTGTTACCATTGTGTTCAATACTTGTATTCTGAAATATGTCCGCTACTGCTTCAATTATCTGCGATACGTTCCGCTGCGTATTGTCAAACTTGTCTATCTTGTCTTGTTTCAGGTCTTGGCCTTGTGCAAGTGCAACTTAGGCTTGCACGGCATCACGCCTTAGCGAGGACGAACGGTCCCAAAGAGCCCGAAGCGAGGACGAAAGGACTCTGCGGGATCGGGGCGTGACAGAATGGTATCAGAGCAACACGATCCTCTGGCCAATTTTGATTCAATTGAATTTGTACATGTCTTCTGATTGAAATTCCGTTGCCTACTCGATATCAATAATGAGATGAACGTTCCATACAAAAAGTCCGTAAATATTTTATGATGGTGAAGGATGAGGACTATCGCTGCTAAGGATATCGTAAGTTTCTCCTTAAGTTTCGAGGACGAAACTTCTTTTCGGTGGGTAATTATGTAGTGCCCCGCTCCGCGAAGGCACTAGATAAACAGAAAGATCGGATTGCTGGCTCTGCAACAGAAGACGATTAATCTGGGTGAGTGGACAAAGACTCATTTTATGATTCGCTTACGCCTTAAGAATCTGAGTTTTTGATTGAATGCTTTTGTTAATAACAAGACTGTAATCTTGAGTATGCTTAAAAGAGAACCTGTCCCTTGTCTGCTAAGAAAAGAGATCTGTATCCTGCCTGAAAAGAAGATGGAATTGTTTATGACTTGCTCGATTTATGCATGATTCATTTGATATCGCATGCGCATTGGGGAATCCACTTAGTGACGAGCTGAACCCTAGAGAGTCACAGCGGCTAGCGACAAGCTGAACCCATGAGAGTCACAGCGGTTAGCGACGAGCTGAACCCAAGAGCGTCACAGCGGCTAGCGACGAGCTGAACCCATGCGAGTCACGGCGGTTAGCGACGAGCTGAACCCGTGGGAGGCACAGCGGCTAAGATGGAAATGATTGTGGCTTTTCAAAGATGTGTTTTCAAAAGAATGTAAACTGACTAATGCATTCATGAAATGAATCTAGGTAAAGAGTAGCAAGATCACATCACAAGAAAATATTTTCTCACTAAATGAACAGTGATCGTTTCAGAAAAATGTAGCTCCTTTGTTCACAATTCACCAGTATGCTGATATACTGACCCATCATCAGTCTGCATGCAGGTGCACTATGCATCGAGAAGGATAGTCCGAAGCGATAGCCCGTGCCTCATCCTCAGGAGCCAGAAATCAGAAGAAATGCCAAGAGCTGACATCTGTGCAAGAGTTTGGTTTTGTATATAAAAGGATGTAATGTATGGGAACGGGATCATTGTAATCTGTAAAGTTCTGAGAGAATGTAATTTTGTATCAGAGAGAATCGAGAGCTTGTAATCTGTTCAAATGAAATCAATAAAGAGAAATGTTCTTGTTACCATTGTGTTCAATACTTGTATTCTGAAATATGTCCGCTGCTGCTTCAATTATCGGCGATACGTTCCGCTGTGTATTGTCAAACTTGTCTATCTTGTCTTGTTTCAGGTCTTGGCCTTGTGCAAGCGCAACTTAGGCTTGCACGGCATCACGCCTTAGCGAGGACGAACGGTACCAAAGAGCCCGAAGCGAGGACGAAAGGACTCTGCGGGATCGGGCCGTGACACTAGTGGCCATGCCTTTGTTGGTGCAATTGCTTGGAAGATGACCTTTGAGCTTTGCAACCACCAACACGCTCCTCGGTGCTATGTCCCGATACAAGAAGCTTCACCTACAATATTAGATGAAGACTTTGGTATCCAAAAAAACTTGGATCCACATTTATTAGCTTTAGGGACCCATATAGTACTTACTCTAGCATTGGTAGTGAAGGTCCTACGAATAGGACATGTAAAGCTCATGTGTCCAATGCGAGAGCAATAGAAGCATCTAATGCTAGTGTGTGCACATGTATTAGAATGAGCATGGTTATGAACATGTGATATACTAGAATGATGAAAGTCTCTAGAGTGAGCATGCATGGATTTGGTCTTAAGAATATCATGTTCTAATATCAAATCATCATGCATACAAGTAAGAGAATCAAATTTAACATTTAAAGCATTATTCTCTTTTTCAAATAAAACCATTCTAGAAATAAAATCATCATTTTATTTCTTTAAAGAGTCAATAGAAGAATCATGCAAATGATTTAGCTCATGAGTTTGCCTCTTAAGATCTTCTATTGATGAGGAAAGAGATTTGATTTTCAAAATTTAAGCCTCATTCAAACTCTTTAAAGAAACACAAGATGAGTTTTGAGAATCAAGTCTAGATAATAAAACATTATTTTCATTTCTCAAAAACTTATTTGCTTCTTCTAAATGAATAACCTTTTCAGAAAGTTCTTCATTTGTAGAATGAAGGTTGTCAAGAATCTCTAAGGATTGTTTAGCCATGGCTTTCCACTTAGAGCATTTCTTGCATTTAGAAGAAACAAGATTGTCTATGCTACTAGAGATAAAACCCTCTTTATCGGAGGAGGAGGAATATGCTGCCATAGAAAAATTAACAAGGATCTACTCTAAGGATGTTAAGCCTAACAATAGAGTCCTTGCTCTGATACCAATTGTAGAAACCCTAGAGGGGGGTGAATAGGGTCAAGCTAACTAATCAAGCACTTAGCACAAGCTAATGGACAATTTAAAAATATAAGTGCACGAGAAGAAGCAATAACAATACCGACATACGATACATCCTGGTATCCTCCCAAGAGGCACTCTAGTCCCGGAACTCTCTCCGACTTTAATCCACTATTTGAGCAAATAGTTACACACGAGTTTGGATCCGAAGAACTCGCCAACTTCTTACACGAGAGTTTGGATACGAAGACTCCCCAACTTCAACCGAGAGTTTGGATACGAAGACTCCCCAACTTCAACCGAGAGTTTGGATACGAAGACTCTCCAACTTCAACCTTTCATAATAGGTTTTGATCTCCTTACAATAGGATGAAGATCTTTCTTTTCAACTCAATAACTCTAACACAATTTGTGGATGGCAAATAAAAGCTTTGTAGAGTTGTTTGTGGATAGGCTTTGGTGGTTTAGAAATTTTTAGGCTCAAAGCATCAACCTTGAATGAAGGGGTTCAAGGCTATTTATAACCAAAGCATTGAAAAGAGCTCAAGGCAACTTTTCAGTCCATGAACCGGCATACCGTCGGTATGATCCGGCATACCGGCGGTATACCGGTCTGGGATTGTAAAGGCTTGAAATATAGCCGTTGGGATCATTAATGGATGGAAATTCGACCGTTAGAATTTCAACGTTTTGAAAGCGGTATACCGTCGGTATGGACCGGT
The DNA here is from genome assembly GCA_029216955.1 of Iris pallida. Taxonomy (NCBI): domain Eukaryota; kingdom Viridiplantae; phylum Streptophyta; class Magnoliopsida; order Asparagales; family Iridaceae; genus Iris; species Iris pallida. The sequence continues at coordinate 2,737,840 of JANAVB010035020.1, forward strand.
ATGCCGTCGGTATGTCGGTTTTGTAAACAGAAACTTTCTGTGAACAAAAACCGGTATACCGTCGGTATACACCGGTATACCGTCGGTATGTCATTTTCCACCAAAAAATGATCCTAGGATTATTTCTACCCTCGCTTTCGATTTTGTCATTCATTTCTTGTATTTACAATAATTTCTAAGACTCATTACAGACTCCAGATATACTGTAGCAGGTGCAGGCTTCTTCAGAGTCTTGAAATGATGATGGCATGGCTTGGCTTCTTCCTTTGATAGGTGCTGGCTTTTTCCCTTGGCGGCAGCTGTCCAAAGATATCCAGTTTGCGAAAACTGAATACCTTTCGGGGGCTTCGCCCCCGAACCCCCGACGAGGGGCGCTGCCCCCTTGACCCCCGTCCGCTGACCGGGGCTCCGGAGAAGTCGTCGGGTGGTCCAGAGAAATCTTGTGGGATCCGTCGTCTTTGGCCCACCGTGATTTCTTCATTGCGTATGTCCACATTGATCTTGCTTATTGCTTTTCTGCATGTACATGTTAGATGAACAAAGCAATATACATAGTAGCAAGTATGATAAGTTTAATGCATATTAGGACAATGCTGAGTTTAAGTATAAGTGCTAAGGTGATAGCATAAAAGTTAGTGATATCATAATGATTAAACTTAATTGAATGACCACAATCAAAAATATAGTTTTGATTTTGGCAACCCGATTAAATTTAAGATAGATAAGCTCATATCACTAATATGTAAACCAATAGGCACATATCACCAAAGGTATAAGTATAAGTAGAAATGCTATAGTGATAGTATGAAGATTAGTGATAATAAAATGCTAAACTTAACATATTAACCATATTCAAAAACATGATACCATCATTGGGCCAACAGAGAAGTTATCTTGAATTGCTTATAACAGGACAAGTTATGCATATTTGCATGTAGGGGACGTGATGCAAGTTCAACTAGTGCCAAACAAAAAACTAAAGAAAATTGGGCAGCGGTGTGATTGGTGCAAGACTTGTGCTTTTTTTTAATATTTGTACGTAGGGGATGTGGCGCCAGCTCAACTAGTGCCAATTTTTTTTAAAAATGATTAACCTTTTAATTTTGTTTGGTCTAAAATTTTAGTTTGATTTAACCTATTAGTTAATTTGTTACCATCTATACTATATGTCACGACCCGTACCCGCTTTTCAGGATGTGAGTGCGCGTCCAAGTGCAGCCTACGCCGCGGTATCGGCGGTAGTACGCTGTATAGGTCTCCATGTCAATCAAAATTACATCTATTGCTCATTCACATGGCTAAATCAAGTACAAAATTTTTAAGATTTATATTTAATCCAAATACAATGTCTCACAAAATCTAATACAACAAATTAAAACTATCTAACTAGAATCTATGTTTGGCCTCCAAGATTTCTCTAACTCCACCCGAAGGAACCCAAAGCAAGATAGAAAGTCATCAAGAATCTGTCAACTGTAAAAATATTCAGTAAGAATTGGAACAAGTTCACCATAACACCACACTACACAATATAACATACATGCATGAAGGAAACAATAATAAGGGAAACGAACTATATGCATGACACGAAAGCGTATAGTTATAACATAAGGACAACATGACAGTCAACTCGATGGAAAGAAAATGAATAAATAATATAGCAACAAGAGGTCACGTGTACTGTATGTTTTAGAATATCAACGTTCAGCATGTGGTTGGGTTAGGAATCAGACAGTCAGCACGTGAGGTATATTGACTGAACAAACACTGTCAAACGGTTTCCTGACCGAATAAACTCTGAGCTACAATGGAGTACCACTTGTCTACTAGTCGTATTCTTCCATCCGACTATCTCACAAGTACATGTCCAACACAATTAACATTAACAATACGATAAACTAGAAGTTACTTGAACATATAAATTACTATAACAACTCTAACTCTCGTGTACAAGCAGTAATAATAATCAATCAAGAATAGTGGGAACATGAAATATAAAGATGTAACAGTGAGAAGACGATATAAAGATACATGCAGGACAAAATAAAGGTAATGTAATGCCATAGTGAAACTTGCCTTGAGTTGGTTGCAGTTGACGCGCGTATGATTGTATTGACACAGAATAGACGTAGATGCCCAAAACTACGCAAGAGATCTCAATCGATGGGACACACCATGTGATTGAGTCCGGGATAGTCGAATTAGCTATGAACGATACAGAAAAGTTCAAGATTTTGTGAGAAGATAGGGAACAATTAGAATAGTCATGGTCAAGATTGATAAGCGAGAGATTTTGTATATATAAATATACAAATATTTAAAAAAATATTTGTGATAATAGAAACTACATTCGAAAATCCAGTATAATTAAAAACTACGTTTTTATTTTATTCAAAATATTATAAATAAATACTTAAAATTTTGGAAAATATTTTTTTGGCTAAAAACTAATTTCTATCAAATATATTTTTAAAACTATAAAGCCATAACAAATACAAAATAATGTAACACTATTTTAGAAAATACTTTATTATAATTTAATAAATAACAACAGTACTATTAAATAAACAAATAATAAAAAATATTATAATAATAATACTTACAATAATATACATGTATATATAAACTTGTTTAACAGTTTTATAAAATAATAACACTAATGGAAGCTAGTAACATCTATAAAATAATAACAATAACTAATAATTAAATATTTAAACAAAACCTAGAAAAGAAAGTAGAAAAGAAAAGTAAAAAGAAAAGAAACAATAGTCTGATGTTCTCCTTGGAAAGGGGAAAGAGAAATAATTGAGCAAAGAGAAGAGAATGGAAGATCGAGAGAGAGATTTTGAGAGGAAGAGCTAGAGAGCTGGATCGAGAGGCTGAGAGAGAGAGGGAAAGGGCGGTCGGAAGAGTGTAAAGCGGGAGCTCGGTGGCAAGAACGAGATGAGGCGAAAAGGCATTAGGCGACGGCTGCGGACGGCGCAGGCGCGGTGAGACGAGGGCACTATCGCGGTGCAGCGGAGGAGGAGGGTTGGTGCGAGCGAGAGATTAAGGGAAGCCGATGAGGAGCTTTCCGGCGGCGGCGGAAGGGCCAATTTTGAGCACTGGCCGCGATCAAGGGGCGACGAAGATGCCAGCGGCCGGCCTCGCGGGATGGGGCGATCGACCAGGCATATGGCTCGACAGGGCTTGGAGGAGCGGGGCCGGCCTCGACATGACGGGTAGTTTCTTTAAATGGTGGTGGCTGAGGGATCACGCTGAGCAACGGTGATGGTGGGGGTAGATGATGGTTGGGAACGGGGATGATGATGGTGATGAGAACGATTGGGGTTAGGGAGTCGGGCAAGGAGGAGGAGATAGCCGGAGGGTCGAGAGTGGGGCCAGGGACAGGTGGCTGTGGGGGTTGTTAATGGTGATCGAAAATACTAGAGATTCAGGTCTGATGTCGAAATACAGGGGAGGAGTTCGGCCACATTAGAATTAGGGTTAGGATTTTAGATTCGTCGGAGAACAGGGGAGGAGTTCGGCCACATTAGAATTAGGGTTAGGGTTTTAGGTCTGATGTCGGAGAACATGGAAGGAGTTCGGCCACATTAGAATTAGGGTTAGGGTTAGGGTTTTAGATTTGGGAATTGGGGATTTGGGCGTCTGTGTCCTGTGCGGCACTGAATTTGGGGGACGTCTCCGGAGTTGTCGGGCACGAAAAAGAATTTATAAATGTAAAAAGAATAGTATAAGTGGTGGTGATGGATACGGTGCACAACACGATGAGATATTTGTGGTGTTGATGGAATTTGTGAGAAAGACAAAGGGAAGCCTCCCTTTATATAGGGTGAGGGGTTTCCTAGCTAGGAAAGGATTAGGAATCATATATATTAAATCTTCCTAGAGATTTAAATCCATCAAAAATAAATTGATCAAATCTTTCCATAAATCAATTGAAATAAATATTTTAAAACATAAATATTTTGATCTATATATAACATTTGATAAATATTACTTAATATTTTCAAGTAACTTATAATTATATTTCTATTCATATCAAACCAAAATATTATTATTGGTCAAAGACTATAACCCAAAAATATAATTTTCAATAACAAGAACAATTTAATTAATAATTAATATTATAAGAACAATAATATTTTATAAATTCTAAAATCTAAGTTAAAATAATTTAGCAAATCACGTTGTCATCCAAACATATTATGATTACCAAATATAGAAGTTCAAATATAATATATTTTTTCTAACACAAAATATATACAAAAATTAAAAATAAACAAAAAATTTAAAATTTTGAGAAACGGGGGTTACACTATGGATAACAACTAATTACATTAGCTATTATATTGTAGATATTAATTTTATATTTAATAATGGATTTTATTATTATTCATATTAGCTAATGTGAGACTTGTCTCACAGTATCGATATTTGTGTACAGATAAACAAGTATTTACTGTTCATTAAGTTTTTTTGATTTTCGTGATTGTGGTATCGTGTGATATTCATATTTTATGGAGTTTATGATGACCATGTTTATTTTCAGACTAGCCGAGACTTGTAGAATATATTTTGGTATTGTCATAGGCCCATGCTAAGTCCCATGTATAAAATAGACAACTCAGAAAATTCTCAAAGTGGGAATTTCTTTTCTTCAGAAAAATTTGTCGGACATCCGTGGCACACCGTCGAATCATCCGAATGGGGTTTTTCTTGAAGGCAAAAACTTTTTTTTGACCAATCGAAAAATTCGAAGAAAATTCAAAAAAAATCGCCAGAAAATCCAAACGTTGGATATTTGAGATACTTTAATGAATAGTATTCGATACCCGCTATCGTCCATTATTTTCTTGGTTTTGAAACAATCTTTTATCCATTGGTTTCTTGGTTTTTTTTGATAGAAAGATGAGATTAATCAAATTGAATCGTGGATCACTGACGTGGCGTATCCGACGATCACTATTTATTCCTCCCATCTATATATACTCCTTCGGTTTATTTCAATTTTTTTTAACTTTCTGTCTCTCTCATCTCGTTATTTTTTATTTTCTCTTCATTTTTCTCGAGGTCTTAGAGCTTGATGTTGAGGTCTAAGAGTGTGGTTTCTGAACCCTTCTTGGTAATGGAGTAGAAGAGTTAGGCTGGGAGCTCATTTTTAGGCAAGTACATCTTGCCGAAATACTGAACATTATTGTTCTATTGTTGTTTTTGTTTTCTTTGGTATTGAAAGTTCATTATTTTCTAGTACATGCTTTGTTAAATATTTTTCTCTTGTAAATCTTGTCTATTTGCCTATTTCTGAATTTGATTTGAGCTAGGTTTTGATTTCCTACAAAGTTTTATTTATTTTTTAGTTGGAAAACTCGGTATCGGGAGTGATACGGCAGTTACCACCATAAAACTTAGTCCATATATTATATGGACTTACCCGTAGTGTTAATTATAGATGGATTTAACTTCGGCGAGATTTGGGACCAGATTCTTGTCACGCCCTAATCCGAAAAATTGCTCGTCCTTGCATCGATTTATCCGAATCATCGTCATTGCTAGGACGTGACGTCGTACGAGTCTGGAGTTGCACTCGTACAAGGCAAGATAACAAGTTCTCAAATGGTTATCTTTTGATTTGATATTAGCAACGGAAGAAAACAGAGTATACGAAACAATTTTCTTTATTGATGAATGAACTGAGATTACAAAGGCTTTCAATAGCCCAACTAAATTTTCCAGATTGGCTACAAGACTCAAGTTCTCTCTTGCCCACAAAAGATTTCACCGTTTCATACATCATACCTTCTTTATCTTGGCTGCATCAATTCTGTTGCAAGTCCGAGCATCAATGCAACCGTATGCGTCAAACGCTATGGCATACCATGCCTCAGCATAATCAAGCGAAGCCCCGCCTCGAGCAAAACACATCCTAAACCTGCGAGCAATCTAGTAGAGGATTAGTACTTTCGTTCTCGCTGTACTGATCAAGACCCACTTAACTAAACCGACATTTAGTAATGTATTGATTCATGCAACATACAATATAGTTATCTTTCTTTCTATGTTAGTAAAGCATGTTATCATGGCAAGCTTGTTATTTCGATTCGTATAAGCAGACAACCAATAGCAATCTCGTGTTGTTTCGTGCCTTCTTACCAAAAACTGACGTACTCGCCCTTGCACCGACATAAGGTAAATGTGCCTCATTTCTTCCTTGTCATGTTATAAGTGCTCTGTGTAGGATCTATTATTCCAACACTTTCGGTCCACCGTTCCATAAATATATGAAGTTCGTTGGCGTATCCGTACCAGAATGGACTAACTTGTTTCTCTTTTCCTTTCTTTTTTAAGCTGGATAACCCGACGTCCTCCCCGTACAGGTTGCTGGCCAAATATCCGAAGGACACCGAACTTATTATCGATTGTGGCTTATTACATCAGTGGCAGATCGCAAATTATATCCAAAAGATGTACACCAACAATGATTATTAATCTCTCCTAGGTCGAATGGTCTCGACGCCCCGGCGCAAACCCGTTCGAGAAAAATAACCACACCCGTGCACAGGCAATATCTCAAGTCCATTCGACCATGCAACGTGCGTCAAACCCGTACAACCAAACAATCCGCCTATCTTTATTTCAATTGGCACAATGCTCCAACTCAATATTGATCAACGAACGCCCCGAAGGCCATAAACATTTCGAGACACCATGCCACATTCAATAATTCTCGTGCATGCGATGCACGCCTTGATATCATATTTTATAATTCTCGTGCACATACGCATGCCTTGACACGATTGTTCTCCATTCTTCGAGTCGTGCATGCGATGCACGCCTTGATATCATATTTTCATGTTCTATGTCTTAGTGTTCAATGTATGTTCCTTCCTTCCGACTCATGTAACTGAGGCACACCTCGATAGGGTATTCAATATTCTATAGCTCGTGCACTGAAGCACTCGCGCCGATATAGTCTTTCAATGTTCTAGCATACTAACTCATACGCGGGGGCACAGAATGATTCATGCGCTGAGGCACTTGTCGACACAGTTATCCCATGTTCTTATGGCTTGCGCACCGAGGCGCCCGTCTTTGTGATATTCAATGTTCCAAAGCGAGTCGTACATTTGATATACGTTTTATTTCAATTGTTCTATCTAGTGTTCTACACGCACTATGTTCATCTCTCGATCGAGCTACGTCCGTGGTCTCGATAGGTTAACTTAGCATACAACGATATATTTTACTTAGACATAAAGGAGTAGAAAGAATTCAAAGTTCTTCCACTTTAAGCCGGTACGTCTTGTCGTTTCGTCGAGCCGATGCGGCTCGATTTCATAACTTTGTTGTACGGCAACTCTTCTGACTTAGCCATTCGAGTACTTCGTGCTTCATTAAATTTTATGACCGATTTGGTTTACCGTGCCTATGCATCGGTCCATTGCGAGGTGGTAATTTGGTTTTACGGACCCTGTTGTAAATAAGAAAAAATGACTACCTTTTATATTTCAGCGTAAACGTACGTATGGCATGCACACGAGACCAACTAAAATCAATATATTTCTGAATCGAACTAATGCCTTGCTTCGATTCGATTTCTTAGAATCTTCGAACCGACTCAATGCTTTCTCTCGGGCCAACTTTAACGCTTGCATCGATCCTACTCTATGCGTTCCTCGGGTCAACGTAACTCTTTGCATGGTTCCGACTCGATGCATTGTCGGGTCAACGTACTCTTGTATCGATTTGTGTCGATACGTAATCGGGTCAACACAACTCTTCGAGTCAACGACTCAGCATAATGTACCGTACGGAGTGGGGCATTACATAATATACCACTCAAAACAAGGTTCGTCCTCGAACCGAAACCAACACTCAATTTCAAGTGTTTCTCTAGATCGTTTTACGATCTCGTCTTACTATCGTTTGGATCATACAACTTAGTTTGGAATCATACACATATTTTAGGCGTTATACCAATATATGCATTCAGGCAAGCTTAGTTGTAGGAAATTAGAACAAAGCTAACAGGTAACTTTTGATCCTCAATTACTTGCCATCTTGTACTCTCGGTCAAACTTGGGCTCCAGTGTTTGTTCTTACAATTCTATCGCATATACATATTCGATGCATACTTGATCATCTAACAAATGTCACGACACACGACGCGATTCAAAATCCTATTTCCTATTTTGTAAGTTTTATATGGACCATCAGTTCTATACGTCGCGTCAAGTGGCTGTGCATCCATTCACAACGAGTCTCCGCAATGCCTTGTGTTCGAAGTCCCTAACCAACTATTTCTAAAGTTTTACATTACAACTCATCTTGATACGATTTTCCTTTGTTGACTTGCAACATGCATCAACAAATCAGGGCTACATCCGCTAGGTCACTTACCTAGACAACGTGCTTAAATTCTTCCGATGCAAGTTTAAATTGATATTGCACAAAGGCCACAATCTATCCGACATAAAAGTTCAATTCAAGTCGACGATGCTCAAAGACAACGATCGCTTTGACACAAGGGTCTTAACGACGCATCTTATGTTCGATTCCTATCGAGTAGAGAATTCCTAGCCAAATTCCAAACTTGTACTCTTGTAAATCGAATGTAAGTTCAATTCATGTAAGCTCAATTGTAAGGTGAATCCAAATCTAACGACATAACTTGTAAGTTATTCTTTTACCGCTCGCTCTCGTGCATAGCACGATTCTCAAAATCGCCAGACTTATCATCAATATGCACCACATTATATTTGCTCTCGTGCATAGCACGATTCTCAAAATCGCCAGACTTATCATCAATATGCACCACATTACGGGTTTGCAACATTCAATTTGACATGACGGTCAAGTCTTCTAGGGTCAGCCGTCCCGAAGCTACACTCAATAATTATGGATCATTAACGAAGGATACTTACTACGAACCATGCTCTATCTTATTTCGGAGCCAAATCATGTTCTGATCATTTCTATGGTACTAACCCGAATATGGAAAAAATTATTTCTATCGGCACAACTGATGCACAACTATCCTCCGAATAATTCATGTACTACCTTTGATAATTTCGCAATTCATGAAACATCTATTCGTATTGAGTTCGAGTCTTTCTACCCACGGTTGACATCCGAGATACTATACGCATCGAAACAATCGTCGATGACTTTATGGTCTCGCCTGATCAATCACAAAGTTTACAATTAACCAGTTCGACATTCTCGTATTATTATTTACAAAAATTTTGATATCGTAGGCCGGTCCCATTTGTATTCTCACATCGTGCTTATGTTTCGAGCGTATCGATTTTTCGATAGTACGAGGGTCAATTATGAATTTGCATCAACGTCGACTTTAGTTCGTATTGCATACATCCAAGTTCACTACAAACTTTTCCATTCGTATCAACTCATTTTTGATTCACCGAATCCCACTATTGTTTGATCGCATAACCGAATGACCGATTACCTAACATCGAACCCTTGAGCTATACGATCACGCCCTCTAAGTTTTGCGTGTTTCAGTCACACTCAATTGAGTTTCGCTGCAACGAAACCAACTATGTTTTAGGCACGATTATCCGTGTCACTCCCCATTCCCAGAATATATATTTTAATATGCGTACTGCTTGAATGTATTTATTTAATATTTATCACGTATTTGTTCTGTATTTAATTCCTTTAATTTTTTGCTAATTATTTTTCTGTGTTTTATTTTCGGCTCTTGGGTTCGGCTTGGTTTGGTTTGTTTCTATATTTTTATGGTTCATTATGAACCGAACCCAACTCCACGTATACCACATCTTCATTTAAAGCCCCAATCCTTTCTCTCTCTTCATTATTTCTTCTTTCTCATTTACTTTTCTTCTTCCTCCTAACTCTCTCCACCTACCAAACCCATAGGCAAGTACATCTTGTTCTACATGAGAACCCATATTTTTATGGTTCATTTATCTTCCTCTTGTGATCCTAAGATAATTTAGAACTTGACATTTTTTATTTTGAAGTTCCGTTTTTAGTAGATCTAAAAATTGCCATTTTTGGATTTTGTGGGTTTGATCTATTAAACTTCTTTGTTTTCAAGTTTTGATCGTTCCAGGCTATTGAGATTCGTGTTATACGCTATTCTGACCCATGGAAGTTCCATTTTTGCTTGGGATGAAGGCTCCATGAAATTTGGAGTTCGGAAGGAGTTTTATGCTCACGTTATACGTGCCCGCGTAAGCATTAAACTTTACGCCCATGTTTTTACGTGCCCGCGTAATATCAAGCTCTACGCCCACGATCATTCGTGTCAGCGTGAATCTGTTTTACGCAAGTCAACTTGGCTTGGCGTATTATTCCTTTACGCGTATTATTCCTTTACGCGTATTCATTCGTGCGTAAACTTGACTCTTTACGCGTGCAACTTTTATGCGTGGCTCGACCCTTTACGCATACAATGTTTTACGTGTAACTCGACTCTTTACGCATACAGTATTTCATGCGTAACTCAATTCTTTTACGCGTACAAGTCTTACGCGTAACCCTGTTCTTTACGCGTAGTTATGTTTTACGCGTACTCCTTGGCTCGGCGTAAGACGAGTTTTTACGCGCAACTTTGTTCCTTTATTTGAGCGTACTTCCTTTACGCGTATTCATCCATGCGTAAACTTTGACCCTTATGCGTACTTTCTTTACGCGCGTATTTGCCTTAGCGTAAAGCTTGGCGTAAACCGGTGGCCTTAGCGTAAAGCTTTGGCGTAGACTAGTCATGGTATAGATTAGCCTTGGCGTAATCCAACCTTGGTGTTCCTATTACTCTATACTTTATCTACTTTATGTCGACATGGCATTTCTCCTATTATATCCTTACGTCTTTTTGATATGAACTTGATATAATCATGATGTGCTAATATTTTAATACATATTTTTGTGTGGAATGTGCCCTGTGTCCCGATTGGTTTATGGATACCCAGTATGACTGGAACTTAACCCTGAGAGTTATAGACTCGACCATACTAAATACTAGTTCGACTTTTATGCCTTGGCATGAATTGACATTGATTGTTATCATGACTAAATAATTGATCATGCGTTCCTAGTTAGAACTAAATAGACTGGCTAGTCGTCTTACTGAAATTGAATGAGACACGTTCATATTAACTATGAACCATTGCAATCAACTAGCCGATCCCGAACATTGGTATATGGACACGTGTAGGCTTCAACTAATTTTTCTGTAAAAGTGGCATGTGTACTTTACAGTCAAGACATGATTATTCAATGGCTAGGTTTGATTGTTGCATCACGCTATGTAAGACCTACAACCTAACCGCACGGACATCGTTGTAGAGTTGTGCATATTGTACTTTGTACGAAAGAATGGATTCCCGAGTTCTTATATGGCAGCCATCCTTGGGGTAATTAGTGTCCCGACATGTCGGCTGGTTCCCACAGATACTGCAAATCTGCCACACGGGCAGGGAGCAGTATTTGCTTATATTTATTTACTGTATACTGATGACGGGCGTTTCGCTGGGACTCGTCTAATTCATGACTGGCGCAACTGATTATTGGGTAGACTAGCCTTGCTTGCACATAGTAAGAACTGAGGAATCCTTATTGCATATTTCCAGGATAACTTGGAACTCACAGTTAGCAAGCCGTAGTAGTTGTATTGTCGTTAAATTGATTTGTTTGCGTATTGTATCTACTCTATTAACTACTGAGATAATCAGAATGTCGAGACATGATGGGTCAACTTCTGTCCTTGTTTGGTTGGGAAGTTGGTTTGAAGTGTCGTGATGTTGTGTGAATCTCAGTAGCAAGCGGAGACTTATTATTATATTCTTAACTCTTATCACCGATTTTAGTTCTCATATCATGCTTCCTTGTGGTACTTGCTATTAGAGGTCTAACCTCTCTGGTTTTGCATGGCCAGATTTAGAGCCAGTTCCCAAGGACTCAGCTTACTTCTACCTCTAAGATGGTCAATACTAGAGAGATGATCGCAGGAGGACACGAGTGAGTTCTTTACTTTTCTGCTCGTTTTGCTACTTACTTTATATTTTGCCGTTTGGTACCGACATGTTAGTCGAATTATCTTGTATTTATTTTTACATAATTGTAACTAAGTCAGACTGCAGTTGATAACGATTGTGTATACCTTGCTATACCATATGGCTATATTTTGTACAGCCAGATCTCACGAACATTTTGACTGAGCGTTTAGGACGCCTTACTGCTCTATCTTACATGTTCTCTATTATTGCTTCTTGTTTGAATGATTGAGACAATAGATGTTGAGTAACCATAGCGAGACTTTCATGTAGTATGCACCCCCTCGTCTTTTAGACAGCATTGATCGTATTATACGGTATTCATCTACCCGTAATACGTAGCTGGCTGAGTCACTCCTCCGCTCTCCAGTATTCTGTTTCTGGGGCGTGACAAGGTTTTAGTGGTGGCCTATGCAGGTTGGATTTCAGACTTGTAGGGTATTTTAATTTATAGGATGTCTCAATCACACATGTTTTTCTTTGATCTCATGATTCATTATTCTCGACTCTAGCTTGACATTCCGGTATCCTTTGACTTCATTGATCTTTACTATCCGATCGTTTGATTGTTCTCTTATCCCTTTTCTTAGGGGCACCTCGTCTGCATCCGTCAGAGCTGGACAGCAACAACAAGGGCAACACGAACAACCTGATCATGTTGGTCAGCAACAAGGGCCGGTGCTACCCCAAGAGACCATCCAAGAAGAGGTAATAGTGGAACCAGCAGCTGGATCGCAGTATCCGGACGTTCCAATACTACTAACAGTTCCACCTACCCCTGTAGAAGTAGACACACCAGCCCTTCTGGAGATCATGAGAGGGATGATGGCTATTCAGCATCAGATGTTGGCCCAGCAATGCATGCACACTCAGCTACAAGAGCAGAATGTGTTGCTCAACCAAGGATTGCAAACGGCTTTCGAAAGGGGAGTGAGGACAGATTCAGGAGCCTCGACCAGATTTTACAAGTACAACCCCCGTCGTTTCGAAGGCACGGAAGATGCCATTTCAGCAGATGCATGGCTTAAAGATATTGAGGCTATTCTGACAGCAGCTAAGGTACCAGCAGAAGAACGTGTGGATCAAGTGAAGTTGTTACTTCAGGATCTCGCACGTGATTGGTAGGAATCAGAAAAAGTGGGCATCAGACGTCCTATAGCTTGGGATAATTTTACTGCGAGGTTCAAGACGAAGTACTATGGAGTTGTGGCACAGTTTGAGCTACAACAGAAGCTTATCAACCTCAAGCAGGCTGGCAAGACAGTGGATGCTTATGCAGCAGAGTTCTGTAGACTGAGTAGGTTTGCCCCAGAGATGGTAGCAACAGAGAGCCAGAGGGCTATGAGGTTTCAGCAAGGGTTTCATCTTGAACTATTACAATTGATAGAGAGGAACAACTACCAGACCTTTGATGAGGTATTGACGGCAACTAAGAGGCATGAGATCACCATCCAGAGGATCACAGCAAGGACTGGAGGTCAGAAGAGATCTCATAATCAGATTGAAGGAGAAGGGGGAGTAGTGCCCCGAATAACAGCACCATCCCCTGGCATTCGCATTCACGATATGGCGATGCGAGGGCCAGCACCACCAGTCAGGCAGCAGCAGCAGCAGAGGAAGAACCAGCAACCCCCAGTGGGTTGCACCTATTGTGGAAAGGCATGGCACCCTAGAGGTGTGTGTCGGGCATTGAACGGACAGTGTTTGGTATATGGAAGTCCAGATCATCGGGTTCCCATCTGTCCCATGAGCATGAGGTCAGGAGGTCCAGTACAACAGTATCTAGCTCTGCCAGCACCAGGAGCAGGCCAGTATCAAGGACCAGCGGTAGCAGTAAGGCCATTGGCACAACGCCCGTTCATGTCCCAGGCTCAGATATTTCGGCAGCAGGGACCGCCGATGCAGCAGCAACAACAAAGACCACCCCAACATCACCAAGACAGGGGCCAGCAGCAACACCAGGCTAGACCGCAGCATGGAAACCAACAAGGAGGCCGAGGACAGGCATTCAATCTTTACTTGGAAGAGGCTTTGGCATCGAGAGATGTTATGGCAGGTAACATTCTCATAGTCTCATATCCCGCAGTAGCATTGTTTGATTCTGGAGCATCACACTCATTTATATCTGCACAATTTACGACATGACTAGGAATAGAATTCGAGGCATTGCCAGGGGAGGTTGAATATACTCACTTGTATTGGGCTCGTTGGAGTCAGTAGAGTTATTCTAGCGTGTAGAGTTGTAATTTACGGGCATTACCCGCCAGGTTCATAGAATTTTCTGTTGGAAATTTCGACGTTATCTTAGGCATGGACTGGCTGAAAGACAGTCATGCGACAATAGATTGTCGTAGAAGAAGTTTATTTTTTGATATTCCAGGCATGAAGCGGTTCACCTTAGTCAGATCAGTAGCAACTCAATAAGAAGAATGAATGGTAGCGGCAATGGAAGAAGCTCAAGTTCCGAAGATAGTGGAAAAGTTTCTAGATGTATTTCCCGAAGAACTTCCAGGTCTCCCTCCGGTTAGGGATATTGAGTTCAGCAAAGAATTGGCACCTGGAACTAAACCGATATCAGATCGAGTTTACAGAATGGCGGATTCAGAGCTGGCCAAGGTGTATCAGTACATAGAGGAACTCAAGGAAAAGAAGTTCATTCGAGTTAGCAAATCACCATAGGCAGCACCAGTGGTACTTGTAGGAAAGAAGGATGGGTCATCAAGATTGTGCATTGACTACAGAAAGCTCAATGCGGCAACGGTAAAGAACAAGTACCTACTACCAAGGATCGATGACTTGTTTGATCAGTTGAGTAGAGCAAGGGTTTTCTCCAAGATAGATCTTCGATCAGCGTATCATCAAGTGAGGGTTCGAAAAGGGGATATTCCTAAGACGGCATTCAGGTCCAAGTACAGGAACTACGAATTCTTAGTAATGCCGTTCGGTTTGACCAATGCTCCAACAATATTTATGGATTTGATGAACCGCATCTTTATGCCGTACTTAGATCAATTTGTCATTGTATTTCTCGACGACATTCTTGTATATTCAGCTAGTGAAGAAGAGCATGAAGATCACCTCAGAAAAGTGTTAGAAGTTCTGAGAGAGAACCAGTTATATGCCAAGCCCAGCAAGTGTGAGTTTTGGACGGATGAAATTTCATTTTTGGGACATATCATATCAGGGGCTAGAGTAGCAGTGGATCCTAAGAAAGTGAAAGCAGTAGAGAGTTGGCCAATACCTATGCCCGTAGCAGATGTGCAAAGTTTCTTAGGATTGGCAGGATATTACAGAAGGTTCGTATCAGACTTTGCAAGACTCTAAGCACCCATGACCCGCTTGACATGGAAGGATGTGCCATTTATTTGGTCGGTAGAGTGCCAGGCATCATTTAAGAATTTGAAACAAAAGTTGATCATGGCACCTATTCTTACATTACCAGTTGGACCCGGAGGTTTTATTTTATATTGTGACGCATTAAGAAAGGGACTTGGGTGTGTCCTAATGCAACATGGAAAGGTGATAGCGTATGCATCTAGGCAACTTCGGGACCACGAAAAGAATTATCCGACTTATGACTTAGAGTTGGCAGCAGTAGTATTTGCTTTGAAGCTATAGAGGCATTACTTGTACGGTGATCGAGTGGACATGTACACAGACCATAAGAGTCTGAAGTACATCTTTACTCAGAAGGAACTGAACATGAGACAGAGAATATGGTTAGAATTGATCAAGGATTACGACGTGGAGCTTCAGTATCATCCAAGCAAGGCTAATGTGGTAGCAGACGCTCTTAGCAGGAGAGGCAGCGCGTTTATGTTGACATCACAAAAATATATTTTAGATGACCTTCAAGAGATGGGCATCGAGGTTATACGTCCTAGTGATGTGGGAATTCTGGCAAGTCTACAAGTTCAATCTGACTAGGTAGACAGGATCAAGACAGCTCAGGCACGGGACCCAAGGATTCAGAAGCTTAGGACAGAATGTCAGTCGGGACTCAGGAAGGAGATAAAAATTCATGAAGATGGTACACTTAGATTTGGATCACGTCTATGTGTGCCTAGTGGAGATATCCGACAGGAGGTTATGCCAAAAGCCCATAGTTTTTAGTATTCTATACACCCTGGAGGGACCAAAATATACAAAGATATCAAGTAGCACTTCTGGTGGAACGGAATGAAGAGAGAAATAGCTAGAAACGTTTCTCGTTGCTTGATATGTCAGCAAGTGAAGGCAGAAAAACAAAGGCTAGATGGATTATTACAACCGCTTCCTATCCCGGAATGGAAGTGGAAACATATCACAATGGACTTTGTGACCGGTTTACCAAGATCACCAAGTGGTAAGGATGCTATTTGGGTGATAGTAGATCGACTTACGAAGGCGGCACATTTTCTTTCTTTTAGAGTAGGAAAATCTACAGAAAAGTTGGCAGAATTGTATATGCAGCAGATAGTCAGGCAGCATGGGATCCCTGTCAGTATTGTGTCAGATAGAGATACCCGTTTTACGTCATATTTCTGGAAGAGTTTACATCATAGTCTGGGTACTTAGTTAATATTTAGTACGGCTTACCATCCACAGACGGACGGGCAATCAGAAAGAATAATTCATACTATAGAAGATATGTTACGAGCTTTGTACCCTAGATTTTGGAGGGTCTTGGGAGGGTCGCCTGCACTTAGTCAAATTCTCGTACAACAACAGTTATCAAGACAGTATCCAGATGACGCCATTTAAAGCACTATATGGTAAGAAGTGTAGGTCGCCACTAGCATGGGATGATATCAGGAAGAGGAAGATGTTAGGCCCAGAAATGGTTGTTCAGACGGTTGAAGTGATTAAGGAAATTAGAGAGCGACTTCGAGTTGCGCAAGATCGACATTAACATTGGGCGAACCAGCATCGTAGGTCGCTGGAATTTTCTATTGGGGACCACGTATTCTTGCGGATCTCACCTACTCATGGGGTCATTAGATTTGGCGTTTGCGGAAAGTTGAGTCCACGATACGTAGGCCCATTTGCTATCCTCGATAGGGTAGACGATGTTGCTTATCGTTTATTCCTTCCACCTTCGTTACGAGAAGTGCATGATGTGTTTCATGTATCTCAGTTGTGTAGGTATATATCGGACCCAAGCTATATCCTCGATCATTCTGAGCTGGTTGTTGGTACCAACCTGTCTTACGAGGAACAGCCGGTGTCCATTTTGGACCGAAGGGAGAAGATACTCAAGAACCGAACAATTAGCCTTATCCGTGTTGCTTGGGGTCATCACGCCTTAGGAGAGTCAATGTGGGAATGTGAGGATGATATCCGATCACGGTATCCACACCTATTTGACTCACAAGGTATATTTCTTTCAGTGTACCTTGATTGTCTTGATTCCTCATGCTTATCACCCTATGAGTAGAAATTGCTTGATGGTGTAGATTGATAAACATAGATATATTACTTGCTATTTGGTATTGTAAGATGATTGCTTGCTCGCTAAAATTGTTGTACTTTGATTAGTTTAGCCCTGATATTTCTATCATGCTTGGATTTAAAATTCCGAGGACGAAATTTTCTAAAGAGGGTAGAGATGTCACTCCCCGATCCCAGAATACGTATTTTAATACGTGTACTGCTTGAATATATTTATTTAATATTTATCATGTATTTGTTCTGTATTTAATTCATTTAATTTTTTGCTAATTATTTTTCTGTGTTTTATTTTTGGCTCTTGGGTTCGGCTTGGTTTGGTTTGTTTCCTTATTTTCATGGTTCATTATGAACCGAATCCAACTCCCCACCTACCACATCTTCATTTAAAGCCCCAATCCTTTCTCTCTCTTCATTACTTTTTCTTTCTCATTTACTCTTCTTCTTCCTCCTAACTCTCTCCACCTACCAAACCCATAGGCAATTACATCTTGCTCCACATGAGAACCCATATTTTTATGGTTTATTTATCTTCCTCTCGTGATCCAAAGATAATTTAGAACTTGACATTTTTTATTTTGAAGTTCCGTTTCTAGTAGATCTAGGAATTGTCATTTTCGGATTTTGTGGGTTTGATCTATTAAACTTCTTTGTTTTCAAGTTTTGATCGTTCCAGGCTGTTGAGATTCGTGTTATACGCCATTCTGACCCATGGAAGTTCCATTTTTGCTTGGGATGAAGGCTCCATGGAATTTGAAGTTCGGAAGGAGTTTTACGCTAACGTTATACGTGCCCGCGTAAGCATTAAACTTTACGCCCACGTTTTTACGTGCCCGCGTAATATCAAGCTCTACGCCCACGATCATTCGTGTCAGCATGAATCTGTTTTATGCAAGTCGACTTGGCTTGGCGTATTATTCCTTTACGCGTATTCATTCGTGCGTAAATTTGACTCTTTACGCGTGTAACTTTTACACGTGGCTCGACCCTTTACGATACAATGTTTTACGTATAACTCGACTCTTTACGCGTACAGTGTTTCATGCGTAACTCTATTCTTTTACGCGTACGAGTCTTACGCGTCACCCTGTTCTTTACGCGTAGCTCTGTTTTATGTGTACTCCTTGGCTCGGCGTAAGACGAGTTTTTATGCGCAACTTTGATCCTTTATTTGAGCGTACTTCCTTTACGCGTATTCATCTATGCGTAAACATTGACCCTTATGCGTACTTTCTTTACGCGCGTATTTGCCTTAGCGTAAAGCTTGGCGTAAATTGGTGGCCTTAGCGTAAAGCTTTGGCGTAGACTAGTCATGGTATAGATTAGCCTTGGCGTAATCCAACCTTGGTGTTCCTATTACTCTATACTTTATCCACTTTATGTCGGCATGACATTTCTCTTATTATATCCTTACGTCTTTTTGATATGAACTTGATATAATCATGATGTGCTAATATTTTAATACATATTTTTGTGTAGAATGTGCCCTGTGTCCCGATTGGTTTATGGATACCCAGTATGACTGGAACTTAACCCTGATAGTTATAGACTCGACCATACTAAATACTAGTTCGACTTTTATGCCTTGGCACGAATTGACATTGATTGTTATCATGACTAAATAATTGATCATGCGTTCCTAGTTGGAACTAAATAGACTGGCTAGTCGTCTTACTGAAATTGAATGAGACACGTTCATATTAACTATGAACCATTGCAATCAACTAGCCGATGAACATTGGTATATGGACACGTGCAAGCTTCAACTAATTTTTCTATAAAAGTGGCATGTGTACTTTACAGTCAAGACATGATTATTCAATGGCTAGGTTTGATTGTTGCATCACGCTATGTAAGACCTACAACCTAACCGCACGGGCATCGTTGTAGAGTTGTGCATATCGTACTTTGTACGAAAGTACTCATTCTGAATGACCATGATCCACGGCATAGAATTTCAATTAACATAGGGAATACTAAGTTAAATAAAATAACGATTGCATGGAGAGAATGGATTCCCGAGTTCTTACATGGCAGCCATCCTTGGGGCAATTAGTGCCCCGACATGCCGGCTGTTTCCCACAGATACTACAAATCTACCACACGGGCAGGGAGCGGTATATGATTATATTTATTTACTGTATAATGATGACGGGCGTCCCGCTGGGACTCGTCTAATTCATGACTGGCACAACTGATTATTGGGTAGACTAGCCTTGCTTGCACATAGTAAGAACTGAGGAATCCTTATTGTATATTTTCAGGATAACTTGGAACTCACAGTTAGCAAGCCGTAGTAGTTGTATTGCCGTTAAATTGATTTGTTTGCGTATTGTACCTACTCTATTAACTACTGAGATGATCAGAATGTCAGGACATGACGGGTCAACTTCTGTCCTTGTTTGGTTGGGAAGTTGGTTTGAAGTATCGTGATATTGTGTGAATTCCAGTAGCAAGCAGAGACTTATTATTATATTCTTAACTCTTATCACTGGTTTTAGTTCTCATATCATGCTTCCTTGTGGTACTTGCTATTAGAGGTCTAACCTCTCTGGTTTTGCATGGCCAGATATAGAGCCAGTTCCCGAGGACTCAGCTTACTTCTACCTTCAAGATGGTCAATACTAGAGGGATGATCGCAGGAGGACACGAGTGGGTTCTTTACTTTCCTGCTCGTTTTGCTACTTACTTTATATTTTGTCGCTTGGCACCGATATGTTAGTCGGATTGTCTTGTATTTATTTTTACATAAATATAACTAAGTCAGACTGTAGCTGATAACGATTGTGTATACCTTGCTATACCATCTGGTTATGTTTTGTACAGCCAGATCTCAAGAACATTTTGACTAAGCATTTGGGATGCCTTACTGCTCTATCTTACATGTTCTCTATTATTGCTTCTTGTTTGAATGATTGAGACAATAGATGTTGAGTAACCATAGCGAGACTTTCATGTAGTATGCACCCCCTCGTCTTTTAGACAGCATTGATCATATTATACGGTATTCATCTACCCATAATACGTAGCTGGCTGATTCACTCCCCCGCTCTCTGGTATTCTGGTTCTGGGGCGTGACAATCCGCATCAATTAACATTTTCATCGAAGTCGCAAGTCGTGCGATCCGATTACAATGTGAATCACCCAACATTTCTATCGAGATCGTAAGTCGTGCGATCCGATTATCCTTTGTCTCGACTAACATTTTTATCGAGCTCGCAAGTTGTGCGACTCGTTTATAACGTTTCTACTTTACTATCCCGCCGATTTGACTATTGCCTCAAGACATAATCATTTCGTTAGTCTCGGTCATTCAACCGACTTGTAACTTTCCGTCCGACGTATCATTCTTTGATACGACTTCTCGTACTATCGTTCCAACCAATTATCGAAGAACACTTGCATCAACATACCGTCATACAAATTTTTAATCGAGACTCGGTACTCTTTCGTCCGTTGCGGACAAACCTTCCACAATTCTCACAACACGACGATGCAATCCATCGCACAAGTGGTATAGCATATACCACTCCTAATCGAGTCAATTTTTTTTGCATAGGTGGTATGGCATATACCACTCGGAAGCAAGCCATTTCCTTCGCATCATACTCGGTATGAACCAACAATCTATTTTGACTCACGGTTTCGGCAGTGATCATGCCGATCACAACCGTAACTTTTGATAAATCCAAGTCCAACACAACTCATCCAATGTTTTCATTTGCCAACACAAGGTCAGTGCGCAACCGAACGATTCATTTCTCATCGACTTACGATTTTAATTTCGTCTGTTGTACCTCGTACAATGATTTATTTCCACATCCGTTGCACCTAGTGCAATGATTTATTTTCGACATTCTGAGTCAATGCTCGAATCCGTTCAACACTTTCGATATCAACTTTCATTTTCTTTGCATCGCATCATTCATAATTCAACTCGTTGTAATTGATACGTCAATATTCCATGACTTTTATTATATCGATGCAATCAATATTTCTCATCTCAATTGTTGCATTGAAACAACAAATATTTTGATTCACATTTCACAACTTGTTGCACTTGCAGCAACAAATATCTCAATTCACATCTCGCGACTTGTTGCACTTGCAGCAACAAATATTTTGCGCCTTGTTGCACTCAATGCAATAAACCTTTTACGACTTTCTCAGCAAACATCATGTAATTTCCAAAACACAAAATTACACGGCTTATATTAGACTTATTGTATGGAACATCCAGTACGGCATCGAGTAAAGTTAAGAGTGATTTGATTAGTGGTGGAAAACTCATTGAAATTGAAATAAAGTAAGCGTCCTGAGAAAATTGAGCCTAGAGCTCTGATACCAATTTGTCACGTCCCGACCTAGAAAATCGTTTGTTCTTACATCGATTTATCTGAATCATCATCGTCATTAGGGCATGATGTCGTACGAGTCTGGAGTTGCACTCGTACAATGCAAGATGACAAGTTCTCAAATGGTTATATTTTGATTTGATATTGGCAACGAAAAAAAACAGAGTATACGAAACAATTCTCTTTATTAGTGAATGAACTGAGATTACAAAGGCTCACAATAGCCCAACTGAATTTGCCAGATTGGCTACAATACTCAAGTTCTTCTTGCCCACAAAGGATTTCACTATTCCATACATCATGCTTTCTATATCTCGGCCGCATCAATCATGTTGCAAGTCTGAACATCAATTCGATCGCACGCTTCAAACGCTACGGTATCCCATGCCTCAGCACGATCAAGCGAAGCTCCGCCTCGAGCAGAACACATCCTGAACCTGCTAGCAATCTAGTGGGAGATTAGTATTTTCGTCCTCGCTGTACTGATCAAGACCCACTTAACTAAACCGATATTTAGTAATGTATTGATTCATGCAACATACAATTTAGTTATCTTTCTATGTTCTCCTTAGGATCAGTTTCATAGCATATTCAAAAGTAGTAAAGCATGTTATCATGGCAAGCATGTTATTTCAATTCGCATAAGCAGACAACCAATAGCAATCTCGTATTGTTTCGTAACTTCTTACCAAATACTAACGCACTCGCCCTTGTACCGAAGCAAGGAGAATGCGCCTCATTCCTTCCATGTCATGTTATAAGTGCTCTGTGCAGGATCTATTGTTCCTGCACTTTCGGCCCACCATTCCTTAACTATATGAAGGTCGTTGGCATATTCGTGCCAGAATGGACTAACTTGTTTTTCTTTTCCTTTCTATTCTCAAACTGGATAACCCGGCGTCCTCCCCGTATGGGTTGCTGGCCCAAACTTCGAAGGACGCCAAACTTATCATCGAATGTGGCTTATCACATCAGTGGCAGATCGTAAGTCATACCCAAAAGATGTGCACCAACAATGACTATTCATCCCTCCTAGGCCGAACGGTCCCGGTACCCCGACGCAAACCCGTTCAAGGGAAATTACTATACCCATGCATGGGCAATATCTCAAGTCCATTCGACCATGCAACGCGCATAAAATCCATACAACCAAATAATTCGCCTATCTCTATTTCAATTGGCACAATGCCCTATCTCAATGTTCATCAACGAACGTCCCGGAGGCCATAAACATTTTGAGGCACCATGCCACATTCAATAGTTCTTTCACGTACGTGCCATAACTGTCCTCTCCGCAACGAAGCCATCTTTTATGATTCTTGTGCTCGTACGCACGCCTTGAAACGATTGTTCTCTATTCTTCGAGTTGTGCGTGCGATGCACACCTCGATACCGTATTTCCATGTTCTATGTCTTAGTGTTCAATTTATGTTCCTTTCCTCCGACTCGTGCAACTGAGGCACGCCTCGATAGGGTATTCAATATTCTATAGCTCATGCACTGAGGCACTCGCGCCAATATAATCTTTCAATGTTCTAGCATACTAACTCGTACGCGGGGGCACGGAATGACTCGTGCGCTGAGGCACTTGTCGATAAAGTTGTCCCATGTTCTTATGGCTTGCGCACCGAGGCGCTCACCTTTACGATATCCAATATTCCATAGCGACTCGTACATTTGATGTACGTTTCATTTTAATTATTCTATCTAGAGTTCGGTGTGCACTATGTTCATCTTTCGATCGAGCCATGCCCGTGGTCTAGATAGGTCAACTTAGCATACAATAATATATTTTAATTAGGCATGAAGGAGTAGGAAAGAGAAGTCAAAGTCCCTCCACCTTAAGCCGATACGCCTTGTCGTTTCGCCAAGACGATGTGCCTCGATTTCATAACTTCGTTGTACGGCCAACTCTTCCGACTTATCCATTCGAGCACTTCGTGCTTTATTGAATTTTACGACCGATTTGGCTTACCGTGCATATGTCTCAGTCCGTTGCGAGGCGGTGATTTGGTTTTGCCGACCCCGTTGTAAATAAGGCAAAATACCGACCTCTTATATTTCAGCGTAAGGGTATAGCCTGCACACGAAACTAACTAAAATCAATACTTGTTCGAATCGAACTAATGACTTGCGTCGATTTGATTTCTTAGAATCTTCGAACCAACTCAATGCTTTCTCTCGGGCCAACTTTACAACAAAAAACTGTCTTAAAAACTACAATTACCGTCCCAATAAATATATGGGACGACCTTTGGGACGGGAATGGACGGTGCTATTAGGGTGGCGTGGCAAAAACTTTAGGAACGGATATTGCCGTTCTAATTATTGTTAAAGGACGGTTTGGCAAAACATCTCAAAAGTTTTCAAATTTATGCTTTTGTGTGACGGTTTATTAATTCGTCCCAAAAAATAAGTTTTTGTAACAGATATATTTCGTCCTAATAAATAAGGGACGAATTTTAAAAAGTCACAAAAAAAGTAATTTACTCACAAATACATACAGAACTATTTAATTTAAAATATATAATTGAATTTTATATATAACAAAAATTGATACAAAACTATTTAATTTAATCGCAAATGCATATGGTAGCCACAAGATTAACAAAGCGTAGCCGCAACATTAACAAAGCAATTTCTATAAAACATATTTAAAGGTAATATACCATTGTTCACAAAATGAAATCCAAGTCTTACAACACTTCGAGTGTTCTCCCATCATTAGCAAAATGAACTCAAAATATTTTACAACATTAAGAATTCACTTAATTTACAATATAAAATCTACAACTTTTTACACAAGTCCAAAACATATTTGATTTTTCAAAGTGGCATCTCCCATCATTTGTAAAATAGGTACAAAAAGCATTGGAAGGACCTGTAAATAGAAGTAAAAAAATCAGCCTCATAAAAAGCAACATGCAGATAATGAATTCTACACTTGATCTAGCACAATCCAACAATCACCCCTAGTTACAGGCATGATAGCATGCTTTAGGTACTGCTATATTGTCTATACTAATAACCTCTATGAAAAAATAACAATGGACAATATAACATCCTAATGTAGCGTTTTTTTAATAAAATATGGTAAAGCTTTCAGAATTCAATAAAAAGAAATAAAAAAATTATATTGCAAAACTACCAATTCTGACACAAGTAAACAACACAGCATAGCAGAGGCAATACACATCTCTGCTAGAAGAGCATTTGAATCCTCTAACCATGTGAAATCCATGACATATAGAATACATTAAAAAAACCTATGTTATGAATGGCATCAATTCAAACATGTGTCAAGTGAAAACTAATGCACTAAGAACACCAAAAATGTGCAAGATATTCTGGTTCAACTTAATGTAGGATCTGCAGCTTATCGAGATGCATATGTCAAGCATTTGAAGGCTATATGACAGCTTTTAGTTAACCTTGCAATTAAAAAAAAAGACACTCCCTGGCACTTGTGTAATGCAGAAAATGGATATATAACTAATAGATAAAAAGTATATAATTCATGCAAGCTAATTAAAAGCTAGTATACAATAAGAAAGATTATGCATGCCAGATGTATCACTTCACTACAAAGATCACAATCACATGTGCATAACCACTAGATCATCTTCAAGAAGCAATGTTTTAGAGTTTGTATCTTGTATTTTCTCTTTGTTTATGATTATAGTTACCTCATTGTACTTTGGCAATTCACCGCACAAAGAAGGAGCTGGAGCAGTGGGGGCGCTCGCCGGAGATGATTCCAGATCAGCTGTGGCGAGCTAGCGCCAACCGGGGCAGCTGGAACAAGGTCTGCCTTTTCTATCTTAACTCATTTTCCGACGGGCTGAAGGATTCTTTGGAGGAGGAGGATGCTGGTGCTTGATATCCGTTAAGAGACACCAATGCAAAATTGTCATTCTTGAAATTCCTTGCTTCTTACTAATCAAGCTTAGCTTCTGTTGTGTCTTTTTCTTGTTTCTTTTTGTACTTTAATCCTAGACTACTGATAGCATGGTCTTAAATAACAATGTCATGACAAATGTATATTGATTGAACACATCAAATTATGTTACATAATGGGTGGTAATTCTGTAGAAAATTGCTTGTGCACTCCTGTTGTAGCTTGTTTGTATGGAAAAGAAGTCTTTTGGTACGTAAGTATGCTCTGTTACCAGTGTAAGATAATTTGAACATGAATTTGTATCATTTTTGTATGGAAAAGAAGTTATTTGGAAGTCTGAATACAAATAAGTTTGAAAAAATCAGAAGATGTTATTATCAAGGTTCAAAATATCGGTATCGGAATCGGTATCGGACCATTCCTATGAGTATCGGGATCGGCCGATACTTTAAACCATTGTTATTATTTCCAGCCCACTTTACTTTCACAGCACTGGGAGATCAAAATGATGCCATTGTGTCACAATCTTTGTCCTATCAGTTTGTTCTGGGATAATATTATAGGTTTCCAACATCTAACAATCTATCTATAACAAAGAACCTAACTTCTTTTATCTCCTTTGTATTCTTCTATTCAAAAATCACAGTTGAGGAGCCATCTAAAACAAACCTTCATTACTTAATAATTATATATGCATGGACATCAAGTACCAAACAAAGAAAGTCATATAACAACTTTAGAGGTGAACTACAAAATGGTACCATTGCCCTAAATAAATATCCAAAGCCAACATCCAACGAAACCCTCCAACTGCCTACACTCAATTTGGATCATAAACACAGTAACTAAGAGTGACTAGCTTACCAATTCCAAATAATTAAAGGATGTTTTCCTCTTTCGAAAAAATTAGGCAACAATGGCCTAATTTGCAATTGGAACTCACCTTATCATCTAAGACTACAGTATTAGATGATAAGGTGAGTTCCAATTGCAGATATTTCATAAAAAAAAATAAACACAGTAACTAAGAGTGACTAGCTTACCAATTCCAAACAATTAAAGGATGTTTTCCTCTTTCGAAAACATTAGGCAACAATGGCCTAATTTGCAATTGGAACTCACCTTATCATCTAAGACTTTAGTATTTTGCCAATCCCAAACCACCAAATTAGATTTCCCTACTACCTAAAATTAATAAAGAATAACAAACGATAGTTCACCAATAATGTACACTGGGTTCAGAAATCAAGAAATAAGAGCTAAGGGAGTTATTTGAATCAACCATGTGATGTTCAGTAATTAGAAAATCGATTTGGGGGTTTGGGTAGTTCTTTGTCCAACCTTGGTCCAGCTAGGTAGATGGGTTTCAGATTTTGTAGAGGCATACTAGTGTAGAAAGATTTAGCAATAGGGAATATAGGCTCCTACATATAGTTTATCTTATAATTAGTAGGCAAATAGGTACCCCATGCTATCCCATGTTGTGCACAGGCCTGTGCTGCACATGTGCAGGGATCTGCACAGCAAAATGTTGGCATTAGTTCCTGTGTACAGGAACAACACATTTGCATGTATGCACATACAAATTCCTCTCCTCATTGTTGGACACTAGTCCCAGTTTACCTTCCCTTGCTCACATACACTCAAATACACACATGCAATACACCACTTATAACACACTCTTAGCTACACTACACTGTTAACACTGCCACATATTTTAATACACTAGATAGCACCGAATACTTTAAAATAGTGATGGAGAAACAAACAAGAAACAACAGGACATGCAATCTGTTCTTATGATAACATTACATACCAGTGATAGTAATGAAACCTTCAACCATTGACAAACCGATCCACATCCATGGCTGCCAGCAGCATTGGCTACCTGGAAACACATGAATAAGCCAGAAATATGGTTAGTTATAAGTAATTGGGACCTCAGACTCATGGAAAAGTAATTTGCGACAGAGACTTAACAATAACAATGACTTGCTTGAAAAGTAATAGGCTATAACTTTTACATAAGTATATCAGGAAGGCAGAAAAGTAATAGGCTATAAATTTTGTAGAGCTCAGTTACAACTCACTATAGATGCATCTTACTGCACAAAACTTCTCACAAAATGTGTTTAGATGTGCTTTCAGATTTGGTGTTCTAAAGCTGGCAAGGAGTAATTGATGCCAAAGAAATAAACTAGTCATGCATATCAACAAGTGCTAACAAGTATAAAAGGCAACTAGAGCAATCTGTAAGACAACTACCTTGATCACATAAAATTTGCAATTGTTCCTGAAGATTTTCCTTTAACTTTATCAGATGAAACATCTTCAAGATCATCTGAAAATGGAGTAAAGAAAAAGAAAAACTATAATGTCTGGCACAATTCCTTATATACATATATAGATGTTAGAGGACTTGCTATTTTCTTTATGAATTAGAGCTGAGAAAAGTTCTATACCTTGTAAACCTATCTTCAAGTAACATATGCATTGGAAAGAAAAGACTTTGCTTTAAAACAAAAAAATACAACGAGACATGGTAGTACATAGGCTAACCATATGAAAGGAGACATCATTGTGGTAATTTGTATGTATAAATGTTAATCAATAGAAAGTTTGATTGCTCACTAAAATGAAAACAATTAACAATAAAAATCATATGCACTACTTTACCTTGCTTTATCTATTACCGGCCTTATGATATCATTTCGGCCGATAGGTGCCATGAGCTGCGGAGTTTTCTCCTCTACTTCTCTGTGGAGAAAAGAAAGGATAGTGCTTAGTTAACTAAGTGACACTAATAAGTTATCCTAATCAAGATGGTGAATTATTTTATAATATGTGAATATTGAATTGCACTTTTCTTTTCAAGTGCCACGAGCTTTACTTGCCTCAAAAAAGATGGGTGTATAAGCCTACACATAAAATCTAAGAAAACCAGAATATGGCCATCGAATTTAATAAAGTTCTTTCAAGATGAAAAGCATATAAAATTTAAACTCCATAAGCATCTTGAGCCTAAATAACTCTATTTTGCTTCTAAAAGGAGTTTAGATTTAACAACAATATGACATAATATAGGAAGGATAAGAACATGTTGTAATATTAGAAAATAATTAATGGAGAACTAGTAACCTCAGTAAACAACTTCTTAACTGTACTATGTGTGTATATATTATGTTAAATCCTTGATAATAAAACTATATTGACTAGAGATTGCAGGTTCAAATGATTTATATCCATGAACATTGGAAATACAATATAATATCATACTCGCAGAAGTTTATACTTCCTTATGCTGGTTGATTCGAAGAGAGAATTAATAGAAAGATATGTACCAATAGCTTTAGAACATTTAATGATAGAATTGGATGAAATCCTAAGCAGGGCATTGGTATCCCTAGTGTCCATGCTTCTCGTAATCAATCAGCAGCTCAAGAACTACATGCATTTGACATGTTCATGATCGATGTTCCCGATATAAAATTTTTAAATATCCATAAGTGTTACAAAAGTAACCTCTGCTTGATTGACAACATCTTTACACCAATGATAATCCTAGTTCATTATAAGGAACCTTCTATTTTCAAAAAATTAGTGTTGTTGTCATTTAAGACCCATGAATGCTTCCAAAAAAATTAGGTTTAAACTCATTAAATTATAGGAATTTATAAGCTCCTACAAAAATTTATAAAAAAGAAGAGATACATCAATACAAACCATATTATTCCGTATTCGTGCAATAACAAATGCTAAACCCCAATTATAACATCTCTATACACAACTCGAAAGGGGAAAATTGACAACCTAAGTCTGTCGACGCCGTACACCGTATACGGGAACTCCGTCTACAGCAATCTCAGCGAGTCCTACACGATGTCGAAGCTGACAACCGAATTGGATGATGCAATCAAATTACTAACTCAACAACATATAGTCATATATTTATATTCAAGAAATCTTCAAAAAAAGGAACAAAATTTACCAACCAAAATTTACGCAAAGGCAAAAATAACCTAGCTCGATATCCTCACATCCTCCTCTTCTTCCCGACCGGAAACTCAGAGGATGAGGCCTCCTTCATCCTCGATCCAGAGACCCAATCATTCTCTGAATGTAAATATCAATACCTATTTTGAGAAAATGAAGATAAATGCCAATATAGGCCAAAATACCTTGTATGTAGTGCTAGAGCAAACATGACTATAAATAAGAAAATTGGTGAATTGGGGAGGAGGCGCTGGACAAAGGGGTTCTGCTGAGGATCGAAAAGATCCTGAGAGAGGAGTCGTGGCACCTGGCACGCATAGAGGAGCGGGGGCTCCAGTAGGTGACATCTTCGACCTTCCCTCTTTCGATCTATAGAAATGGAGAGGGCTCAGTCTCTCGAAATCGATCTAGGGCTCAGTCCCTTTCTTAGAAAGAGAGGGGTTGAAATCAATCTAGGGCTCAGTCTCTCTCCTCTCTCTCTTTCTTTCTCTCTCTCTCTCTCTCTCTCTCTCTCTCTCTCTCTTCACATATATAATTAAAGAGGATAATAACATCCCTTATATCTTTTGATCCAATGGTTAGGAGTAATAATTGATAAAAAAAGGTTCCTAAAAAATTGAGATGATACTTCAGGCCACCAAATAATTTCCATTCCAGCCGAGAATATTTGGGACGATCCCAGAATTTATTTGGGACCGAAAATATTAATAGTCCCAAATAGGAGATCCATTTTTCAATTTGTCCCAAATAAAACTATTTTTTGTTACAAAAAATATAGCTGTCTTAAATATTAATTTTTTAGGACGTTTCAGACTAGCGTTCCTATTATTGTCGTCCCAAAAGCCCATTTTTTTGTAGTGGATCTTACTCTATGCGTTCCTCGGGTCAACGTAACATTTTGTATCGATCCGACTCGATGCATTCTTGGGTCAACGTACTCTTGTATCGATTTGTATCGAAACATAATCGGGTTAACGCAACTCTTCGAGTCAACGACTATCACTCCCGTTTTCTGTTATATGTATCTTCAGTATACGTATACGAATTTCTGACATTTATCAGGTGGACCGTAGTTAGACTTGTCTTGCTTAGCCTAGTCTTGGTTTAATCTTGACTTGGTTTATTTGATTTGGTTTAGTTCAACTTGACTTGGTTTAGCTTGCTTGGTTTATTTTGGTTTTGTTTTGGTTTGGTTTGAGATGGTCAGGCTTACTATATAAGTCAACTCCACTCTCTCTCCTTCATTATTTCTCATAATTTCTTCTTCCTCCTCCATTACTCTCCTACCAACCTAGAGAGCTTCGGCAAGTACTTGCTTCATGATGGATCTTCCATTTTATTGTTCTTTCTTCTTCTCTACATGATTCTAAGCATCTTTAGGACTTGGAGTTTTCGGTTTGGATAGATGGATTTTTGTAGATCTAAGTTTATAGTTTTTTCGGTTTTCTTGGGTTTTGATCTACCAAACTTTATTAGTTTCAAGTTTTGATTGTTCTATGTTGTAGAGAATTCGATTTTATCCAAAATAGAACTTTGAAAAGTTAGATTTCGACTTGTTTTGAGGAAGTTATGGCCAAAACAAGTTTTGGACATCTTCTATGTTCATCTATCCTGGTTCTGGTAGGAATGATGAATAGTGCCGCATGGCTTGCATAGTACCACAGGCTTGCATAGTACCGCATGGATAAATAGTGCCATATGGCTTGCATAGTGCTGCATGCTTGCATAGTGTCGCATGGCTTGCATAGTACCGCAGGCTTGTATAGTGCCGCAAGGATGAATAGTACCGCATGGCTTGCATAGTACCGCATGGATGAATAGTGCTGCATGGCTTGCATAGTACTGTAGGATTGAATAGTGCCATATGGATGAATAGAACTGCAGGCTTTCATAGTACCGCATGGATGAATAGTGCCGCATAGCTTGCATAGTGCCACATGGTGCCTATTTTGATTGTTTTTGGCTGTTTTATGTCCTATTTGGCTGATTTGTGGCCAGAATTTCTTCCAACTCCCAACATGAAAGTTGTAGATCTTTGTCTTGGCTTCAAGAATCTTTTTGTTTTACTTTAACTGGAGTTCATATGTGATTGATAACTTCAATCATAGTTTTGATCTTTTTGGCATATTTTCTGTACTTGACGATTTGAGGTTTTCTTCGACTATAATAAACTCTTATCATGATTAGATAATTTTGTACAGTTAGAGAATAATTGTATCCCCTTATATTCTTAACATTTGCACAGTCTCAATTATTATTTTTGTCAAGTAGTACTTTTATTTATTTCTTCTCCCATGCCATGATACGTCTTTTATCTAATTCTTTCCTACATGCGATCCTTGTCGCATGTTTTCTTTCTTAGATAGTGTCCTGTTGGGGTGCACTCATAGTTTATGTATTTTCTTTGCTTTGTATGCACTTATGTTACATGTCACTTCTTTGCTTGCATAATGGTGGCCTATTGTGGTGCACTCATGCTACACGTCTCTTCTCTACCTATAATAGATAGTAATTCGTTGTAGTGCACTCTGGTACGTGTCTTTCTTTGTTAACATGATAGTGACCCGTCGTGGTGTACTCTTGACAAGTAACATGACATGATAGTGGCCCGTCGTGGCGCACTCTTGACGAGCAATCTTGGTATGATAAAACATGATAGTAGCCCGTCGTGGCGCACTCTTGATAAGTAAATCTAACATGATA
This sequence comes from Iris pallida, assembly GCA_029216955.1. Lineage (NCBI taxonomy): Eukaryota > Viridiplantae > Streptophyta > Magnoliopsida > Asparagales > Iridaceae > Iris > Iris pallida. The sequence continues at coordinate 2,770,258 of JANAVB010035020.1, forward strand.
ATCTGGATATGTTGTGGTAACGACTATCTTGACTTGCTAAGTAACTCTTGTCTGGACACCGTGGGTGTTTGTGCTTGTATAAGCTACATGTCTCGTCTTGCATCATGTCTAGGACATGAATTCATGGTTACCACGGTCAGGACTTCATGCTGAATCTGACTAGGTTAATTTCTAGATTGATCAAAGTAGCTCATATAGAGAGATATTTCCAGTTACAGGTGATCCCGTTATCTGGTTTCTTGAATGGACTTGTAGCCTGCCGTCGAGTAGGACACATTTCCAGCCTACTGCCATGTGCGGCACTTCTTGAAACAAGTAACACTACTAAAATAAAGCAATATGGTTACGAAAGATTAGCGACGGATCGTATCCGTCGGCCATAGTGACGGTCTCGCGACTACCTTGTGACGGGCTAAGTCAGAAAGTAATGGATAATTTTTTTTAGCGACGGATTCATGTCCGTCAAAATCAGTCGCTCATTTGCGTCAAAATAAGTCGCACATCCGTCGCTCATTTGACAAAACTTTAGCGACGGATTCATGTTCGTCGCTAATATGTCGCATATTGTGGCGGCAAAATCTAAAAAAAAAATGGCGTGCTAAATTAGCGTCTATCTAGCGACGGACGTTCCGTTGGTAATCTAGTGGGTATTTAGCGACTACCTACCGACGGATATATCCGTCGATAATCCGTCGCTAAATACTGTAACCTAACTTAAATTGAACCGACGGGGGGGAATTTTTCATTCCTCCCAAAAAGACTATCTCTCTCTCTCTTCCCTCTCTCTCTATCTCTCTCTCCGGCGAGCTCTCTCCGACGGGTCACATTCTCCGATGAAGCTCTCTCCGACGGGATATCTCTCTCTCAGGTATGCTCTCTCTCTCTCTCTTTCTCTCTCTCTTTCTCTGTTTAGCATAATATATAGGGTTTCAGGTTGGTAGGGGGGTCGGCTGTCGCTGGAGCCGACGGGGTGGGAGGGAGGGAGTGGAGGCGGGAGGGAGGTTGTTGAGGGCGGGGGGCAGGATAGGGTTTAGGGTTTCGGGGTAGGGGTAGGGTTTCAGGTGGGGGGTGGGCCGGCTGTCGCGGGGGCCGGCGGTGATGGAGGGAGGGAGGAGGGACATGGGGTGGATAGTGTTGGGTGCGGGGCAGGGCGCAGGGGTAGGGTTTAGGGTTTGCTGTCGGGGGGTGAAGGGGAGGGGGTGGGTGTTTGCTGTCGGCGGAGGGGAGGGGGTGGGGTAGGGGTTTGCTGTCGGGAGGTATGGGAGGGGGAAGGGGGTTTGCTGTCCGGCGGGGTAGGGGAGGGGGTGGGGGGTATCGGTGGTTTTGGATCGGACCATTCCTATGAGTATCGGTGGTTTCAAATCGGAGTATCGGATCGGGGGAGAGGGTATAGGTGGTTTCGGATCGGACCAATCCTATGAGTATCGGATCGGGGGAGGGGGGTATCGGAATCGGTATCGGACCGATACTGACAGATACCGGTACAGTTTGCCATGTCCCGCTCCGATACTGACCGATACCCGATACTGACCGATACCGATCTGATACTGTCCGATACTGATACAGTTTGGCATGTCCCGATATCTGTATCGGACTATCCCTATGAGTATCGACATCAGGGGTATCGGTAATATCGGTGGTTTCGGATCGGAGTATTGAATTTTTTGGTATCGAAAAATAAATAACTATTAATAAAGTTGACTGTCCTCCGACATAGTCCCTGTAGCCATTCGACTGGCGAGGCAGAAACTATATAGCCATAGATAAAGTTGACTGTCCTCTGACCATCATCCCTCGGCAATGATGATATGACAACCTATCACTATATCTTATATAGTAGTAGATGATGTCTTAGTATTACATTATGTGAGTTCATCTTGATTCTGTTACATTCTTCAGATACTAGATACGATAAGAACATATACTACACTATATGCACAGAACATAGATGATTCACTCTAATGCATGCTAGAATAAATTTTGGGTTGTGTTCTGAGCCATCCGTTCTCACACTTGGCAAAAAATCGAATATTCTGTCTTTTACCTGCTTTCGAAAATGTACTCAAACGACATGATGGTTCCTTTAGTTAGCTTGCTTATGTTACAATTATATTATTTGTGAATATCAATCCTACCAGATGGCACCCATGACCTGAGGAGCGACACTTCGTTTGAGGGAAACACTGAATGTTGAGGTGGCTCCTCCTACTGTTAAGGAGGAAGTTGCACCGGTAGCTAGTAAGACCGGGAGTTCTATTCTTGCAGCACTTGCAATGGACTACATCTCTCCTGCCGTCGTCGATCCTACTTATTCGAGGTGGTTGCGTGTTCGTATCACTGAGCGTTTGCGTGAGCTGCGTGGTTCTCGTTAGCTATTAGTACTTATTTGTATTGGACTATTTGTATTGGGTTGTTTTTGTATTAGACTATTTGAATTGGACTATATATATGAATTAGTACTGTGTCAATCTCTGGATTGTATTGGACTACGACATGGTGATCAGGACATAGTTTCTGCAGCCATTCGACTGGCGAGACAGAAACTATGTAGCCCCTTCGACCCTCATCCCTCGGCAATGATAAAATGACAACCTATCACTATATCTTATATAGTAGTAGATGATGTCTTAGTATTACATTATATGACTGTTATATTCTTCAGATACTAGATACGATAAGAACATATACTACACCATATGTACAGAACATAGATGATTCACACTAATGTATGCTAGAATGAATTTTGGGTTGTGTTCTGAGCCATTCGTTCCATACTTGGCAATTAAGCATGTGAAATAGAATTGATTATGTTTAGTTTGTCTTACGATACATATTTTCACATCCAAATTGAAATGGATCGTTACTTCGTTGATCATACATAGATGTACTAGCGGATCAACCTCCTGGACTGTTGGTAATTATAAGTATTGACCGTATCGGATTAGTATCGATCTATCATTTTGGTATGGGCCGTATCGGTTGGTATTGATCTTAGCGAATTGGTATCGTCTTATCGATGTGGTATTGGTCATATCCGATAGGTATCGACCGTGTTGGATTAGTATAGACCATTTTGGATTAGTATCGTGGAAGGTTTAGTAACAACTGTACTTGGATTTCTCTCTTCTAGAGCTAGATTACCATTGGAAGAGAGTCACGAGAGCGTAGCTGGTCAGTTACAGAACTTACATACTTTCTTTTCAATCTCGTTTTTTCTGATGGAAAAGGAAGCATGTATGTTACTGTAACTGGCCAATCACGATCTGATGACTCTCTTGCAATGGTATTCTAGCTCGAGAAGAAAGAAATTCAAGTACAGTTGTTACTAAACCTTTTACGATACTAATCCGAAATGGTCTATACTAATCCAACATGGCCGATACCTATCGGATATGATCGATACCAAATCGATAAGGCCAATATGAATCCTAGCTATACGGCCGATAGATGTACATATCGGATAGGACGATACCAATTTGTTAAAGCCAATATCAATCTGATACGTCATATACCAAACCGATAGACCGATACTAATTTGATATACTAGATACTAAGTACATCCGGCCTATACCAGCGGATCCACCAATTACTACACGATAGGCCCAACGACTCCAGTTACATCCGGTTATTGGTGAGTACATGATTACATAGTAATTCTGTTAGTCTTGTGATACAGATTTTTACTCTCTCATGCTACCAACGTCACAACTTTTCCAGTGCTGCTCCCTCTAATGATGATGAACGCAAAAATCAAAGACCTCCTCTCCTTTCTCACTCTTCACAGTTCTTACAACATGAAGGTTCAGTGCTTTCTAGTTCTCTTCCATCCATGCTCTGGACCCATCTGCTCCTTCCTACTTTCCTTCTTCTTATTTGACTCTCTCAGCCACATATAGCTCAAGTATAGAGATGGGAGAGAAGAAGTGGGCAAGAAGAGGAGGGGAAAACAGCACAGTCAGCGGCATGACCTGGAGGAAGTACTGAGGTTTAGCTGAAGGTGCTGGCGATTTTTCCAGGATGGTGTTGAGGAGCAAGTGTAGAGACTGTCGAAGGAGCCACAGCTTCCTTCGGCCGACTCTATATTTGCTCCTCAACACCATCCTGGGAAAATCGCCAGCACCTCCAACAAAACCTCTGTACTTCCTCTAGGTCATGCCGCCGGCTGTACTGGTTCTCCCTCCTCTTCCTGCCCACTTCTTCTCTCCCGACTCTACACTTGAGCTGGATATCATATGTGGCTGATAGAGTCAAATAAGAAGAAGGAAAGTAGGGAGGAGCATATGGGTCCAGAGCCATGGTGGAGGAGAGGAGAAGGCTCCCAAGACTCCCCGAGGTGGATATCATATGTGGCTGAAAATTTCGATAAACTTCTTATTTTTTTATAATTTGAGTAAATTTTTTTACCCTATATAAAAATTTCTGTTGTCAGAGAGATGATTCCAAGACTCCCCGAGGTGGTGCTGCTAGCCGAGGAAGGGGCCGAGGCAAGGAACCCTTGGAGGTCGACACGGAGGAAGTTCCCGTCGTCAAACAAGAGCCGGTGACTGTTAAGGAGGAGGTGTTACCAAAGGTCGAGGTCAAGGAAGAACCGGTGACCATCAGGGAAGAGATTGCTCCCAAGGTTGAAGTTAAGGAGGAGCCACCGTCAGAGAGTAGTAGCATCGGGACCGACCCTCCTGTCCCTACAGAAGACCTCAACCAGATTGAGCCTTCGTATGCAAAGTGGCTGATAGAATGGTACATGTCTCAACGCAACTATGATCCCTGGCTGTGAGGATTCATCGTCTGACTTGCAGTCTTTGCTGAGGCCAAAGTCGATTTTCCTTTTTATTGAATATTGAATATTTGTGTTTAAATATTGAATATTTATGTGTTTTGTGTGAACAATTTGAATGCTTGGGATAGTTGTGTGTTGGAATTGTTTGTATGTTTTGAATATTGGAATATTTGTGTGTTTTGTATATTTGTGCTTGAGATATTTGTTTTATTGAATATTGAATATTTGTGTTGTGTATATTAGAATTGCTTGGGATTATTTGTGTGTTTGGTATATTAGAATTATGTATATTGGGAATGCCCAGCTTTATGCTATTTTTTCAAAATATTCCCAGATACCGACGGACTGGCGGCCAATTTCCGACGGACTATCCGTCGCTAACGGGGGGATTTCTAGTTAGCGACGGATGGGCAACTAAAACCCGACGGATTATCCGTCGCCAAGGTCCTGGAATTATGAAAGATTTCCAGGAGCAGGTCGACGGAATATCCGTCGCTAACCCGCCGCTAATCCGACGAGGTTTGTGACGAATTAGCGACGTATTTTGCGTATCAAAAATCCTCTGATACGCGTTTAACGACATTTTAGCGACGTATTATCCGTCGCTAATTGTATGAATATATTAAAAATTTAAACTGTCGAAGTTGACGGGAAGCCGTCGGCTTGCCGTCGCTAAAAGTTTTTATTTTGCCAACGGAAATCCGTCGCTAATTAGTCGCAGAGCGGTGGACTAGCGACGAGCTAGTTTTAGCGACGAGGTTATTCCCGACGGATTTTTTCAGCCCGTATCTGTCGAAAATTCGTCGGTAATGTGAATTACCGACGGATTTTCGACGGATAGGGCCGTCGCTAAATCGTTGTATTTTAGTAGTATAATATGCACACTATCATATGTTGCACTCTAAGTCACCTAATAATTCTTGATAACTCTTACATGAATCTCGCTTGGATAACCTGGATAGCTGCAGGGCTTGTGACTGTCGGAACATCTTGCTAGTAACTAGGCTTGTGATAAGCCTAGTTAGTTAAAGTATCAAGTCGTACTCTTTGCTTGGCCGTGAATGTTGGATGGAGTCCTATCTTGTCTAGTCTTGTCTAGATCCAGTACATGGCTATCTCAGGACATGCTTGTGTATACTTTACTTTATCGATAATTGGTTAGAGACTAAGTTCTGTTCAGGTGAAGGGTTACAGCCCCGGTCCTTATTTGGTTTACGGGTTGTAACTTGGTTACCGGAATAGTCCTTTAGTTATCTTATCGTTTATCACCATGTTTTCTCTAACTCGTGTCTTTTGTTATTTCATTTATGTCCTTATGTGCTAATATGCTAGTTTTAGTTCTTAAGTGAAGCCTCCATTGTGGCACTTGCTCTTTCTGGGGTCTGACCCAGCTAGTTTTGTATGGCCAAATTTTGGAGTAGCACCCGAGGATCTTCCAGCCTTCCAGCCAGATGGTGAACACTAGACGCAACCCTGGCAACAAGTGGATTTTATTTTTCTCTCACACTCTATTGTAAATTATTCTTTTGAGACGTTTAGCCGCTGTCACTCCCCGTTCCTGGAATGCGTATTTTTATACATGTACAGCTCATGTGTATTTATTTAGTATTTATCATGTATTATTCTGTATTTAAATTCCTTTAAAATTTTATATTAATTAATTATCTGCTCTTTAAATTCTATGTTAATCTATTTCCTGTAATTTTATTTCCTGCAATTATATTTCTGCAATTTTATTACCTGTATTTTATTTGCTGCTTTAGTCTTATTGGGTTTCGGTTTGCTGGATCCCCTTAAACCCGGCCCATTAACTCCCACCTACCACCACCTCCCTATTTAAAGCTACCCTCTCCATTCTCTCTCCTCATTACTCATCCTCACCATTACTTCTTCTTCTTCCTCTCATTACTCTCCACCCACCAGCATTAGCAGTAGGCAAGTGCAAAACTTGCTTCTCCTTAATCCATTTTTGTGGATCATTACTCTTCCTCTCATGATTCTGAGAGAGTTTAGTTCTTGGTATTTTGGATTTCTATGGCTGGTTTTTCCTAGATCTAAGTTGTTGTATTTCGGTTGTTTATGGGTTTTGGTCCGCCAACTTAGCGTGTATTTCTGGCACTGGAACGAAGGCTCCATAGGACTTGGAGTTCGGGAGATGTTGCACGCACACGTTCTTACGTGCTCGCGTAAAACATCAGCCTAGTCACGCACACGTCTCTACGTGTCTACGTGGATTTTGAGACACGCTCATGTTCTTACATGTTAGCGTGTATTTTCAGTCACGCTTACGTTCTCATGAGCGTGCGTGTATTTTCAGTCACGCTCACGTTCTCATGAGCGTGCGTGTATTTTTAGTCACGCACACGTTTCTACGTGTCTGCGTGACTTTTCACACTCACGTCTCTATATGGGTGCGTGAATTTTTTGTCACGCACACATCCATGAGTGCGTGGATTTTTGTCACGCACACATCTTTGCGTGCGTGAATTTCTTATCACACTCACATTGTGCATGAGTGCGTGTATTTTTAGTCACGCTGTGCGTGCGTGTATTACTTCTCACGCTCGCTGTTCACGCCCATTTTCCACGCTCACCCCAGCTAGACTTAGCGTGACTTGTTGGTCTTAAGCATAGACTTCTTGCGTGACTTTTGGCCTTAGCATAGACTTGTTGGCGTGACTTCCTGACCTGGGTGTTTTTATTTTTTTTTCTCAACCTATTCATTTAATAATGGCATGATAATTCTTCTATTATATCCTTACGCCTTTTGCGTGAACTTTTTGATAAATCATGATATGATAAATTTGTTAAAATGGATTGTTATATAAAATGCGCCTTGTGTCCTGATTGATCCATGGATACCCAGTATGACTAGAACTTAACCTTGAGAGTTATAGACCCGACCCCATATAATATTGATGGACTTTCATGCCTTGTCACCATTGATAATGATTATGACATGGACTAAATAATTGATCATGTGTTCCTAGTTGGAACTAAGAGACTGGCTAGTCGTCTTATTGAATTGAATGAATGAGACACGTTCATGTAATGAACTATTGTACTCGATTAGCCAATCCCGAATATTAGCATACAGGCACATGCAGGCTTCAAATTATTTATTTATTTATTTATTTATTTATTTATCTTACGAAGACAGCATGTGTACTTTATGGTCAAGGCATGATTATTCCGTGGTTAATTTGATTGTTGCATCATGCTATGTAAGACCTACAACCTAGCCGCACAGGTATCGTTGTAGAGTTGCGCATATCGTACCTCGTACGAAAGTACTCATTTGAATGGCCATGATCCACGGCATGGAACTTCGCTCAACGTAGGGACTATTAAGTTAAATAAAATAATGATGGCATGGAGAGAATGGATTCCCGAGTTCTTACATGGCAGCCCCCTTGGGACTATTAAGAGCCCGACGGGCCGGCTGGTTCCCACAGATACTGTAAATCTGTCACACGGGCAGGGAACAGTATCTGCTTATATTATTGTACATGCTATAACGGCGGGCGTCCTGCTGGGACTCGTCTAACTACATGATTGGCACAATTGATTGATTGGATAGACTAGCCTTGCTCGCACATAGTAAGAACTGAGGAATCCCTAATTGTATAATTCCAGGATAACTTGGGACTCACAATAGCAAGCCGTAACAGTTGATTGGCCGTTCAAGATGATTTGTTTGTGTACTGTATCTACTCTGTGCCTAACTGAGATGATCAGAATGTCAGGACATGACAGGCTAACTTCTGTCCTTGTTTGGTTGGGAGGTTGGTTCGAAGTGTCGTGATGTTATATGAATCCTAGTGGGAAGCAGATCTATTACTATATTCTCTTACTTACTGGTTTAGTTCTTCATATCGTGCTCCCTTGTGGTACTTGCTATTAGAGGTCTAACCTCTCTGGTTTTGCATGGCCAGATTTAGAGCCGGTCCCTGAGGATCCAGCTTACTTCTACCACCAAGATGGTCAATACTAGGAGAATGATCGCAGGAGGACTCGAGTGGGTTTCCCTACTTCACCGCTCGTTTTGTTATTTACCTTTATACTTAGCCGTTTGGCACCGACATGTTAGTCGGATTGTCTTGTACTCACTTTTGCATAATTGTAACTAAAGTCAGACTGCAGCTGACAATAATTATGTATATTTTGCTATACCATCTGGCTATGTTTTGTAAAGCCAGATCTCCAGAACATTTTGACTGAGCATTTGGGACGCCTTACTGCTTCATCTTACATATTCTTTATTACTGTTTCTTATTTGAATGATTGAGACAATAGATATGAAATGACCATAGTAAGACTTTCATGTAGTATGCACCCCCTTGTCTGGTTAGACAGCATTGATCGTATTATACAGTATTCTTCTACCCGTAATACGTAGCTGGCTGAGTCATTCCCCCGCTCTCCAGTATTCTGGTTCTGGGACGTGACAAGGTTTTAGTGGTGGCCCATGCAGGTCTGATTTTAGACTTGTGGGGTGTTTCGATTTATAGGATGTCTCAATCACATGTGTTCCTCCTTGATCTCATGATTCATTATTCTCAACCCTTGCTTGACATTCCGATATCCTTTGACTTCATTGATCCTTCATGTCCGGTTGTTTGATTGTTCTCTTGTTCCTTTTCTTAGGGGCACTTCGTCTGCATCTGCCAGGACTGGTCAACAGCAACAAGAGCAACATGGACGACCTGACCCTGTTGGTCAGCAACAAGGGCCGGTACTAACTCAAGAGACTACCCAGGAAGAAGTGATAGTAGAACCAGCAGCTGGATCGCAGTATCCGGACATTCCACCACCACCCACAGTTTCACCTACCCAAGTGGACACACCAGCCCTTCTGGAGATCATGAGAGAAATGATGGCTACTCAGCAACATCAGATGTTGGCCCAGCAACGTATGCACACTCAGCTACAAGAGCAGAATGTGCTACTCAACCAAGGATTGCAGACAGCATTGGAAAGAGGGGCAAGGCCAGATTCAGGAGCATCAGCCAGGTTTTGCAAGTACAACCCCCGCCGTTTCGAGGGCACGGAGGATGCCATATCAGCAGATACATGGCTTAAAGATATGGAGGCTATTCTGACAGCAGCTAAGGTACCGGCAGAAGAACGTGTGGATCTGGTGAAGTTATTACTTCAGGATCTCGTACGTGATTGGTGGGAATCAGAGGAAGTGGGCATTAGACGTCCTGTGGCTTGGGACGATTTCACGACAAGATTTAAGACCAAGTACTATGGAGTTGTGGCGCAGTTTGAGCTACAACAGAAGTTTATCAACCTCAGGCAGGCTGGCAAGACTGTAGATGCTTATGCAGCAGAATTCTGCAGATTGAGTAGATTTGCCCCAGAGATGGTAGCAACAGAGAGCCATAGGGCTATGAGGTTTCAGCAAGGGTTTCATCTTGAACTTTTGCAATTGATCGAGGGGCACAATTACCAAACTTTTGATGAGATATTGACAGCGAATCGAAGGCATGAGATCACCATTCAGAGGCTTGCAGTAAGGACTGGGGGTCAGAAGAGATCCCACAGTCAGATTGAAGGAGGAGGGGGAGCAGCGCCCCGAACGACAACACCATCCACTGGCGTTCGTATCCACGATGTGGCGATACGAGGACCAGTACCACCCAGGCAGCAGCAACAGCAACAGAGGAAGAACCAGCAACCCCCGGTGGGCTGCACTTATTGTGGGAAGATGGGGCACACTAGAGATGTGTGTCGAACATTGAATGGACTATGTCTGTTATGTGGAAATCCAGACCATCGGGTTACCACATGTCCCATGAATTCGAGGTCAGGAGGACCAGGGCAGCAGTTTCCTGCTCTGCCAGCACCAGGGGCAGGCCAGTATCGAGGACCAGCAGTGGCAGTAAGGTCGTTGGCACAGCGTCCGCAGGCTCATATGTTTCGGCAGCAGGGACCACCGATGCAGCAACACCAGCATAGACCACCCCAGCATCATCAAGGCAGAGGCCAGCAGCAGCACCAGGCTAGGCCGCAGCATGGGAACCAGCAAGGAGGTCGAGGGCAGGCATTTACTTTGTCCTTGGAGGAGGCATTGGCATCGGGAGATGTTGTGGCAGGTAACATTCTCGTCGCCTCATATCCCGCAGTAGCATTGTTTGATTCGGGAGCATCCTATTCATTTGTATCTGCACAATTTGCGACACGACTAGGAATGGAGTTCGAGGCATTGCCAGGGAGGTTGAATATACTCACTGGTAATGGGCTCGTAGGAGTTAGTAGAGTTATTTTAGCATGTAGCGTTGTAGTTTGCGGGCATTCTTTACCTGCCCGGTTGATAGAATTTCCTGTCGGAAATTTTGACGTTATCTTAGGCATGGACTGGTTGAAAGACAGTCATGCGACAATATATTATCGTAGAGGGAGTGTATCTTTTGATATTCCAGGCAGGAAGAGATTCACCTTAGTCAGATCAGAGGTAACTCAGCAGGAACAGGGAATAGTAGCGGCAATGGAAGAAGTTCAGATTCCGAAGGTAGTTGAAGAATTCCTAGACGTATTTCCTGAAGAACTTCCATGTCTACCACCAGTTAGAGATATTGAGTTCAGTATAGAATTGGCACCAGGAACTAAACCGATATCAGATCGGGTTTACAGAATGGCGGATTCAGAGCAGGCTAAGGTATATCAGCATATTGAGGAACTGAAGGAGAAGGAGTTTATCCAAGCTAGCGTGTCACCATGGACAGCACCAGTGGTACTTGTGGGAAAGAAGGATGGGTCATCCAGATTATGCATTGACTACAGGAAGCTTAACGCGGCAACAGTGAAGAACAAGTACCCATTACCCAAGATCGATGACTTATTTGATCAGTTGAGCAAAGCTAGAGTTTTCTCCAAGATAGATCTTCGTTCAGGGTACCATCAAGTGAGGGTTCAGAAGAAAGATATTCCCAAGACAGCATTCAGGTCGAAGTATGGGCATTATGAGTTCTTAGTAATGCCGTTTGGTTTGACCAATGCTCCAGCGATATTCATGGATTTGATGAATCGCATCTTTATGCCATACTTAGATCAGTTTGTCGTTGTATTTCTTGACGACATTCTCGTATATTCTGCCAGTGAAGAGGAGCATGAAGACCACCTCAGAAAAGTGTTGCAGGTTCTGAGAGAGAACCAGTTGTATGCCAAACTCAGTAAGTGTGAGTTCTGGACGAATCACATTTCATTTTTGGGTCATATCATATCAGGAACTGGAGTAGCAGTAGATCCCAGGAAGATAGAAGCAGTAGAAAGTTGGCCAGTACCCAAGACCGTAGCAGATGTACGGAGTTTCTTGGGATTAGCAGGATATTACAGAAGGTTTGTGTCAGACTTTGCAAGGCTTTCAGCACCCATGACCCGCTTGACTCGGAAGGATGTACCATTCGTTTGGTCGGCAGAATGTCGGGCATCGTTTGAGAATTTGAAGCAGAAGTTGATATCAGCACCTATTCTTATATTGTCAGTTGGACCCGGAGGTTTTACAGTATATTGTGATGCGTCAGGTAAAGGACTTGGATGTGTCCTTATGCAACATGGGAAGGTGATAGCATATGCATCTAGACAGCTTCGGGACCACGAGAAGAATTACCCAACTCATGATTTGGAGTTGGCGGCCGTAGTGTTTGCTCTGAAGCTATGGAGGCATTACTTATATGGTGACCGAGTGGAAATGTACACAGACCATAAAAGTCTGAAGTACATCTTTACTCAGAAGGAACTAAACATGAGGCAGAGAAGATGGTTGGAGTTGATCAAGGATTATGACGTGGAGCTTCAGTATCACCCAGGCAAGGCTAATGTAGTAGCAGACGCTCTTAGCAGGAGAGGCGGCGCATTTATGTTGACAACACAGAAGCACATTTTAAAAGACCTTCAGAAGATGGGCATCGAAGTTATACTTCCTAGTGATGTAGGAGTTCTAACAAGTCTGCAAGTTCAATCTGACTTAGTAGACAGGATCAAGGCAGCTCAGGCACAAGATCCAAGGACTCAGAAGCTTAGAGCAGAATGTGAGTCATGACTCAGGAAGGATATAAGAATTCATGAAGATGGTACACTTAGGTTTGGATCACGTCTATGTGTGCCTAGTGGAGATATCAGACAGAAGGTTATGGCAGAAGCTCACAGTTCTCAGTATTCTATTTACCCTGGAGGGACCAAGATGTACCAAGATATCAAGCAGCATTTCTGGTGGAACGGGATGAAGAGGGAAATAGCTAGATTTGTATCCCGTTGCTTGGTATGTCAGCAAGTGAAGGCAGAACAGCAGAGGCCAGCTGGGTTATTGCAACCGCTTCCTATTCCGGAATGGAAATAGGAGCATATTACAATGGACTTTGTAACCGGTTTACCGAGATCACCAAGTGGTAAGGATGCTATTTGGGTGATTGTGGACCGACTTACGAAGGTAGCACACTTTCTTCCTTTCAGAGTAGGACAATCTACGGAAAAGTTGGCAGAGTTATATATGCAACAGATAGTCAGGCAGCATGGAGTTCCTGTCAGTATTGTGTCGGATCGGGATACCCGCTTTACATCACATTTCTGGAAGAGTTTACATCATAGTCTGGGTACCAAGTTAAGATTTAGCACGGCCTACCATCCGCAGACGGATGGGCAATCAGAAAGAACGATTCAGACTTTAGAAGACATGTTATGAGCCTGCACTTTAGATTTTGGAGGATCTTGGGAGAGCCACCTGCACTTGGTTGAGTTCTCGTACAACATTAGTTATCAAGCCAGTATCCAGATGGCGCCATTTAAAGCATTATATGGTAAGAAGTGTAGGTCACCACTAGCATGGGATGATATCGAGGAGAGGAAGATGTTAGGCCCAGAAATGATTGTTCAGACGGTTGAAGTAGTTAAAGGAATTAGAGAGCGACTTCGAGTTGCACACGATCGGCATCGTCATTGGGCGGACCAGCATCGTAGGCCGTTAGAATTCTCTGTTGGGGACAACGTATTCTTGCGGATCTCACCTACTCGTGGGGTCATCAGATTTAGCGTTCGCGGGAAATTGAGTCCGCGGTACGTAGGCCCATTTGTTATCCTTGATCGGATAGGCGATGTTGCTTATCGTTTATCCCTCCCACCTTCGTTAGGAGAGGTGCATGACGTGTTTCATGTATCTCAATTACGTAGATATGTATCGGACCCAAGCCATGTCCTCGATCACTCTGAGCTGGTTCTTGGTACCAATCTGTCTTACGAGGAACAGCCTGTATCCATTTTGGACCGAAGAGAGAAGATACTCAAGAACCGAACAATTAGTCTTGTCCGTGTTGCTTGGGGTCATCACTCCTTGGGAGAGTCAACGTGGGAACGTGAGGATGATATCTGATCACGATATCCACACCTGTTTGACTCACAAGGTATATCTCTTTCTGTATACCTTGATTGTCCTGATCCTTCATGTTTGTCGCCTTATGGGTAGAGCTACTTGATATCGTAGAATGATTAATTTACATATACAGTACTTGCTTTTGATATAGTAACAATGATTGCTTGCTCACTAGAATTGCTTGTATTAGTTTAGCTCTGATATTTCTATCCGGCTTGGATTTGAAATTCCGAGGACGTAATTTTTCTAAGGTGGGTAGAGATGTCACTCCCCGTTCCTGGAATGTATATTTTTATACATGTACAGCTCATGTGTATTTATTTAGTATTTATCATGTATTATTATGTATTTAAATTCCTTTAAATTTTCATGTTAATTAATTATCTGCTATTTAAATTCCATGTTAATCTATTTCCTGTAATTTTATTTCTGCAATTATATTTCTGCAATTTTATTACCTGTATTTTATTTGCTGCTTTAGTCTTATTGGGTTTCGGTTTGCTGGATCCCCTTAAACCCGGCCCATTAACTCCCACCTACCACCACCTCCCTATTTAAAGCCACCCTCTCCATTCTCTCTCCTCATTACTCATCCTTCTTCTTCTTCCTCTCATTACTCTCCACCCACCAGCATTAGCAGTAGGCAAGTACAAAACTTGCTTCTCCTTCATCCATTTTTGTGGATCATTACTCTTCCTCCCATGATTCTGAGAGAGTTTAGTTCTTGGTATTTTGGATTTCTATGGCTGGTTTTTCCTAGATCTAAGTTGTTGTATTTCGGTTGTTTATGGGTTTTGGTCCACCAACTTAGCGTGTATTTCTGGCACTGGAACGAAGGCTCCATAGGACTTGGAGTTCGGGAGATGTTGCACGCACACGTTCTTACGTGTTCGCGTAAAACATCAGCCCAGTCACGCACACGTCTCTACGTGTTTGCGTAAATTTTGAGACACGCTCATGTTCTTACATGTTAGCGTGTATTTTCAGTCACGCTCACGTTCTCATGAGCGTGCGTGTATTTTCAGTCACGCTCACGTTCTCATGAGCGTACGTGTATTTTTAGTCACGCACACGTTTCTACGTGTCTGCGTGACTTTTCACGCTCACGTCTCTATATGGGTGCGTGGATTTTTCATCACGCACACATCCATGAGTGCGTGGATTTTTGTCACGCACACATCTTTGCGTGCGTGAATTTCTTGTCACGCTCACATTGTGCATGAGTGCGTGTATTTTTAGTCACGCTGTGCGTGCGTGTATTACTTCTCACGCTCGCTGTTCACGCCCATTTTCCACGCTCACCCCAGGTAGACTTAGCGTGACTTGTTGGTCTTAAGCATAGACTTCTTGCGTGACTTTTGGCCTTAGCATAGACTTGTTGGCGTGACTTCCTGACCTGGGTATTTTTAATTTTTTTTCCTCAACTTATTCATTTAATGATGGCATGATAATTCTTCTATTATATCCTTACGCCTTTTGCGTGAACTTCTTGATAAATCATGATATGATAAATTTGTTAAAATGGATTGTTATGTAAAATACGCCTTGTGTCCTGATTGATCCATGGATACCCAGTATGACTAGAACTTAACCTTGAGAGTTATAGACCCGACCCCATGTAATATTGATGGACTTTCATGCCTTGTCACCATTGATAATGATTATGACATGGACTAAATAATTGATCATGCGTTCCTAGTTGGAACTAAGAGACTGGTTAGTCGTCTTATTGAATTGAATGAATGAGACACGTTCATGTAATAAACTATTGTACTCGATTAGCCAATCCCGAATATTGGCATACAGGCACATGCAGGCTTCAAATTATTTATTTATTTATTTCTTTATTTATTTATTTATCTTACAAAGACAGCATGTGTACTTTATGGTCAAGGCATGATTATTTCGTGGTTAATTTGATTGTTGCATCACGCTATGTAAGACCTACAACCTAGCCGCACAGGTATTGTTGTAGTGTTGCGCATATCGCACCCCGTACGAAAGTACTCATTTGAATGGCCATAATCTACGGCATGGAACTTCGCTCAACGTAGGGACTATTAAGTTACATAAAATAATGATGGCATGGAGAGAATAGATTCCCGAGTTCTTACATGGCAGCCCCCTTGGGACTATTAAGTGCCCGATGGGCCGGCTGGTTCCCACAGATACTGTAAATCTGTCACACGGACAGGGAACAGTATCTGCTTATATTATTGTACATGCTATAACGGCGGGCGTCCCGCTGGGACTCGTCTAACTACATGATTGGCGCAATTGATTGATTGGATAGACTAGCCTTGCTCGCACATGGTAAGAACTGAGGAATCCCTAATTGCATAATTCCAGGATAACTTGGGACTCACAATAGCAAGTCGTAGCAGTTGATTGGCCGTTCAAGATGATTTGTTTGTGTACTGTATCTACTCTGTGCCTAACTGAGATGATCAGAATGTCAGGACATGACGGGCTAACTTCTGTCGTTGTTTGGTTGGGAGGTTGGTTCGAAGTATTGTGATGTTATGTGAATCCTAGTGGAAAGCAGAGATCTATTACTATATTCTCTTACTTACTGGTTTAGTCCTTCATATCGTGCTCCCTTGTGGTACTTGCTATTAGAGGTCTAACCTCTCTGGTTTTGCATGGCCAGATTTAGAACCGGTCCCCGAGGATCCAGCTTACTTCTACCTCCAAGATGGTCAATACCAGGGGAATGATCGCAGGAGGACTCGAGTGGGTTTCCCTACTTCATCGCTCGTTTTGTTATTTACCTTTATACTTAGCCGTTTGGCACCGACATGTTAGTCGGATTGTCTTGTACTCACTTTTGCATAATTGTAACTAAAGTCAGACTACAGCTGACAACAATTGTGTATATTTTGCTATACCATCTGGCTATGTTTTATAAAGCCAGATCTCCAGAACATTTTGACTGAGCATTTGGGACGCCTTACTGCTTCATCTTACATGTTCTTTATTACTGTTTCTTATTTGAATGATTGAGACAATAGATGTAAAATGACTATAGTAAGACTTTCATGTAGTATGCACCCCCTTGTCTGGTTAGACAGCATTGATCGTATTATACGGTATTCTTCTACCCGTAATACGTAGCTGGCTGAGTCATTCCCCCGCTCTCCAGTATTCTGGTTCTGGGGCGTGACAGCCGCCGAGCAAGTGTTAGCTCGTGTTGAATACTTATGATTCCTGTCCGCCTAAGGGCTGTAACATGATTGACAAATCCTAAGGTTGATCATGCATGACTGAAACTCTTGCTATCCTCGCATTTTGTACGACTAGCTTCATGATCATCTATATATGAAATGTATGGGACGCCTTACTATTGAGTATATGATGGTCTAACATCTTGTAACTATTATTGCTTGCTTAAGATTGAGACACTAGGCTTGTTCTTGACCATAAGAGACTGATGGCTTGTAGATAAACCCTCATACATCTAGACAGCCGTGACCGTATATCGAGATGGTTTACACTTCTATATACATAGCTGGTTGTGTCTTCCCCCGCTCTCCAGTATTCTGGTTCTGGGGCGTGACAACGACTCAGCATAATGCACCGTACGGAGCGGGGCATTACAATTCTGGCCCCGAAAATTATTCCTACCGAATACTGAGTTTTTGCCCAATTTTGGAATTCATTCGGAGATCCGCTCTTATTCGCCGAATCTTCTGAATGCCCTCTTTTCTCGAAACAAAACATATTGCAACCGAACGGATGATCCGTCAGTGATCCGTCGGATCTTCTGAGTGGACTTCCAATTTCTAAATTCTTGACTTTGTTCTAGTTTCTTGATTTCTTATTACATATTGTTTTCCTGTATATGCCATAAATTTTCTTTTTACTGAGTTTTGCATGCGATTTTAGGTCTATTACACTATTTATACATGTCATGTCTTGTCCCGTTCATGACTAGCTTGAGCACGTTGATGCTATCCTGACTAGTCTTGTACTTGCTAGCTCTTTTCTTGCTTGCTTGATAGTGGTCCGTCGTGGAGCACTCATGATTCTTATACTGTCTAACTTGATTGATAGTGGCTCGTCGTAGCGCACTCATGTTTCCAGGTTCTTGTATTTTTCTATTGTGGTTTGTTATAGTGTACCTTGTCTTATCTTTTCCAGTCCTGCATATCTCCAAGTGAGTATCATGCATAGGATAGATTCTATAAAATGTCACATCCGGAATCATAAGTAAAAATATTGAGGATTAAACAACTGGCTTGATTATCTAGATGCCTTGGGAGGAGAATTTTTCTGGTTACTTGCATACCCTTTATTCCGACCATTACATTGAATTTGGAGCTTTCCGTCGTGAGGGACACATTTCTAGCAAACCGTTAGGTGGGACAAACTACAGCACTATTATTATTACTACTATTAGCTCACAGTAGTGTGGGGCTTACTTATTCAGGATGTCAATCTCCTGGGTGGTGCATCTGCTATATATATACATGTACTTGCTTGGGCCTAGATAATTTTGGAAGATTGTAGGGCTAGTAACAATTAAGAAATTATCAAACTGTATATTAATAACTTGGATTGTGATAACCCTATTTAGCTAATGTATCAAGTCGTATTGATTGCTTGGACGTGATTGATTGATGGATTCTAGTCTTCTCTTGTATTGTCTAGTCTTGTTCTAGCTTATCTTGTTCTTGTACCTAGATTTGCTCTAGTTCCTGTACATATTTATGGTTCGTGCCATGATTCCAATCATGTACTTACATATTACTCCAGTATACTTACATGATTATGTACATGCTTACATGTTTTAAGTTTTCTTTAATATTTCTTGTGGTTCCTTTACATTATTCATGATTGTTCTTCTTGTCTTTCCTTTAGTACTTGTTATGTTCGTATGTTGGTTTTAGTTCATTAGTTGGCTTCCTTTATGTAACTTGCTATCTTGGGGACTAGTTCTATTAGTTTTCTTTGGCCATATATGGTATAAGAATCAGAGGATTTTTATTCCGTACCTTCCTCTTTATGGTGACCACCCGGAGCACTATGAGGCCAGAGTGGGTTTTCCCTTCTTAACCCACTAGTACATGTACAAAAATATTTTTGTCTCATTTAGCCACCGAGTACGTGATTAACTCGTATTTTGGATCTTGACATTTAGCCTACGGGCATAAACATGATTTATATATACTAGACTGCAGCTAGAACCGATCATATGTGACTTATACTCTCGCTAGTTCTTCATTTTATATTACTAGTTTCATGATGCATCTACATATTATAGCTTGGGACGGATTACTGTTTTTGTATGTCAGATTATCATACTTCTTGTAATTTACTTATTTGTTTATGTTTGAGATACCAAGTATTCCTTGACTTAGGATTGACTATTGGTTTGTAGAAGTAAGTCCCCATCTTTTTACAGCGTTAACCATTTCTCGTGGTATTAGAGTACTCTGGTATACGTAGTTGTCCTGGTCTCGCCCCAAGTTTTTTCTATTCTAGTTATAGTGCATGACACTTAATATACAAATTAATATATATATGTATTTATATATAAATTAGTTTGTATTTTTTTATTTACATATGTTTTTTTTCTATTAATAACTAATTAAAATATACAAATAAATATATTACTATAGATAATAACAAATTAATATATTAGTAAACAAATAAATATAAAATATAGATAATAACATATAATTATATAAAAATTAATATATACAAATAAATGTATACAAAATAATTTATATATTAACGAATAGATTTTATTATTATCCATATTAAATAATATACAAATTAATACAGATAATAATAAATTAATATACATATATATAATTGTTATTATCTATATACGTATTAATATACATATTAATATATACATAAATAAACATGTAATAAAAATAATATAGATAATAACAAATTAGTATCAATAATATACATATTAATATACAAATCTAGTAGTTAATATTCAAATTAATTCGTATATATATTTTTTATATATACTAATATATTTATTCGTATATATTGTTTTCTTCTTATCTATATTACTTTATTATTATCTGCAACAATATTTATATATATATATATATATATATATATATATATATATATATATATATATATATATATATATATATATATATATATATATATCAATTTGTTGTTAATACAAATAAATATATACAATTTTATTTAATATGAATTTATTTACTTGTATATATTAATCATTATATGTAATTTGTTAAAGTAATTGATTAAATCAAATTAGCTGATATAGAATTTGTATATATTTATTTGTATAAATATATTAGTATAGATAATAACAAGTTACTATTCAAATTAATATTTGCAAATGAAAATATTAATATATTAAAAAATATTTGTAAATTAGTTTGAATATTAACTAATACATTTTGAACATTTTTATTGGTATATATTAATTAGTACATTAACTAATATGGATTATTTGTATATTAATATGTATATTATCTATGTTAATTTGTTATTATTTATATACATTTATTTATATTAATTTGTATAATAATTTATATGGATAATAAAAAAAAATCTATTAGTTAATATATAAATTATTTGTAATTATCTATATTTCATATTTATTTGTATGTATTTTGTATATTAATATATTTATTTGTATACTAATATAATTAATCTATTAGTGGGAAAAAAAAAACAAAGTCTGGTGCCAGTCACACTGACGGTTTTTTTCTATGCCAGTTCAACTAGTTCCACATCTCCTATGTTCAAATATGCAGAAAAAAATACAAATCTAACGTCAGTCACATTCAGTGGCAGATCCAGGATTACAATCCACTAGGGGCACAATCATAAGAGGATTCTGGGAGAACGCTCCTATTTTTTATGGGTATAATAATATAATATTATATTAACTGGTACCGTTTTTATATAATAAAGTATTAGGTCTCACAATTGTTCTCTACGAGTTTTCATATTTTGAAAGCGTTTAATTAGAACATCATTTGTAATACTACTAAACAACTTTTTTCTATGAAGCATACAAGACAATTATTTAAAAACTGATCGCAAATTCGGTTTCGTAAATCCATCTTGACAATCTTCATTGTAGAGAAGCATCTTTTCACGCTTGCGTTTGTAATAAAAAAATGCGGTGATTTTGCTTAGAAGAGATTCTCATCCATCATCTCTTACCACTTGTAATCACCACTTAGCCACTTTGACAAGTCCTATAGCATTTAAAATATTTTTATATTTTCTTTGTAAAGTCAATGACAACTCCTTTGTGATCTCCAATATTTAGCATCAATTGAAAATAAAAGACAAAATCAAATGACTGTTACTTTCTCTCTAAAAAAAAATCTCATTAGAGGTCTGCCCCTAGTGGCCTGAATGTGGATCCACCACTGATCACATTGGGTCCAATTTTTTTTAATTTACTTCAATCAGCTGAAAAAGGAACATTTCAGGAGTCCATCTACAATGAGGCTGCATGCATGATGGCCGAGTCAGTTAGAGAATTTGTTTTTCAAAGAGAGACTGTGAAGGTTTAGGGGCTGTTTGGTTGCCGGGGACTGCGCTGCAAGTGGCAGTCCCCGCAGCAACTGGACGTAGTTCCAGCGAGATCCGTTGTTTGGTTGGGCACAGCAAGTGCATGTAAGTGTCTAATCGCAGCAAGTGCATGGTAACTGTCTTATGCTTTTTTTCAACATTCAGTTGCATTAAAAATTTGTAGGAAGTGCATGGTAAGTGAAGAGAGAGAGAGAGAGAGAGAAATGGAAGAGACCAGATTGTCAACGCGACACTCGGCCTTCATAGGACGGCGAGGTTGGCACTGACCACGTTGACGACGACAGCGGTGGCAGCACCGACGAAGCGAACGGCGAGGCCGACACCGACGACGCGGGCTTCATGGCTTTGGCATTAGTCGGAGCCGTCGGTTCCCCCTTCCTCCAAGACACCAGCACATTCCCAAGCAACTGTGCCACTTCGACGCCGGAGGAGTCCGTGATCGAGACTGAGGGAGAGGCGGGAGGGACTAGCAGTTGTAGTACCCCGTCCCGCAAAGTCATTCGGAGGAATCGAAAATGCCGACGACGTTCGGTCTTGGCCGTCAAAACGGTGACTCGAAGACATCGCTCAGGTGGGGTAGTTTCGGTGAACTTGCCTCATCTTAGCCTTCACATAATAACTCGCAATGTTTTCAACTTGCACAAGTAGGCTAATATAAAAGCTACGAACGCACATAGCTAAGGGAATAATCCTGACCCGTCGGAATGTCTTAGAACATGGAAAATAGTCCCACGGTCTGCTTAGAAGTCGGCTCAGCGTGCTTTCAAATGACACTCGATTCTTCGATCCCGTGGCTTGGGAGAAGAAAGTTGGCTTAAGTTGCTAAGTTGTCCCGACACTTGAAACAGCCTAAGTCATAGGCATCGCCTGCGTGAATGCTTGATAAAGCATGTACGGTCCCGTCGTTTTTCCCCGACACTCGAATCAGCCTAAGTCATAGGCGTCGCCCGCATAAATGCTTAATAAAGCATGCTCGATCCTGTCCCGCAAGGCTTGGCATAGCCTTCGTACGTCCCGCAAGTTAAGTCGTCTTGCACGGCTTGTTGGCTTAAGTCTAGGCACCCGAGAACTTGGTTGTTCAAGTCGAACGCGTGCACGGCACATTCCCTCGATGCGAAGCTCGGCGTAGCCTTTGCTCGTCGAGTCGTTGCCCGAATAAGTTAGACAAGAGTTGTGTTGGGCTATCGAAGCCATTTCTAGCACTGTCCCGCTCTATCTGCGGTTGTCAAGTCGCGTAGTCCCTTGAGAACAAGACTTGTCGTATAAAGTATATGACTTGAGCGTTAGCATCGCCTATAGAACCAGGTCTGTCTAAGGCACGAGCTACGGTCGGTTTAGTGAAAAGCTTGCCACGAACAAAGAAAGTCCACGCGACTGGTTGTCGTCGAGATCGGTCCCGCTACTTGGGAGTCTCGCTTAGTCTTGATAAGTCCCGCACACGAGATCGGTCCCGCGGCTTGGGAGTCTCGCTAAGTCTTGACAAGTCCCGCACACGAGATCGGTCCCGCGGCTTGGGAGTCTCGCAAAGTCTTGATAAGTTTCGTACACGAGATCGGTCCCGCTACTTGGGAGTCTCGACAGATAGAAGGAAAGCATGGTCATGTTAAGGAAGGACTGGCTAGATCGAGTTGAGACTTGCATGGTCATTGGACAACTTGTCGACAAGGTGTAGTCTTCTCGAATGATTATCGGAGCGCCGGAATCATTCGCCCGGGGGAAGCGTGTTGCGACTCAGAGCAAGATGTCGGATAACCGCATGGGAGTATCGGCGCTTCCGGGGCTAGCTACCCATTGGAAGGGCGGCCCGATACCCCCGCCGTGCCGTATCCAAGATAGCTTGACATTGCTAGTGACCATTCATATAGTTGTGTCGGTAAGAGCGACAATCCGCGTGTTTGCCTTTGGATAGCGTTAATTACTAGCACGGCGTTGGTCAAATTATGAGACAGTCTAGCACGACGTGTATAAAGTCAGCAAGATGTAATCCCGTTAGTGTCAGCCTTGTATTGGCACGAAAGGAATGAGTTATAGCTTATGTCAGAGAGACACGTGCTTCGGCACTAAGCAAGGCTTTCACGTATCATTACTGGCTTTTGCGTATTGGCTTTCGCGTATCAAGTATTGGCTTTCGCGTATCAATATTGGCATTCGCATATTGGCTTTCGCGTATCGGCATTGTTAGCCTAAGTTTGCATAAGTTAAGTCAAGTGCCATCGCTTTAAGTCGAGAGGACCGTAATGCGAAACTTGTCTAAGTCAAGTAGTCGTTAGGCACGACCTCATCTTGAACCACGGACAAGTCTAGGTAAAGTCTAGAGGCACTTGGGTGTGAGTAAAGGTCTTGGCATGGCCGAATTCGTATGAGTTGCTCCTCGGCGAAGCCCTATCTCGAATGTGTTTAAGTCTCGAATAGAGTCTGGCGCGACCTGCCGTCCCGGGTTGAAGTTTGGTCAAGTACCTAGGCGATGAGGCACTGCCTCGATCGAAACACACATTGGCACGGCACGACCCTGTCATTGCACGACCCCGTCGTTGCACGACCCTGTCTTTGCATTGTTAAGTGTAGGCCGAGGCGTCTTGTTCTAAAATGGATCCTAAGGCAAGATTAGAAAGACAATCGTAAAGGGACTTGTAAGCTGCACAAAGTAAATGAACGTGTCGGTTTTGTATGGGTGGACGAGGAGCTCACTCCACTAGTACAATTGAGTACTGACACCCACACAATGTTCATGTGCAGGCACAGGTAGAAGCTCGTGGTGCGGAGCTCGCTTGGATGCGTCGAGGCACGGAGTTCCTGGCGATTCGAAGCGTGCGGCCGCGTGGATTGAAGACTTATACGGGACATAATGTATGGACATCGCCTTCCGAAGCTTTCGCTGGATTCAAGTATTGTATCGAGAGATGAGAGAGAGCAGAGTAAATTGTAAAATGAGAGAAAAGTGAGCACGAGAGACTTGTAATTTGGCCTTGCACCCACAAATGTAATCTTGTATTCAATATCAATAAAGAGCTTCTTTTGAATGACTTGTGTTCATGTGTGCTTGTTCTAAATTTTCGCTGCATATTTCAATATTTCTCCTTGGGACTTCTGTGCGACGACCCCGTCGCCGCCGATGAAATCGGCCGTTATGAAACTGCCTTACACGAGCGCAATCTAGGCTCGTACGGCATCACGCCTTAGCGAGGACGATCGCTCCAACGGGAGCGGGGCGTGACATAATGGTATCAGAGCACGGCTTTACGT
The DNA here is from genome assembly GCA_029216955.1 of Iris pallida. Taxonomy (NCBI): domain Eukaryota; kingdom Viridiplantae; phylum Streptophyta; class Magnoliopsida; order Asparagales; family Iridaceae; genus Iris; species Iris pallida. The sequence continues at coordinate 2,795,196 of JANAVB010035020.1, forward strand.
CCTTGGACTTCACGTCGAATTTCTCAGTTTTGAAAGCTCGTCGTTGGAAAATAAGTGTGTGCTCTCTCTCGATTGTCCCTCGGCATGTCCATACAATAAGTCTAAATATCTTCAAAAGCTCGTACAAGCATTCACTCGAACGCATCGGTAGGCTATCGCCGAATGCATCGGTAGGCCTTTGTGCCGAACGGTGTCAAACTCGTCTTGATAAGAAAACTCGTGCTAAAAGTTAGCAAGTCGTGTGCGTGCTAACTAGTCCTGCTTCGACCTAGCAGTTGAGCGTGCAAACTGGAAGTATAGTCCGTACTGGATGGTTATGCGGCACAACTTAGTCTGCGTGTCACGCACCTCGACTTATTGGTGCAAATGAATTGCGAGTGATATCAAATATCGCTCGGTCAGAAATAGAAATACACTTAGAGTGTGTATCAATAGGAACGCTATCGAACTAACAGTTAGGCGTACACGAAAAATTGATTTGGATTTTGAGGATTAGTGCGAACGACTTAGTGCGTCGATACGACGCGAGCGATTACGCTAGATATTCGTCGAACGAATCTGAAGGATGTCTTAGTGAACGAAGCGAACGTGATTGAGGACTAGATCAGATGGCTCAAATCCGAGTGGTGTATGGTTTGTCTTGGAAATCATTCGAACAAATATTGAGGATTACGAGTATGTCAACGAGGCGATGCGATCGCGCAAAGCCTTAGAAGCGTCACGCTTAGTTGGTCGTGACTTCGAATGTCCCGAACGAGCATCTCGTTCGGACAACTTGTAAATGGGCAACGCAAGTTAGAAAACGACTTGGAACGATGAATAAAAATCTATGTCTTGATCGAGGAAACTTAGAGGATCTGCGTACGATTTCAGATTGAGTCAAATGAAATGTGACTTGAGTTTTGGATAACGATCTTGAAACTAGCTTGAGGAATATCGAACGAACTTGATCTTGAATACCGAGGAATTATGGTATATCCAGTTCGGACAATAGCATCAGTCGCACGACTCAAAATTGGTTGCAAAGGAAGATCGTCAGGTTACGTATATAGTCAATGGTATTGAGGCGTATCAAAGATCGATATGCGATTACTCGGGGGTGCTCTGACTCGGCGAATGACGATCGTGCAAATGTCATTGTTTCGATGGATGCTATACTCGGTATATTGAAATGTGTCGAGGAAAATATAGACATGGCTCGAGGATTTTATAGTAGAACGAATGACGATCAGACTATCGAAGTGAGATCACGGCGTGGAGGAAAATGAAAATGTTTGGATTTGCTTCGTTGACAACCACAATATTGACGTTCTTGTCTTATGCGAGCGCAACTCCAGCATCGCACATGCATCACGTCGATTAGGGCGATCACTCCGTGTGAGCGCTGGTATGGTGATTCATACAGCGGGGGCGATTGAACTATAGCATGGTGTGGCAATTTGTGTGCTTCGACTTATGGTTTGACGCGAAGGTGGACTTAAGAATGACTCGGTGTGCTTGAGGATTGAGCTTGAGGATTGAGTAGGTCCAATCTGCGTATCGAGAATGAATTAGTCTAAACTCAAACAAGGGTTACGCCCCGATGAGAATGATTATTCCGCGGAAGCGTTGCATGGTGATTCATGAACCACCGTAGATAATCGGACTCGCGTGAGATTGGAGGGCAACATATTGTCAAAGCTAGACGACCTCGTGATCGAATACATGAATTGGTTAGCATTGGTGATTTGAATGGATTCGGATACGCGCAACGAATGCATTGATGCAAATAGATGATCGTGCTCGATGTTTAGAAATCTGAGTGACGCGAGCTTGGGGTAAAAAATACCATACTACCGACTTTGGTTTGACCCTAGGATTGGGGTCAGTGTTGGCATTATTATTGGAGAACTATGATTCCAATCCTGATATTGACTTAGCCTTGAGAAATGGCCTAGCGGTTAGGCAAGACGCCATGTTTCAAGTGTTGCAATCGAAAGATTGATCTTGAGGATTGGCATGGATGGATAGTGTATATCAAGAGTATAGGAATACCCCTCACGAGATTCGGCTGACATGAATATATTTCAGGGACGCCCGAGTATGTGTACGATGCGACTCGAGTGAGAACGACGAATTCGCTATCATGCGGCTTGGTTGAATGCATGTATTTTGGAGACGCTTGGAATGCGTGCACGATCCAACCAAGCAATACGTTGAATTCAAATGAGACTTGAGGAATGGGAAAGTGTCTTGGAACTTGAAATCGTGCTAAGGCAAAGAATGATAGTAGTACGAGCGTGGCTCAAAATTGAAGAAAATGCGTAGGCGGAGTGTGTACGATTAAGTCTTGGCCATAGAAATGGTAGGATGGCTTGACTTCAGGAAAGTCTCGAGGACGAGACTTGTTGTGAGTGGTGTATGTTGTAGTGCCCCGTCCCGCAAAGTCAATCGGAGGAATCGAAAACGCCGACGGCGTTCAATCTTGGCCATCGCAACGGCGACTCGAAGACATCGCTCAGGTGGGGTAGTTTCGGTGAACTTGCCTCATCTTAGCTTTCACATAATAACTCGTAATGTTTTCAACTTGCACAAGTAGGCTAATATAAAAGCTACGAACGCACATAGCTAAAGGAATAATCTCGACCCGTCGAAATGTCTTAGAATATGGAAAATGGTCCCACGGTCTGCTTAGAAGTCAGCTCAGCGTGCTTTCAAATGACACTCGATCCTTATATCACGTGGCTTGGGAGAAGGAAGTTGGCTTAAGTTGCTAAGTTATCCCGACACTTGAAACAGCCTAAGTCATAGGCGTCACCTGCGTGAATGTTTGATAAAGCATGCACGGTCCCGTCGTTTTGCTCCGACACTCGAATCAGCCTAAGTCATAGGTGTCGACCGTATGAATGCTTAATAAAGCATGCTCGGTCCTGTCCCGCAAGGCTGGGCATAGCCTTCGCACGTCCCGCAAGTTAAGTCGTCTTGTACGGCTTGTTGGCTTAAGTCTAGGCACCTGAGAACTTGGTTGTTCAAGTCGAATACGTGCACGGAACGTTCCCTCGATGCGAAGCTCGGTGTAGCCTTTGCTCGTCGAGTCGTTGCCCGAATAAGTTAGACAAGAGTTGTGCTGGGCTATCGAAGCCATTTCTAGTACTGTCCTGCTCTATCTGCGGTTGTCAAGTCGCACAGTCCCTTGAGAACATGGCTCGTCGTATAAAGTATATGACTTGAGCATTAGCATCGCCTATAGAGCCAGGTATGTCTAAGGCACGAGCTACGGTTGGTTTAGAGAAAAGCTTACCACGAACAAAGGAAGTCCACGTGACTGGTTGTCGCCGAGATCGGTCCCGCTACTTGGGAGTCTCGCTTAGTCTTGATAAGTCCCGCACACGAGATCGGTCCCGCGGCTTGGGAGTCTCGCTAAGTCTTGATAAGTCCCGCACACGAGATCAGTCCCGCGGTTTGGGAGTCTCGCTAAGTCTTGATAAGTTTCGCACACGAGATCGGTCTCGCTACTTGGGAGTCTCGACAGATAGAAGAAAAGCATGGTCATGTTAAGGAATGACTGGATAGATCGAGTTGAGACTTGCATGGTCATTGGACAACTTGTCGACGAGGTGTAGTCTTCTCGAATGATTGCTGGGGCGCCGGGATCACTCTTCCGGGGGAAGCGCGTTGCGGCTCAAAGCAGGATGTCGGATAACCGCATGGGAGTATTGGCGCTTCCGGGGCTAGCTACCCATTGGAAGGACGGTCCGATACCCCCGTCGAGCCGTGTCCAAGATAGCTTGACATTGCTAGTGACCACTCATATAGTTGTGGCGGCAAGAGCGATAATCCGCGTGTTTGCCTTTGGATAGCGTCAAGTACTAGCACGGTATTGGTCAAATCATGAGACAGTCTAGCACGACGTGTATAAAGTCAGCAAGATGTAATCCCATTTGTGCCAGCCTTGTATCGGCCCGAAAGGAATGAGTTATAGCTTATGTCAGAGAGACACGTGCTTCGGTACTAAGCAAGGCTTTCGCGTATCATTACTGGCTTTCGCGTATCAAGTATTGGCTTTCGCGTATCAATATTGACATTCGCGTATTGGCTTTCGCGTATCGGCATTGTTAGCCTAAGTTTGCATAAGTTAAGTCAAGTGCCATCGCTTTAAGTCGAGAGGACCGTAATGCGAAACTTGTCTAAGTCAAGGAGTCATTAGGCACGACCTCATCTTGAAGCACGGACAAGTCTAGACAAAGTCTAGAGGCACTTGGGTTTGAGTAAAGGTCTTGGCACGGCCGAGTTCGCATGAGTTGCTCCTCGGCGAAGCCCTATCTCAAATATGTTTAAGTCTCGAATAGAGTATGGCACGACCCTGCCGTCCCGGGTTGAAGTTTGGTCAAGTACCTAGGCGATGAGGCACTGCCTCGATCGAAACACACATTGGCACGGCACGACCCTGTCGTTGCATTGTTAAGTGTAGGCAGAGACGTCTTGTTCTAAAATGGATCCTAAGGCAAGATTAGAAAGACAATCGTAAAGGGACTTGTAAGCTGCACAAAGTAAATGAACGTGTCGATTTTGTATTGGTGGGCGAGGAGATCACTCCACCAGTACAGTTGAGTACTGACACCCACACAGTGTTCATGTGCAGGCACAGGTAGAAGCTCGTGGCGCGGAGCTCGCTTGGATGCGTCGAGGCACGGAGTTCCTTGGCGATTCAAAGCGTGCGACCGCGTGGATTGAAGACTTATACGGGACATAATGTATGGACATCGTCTTCCGAAGCTTCCGCTGGATTCAAGTATTGTATCGAGAGATGAGAGAGCAGAGTGAATTGTAAAATAAGAGAAAAGTGAGCACGAGAGACTTGTAATTTGGCCTTGCGCCCACAAATGTAATCTTGTATTCAATATCAATAAAGAGCTTCTTTTGAATGACTTGTGTTCATGTGTGCTTGTTCTAAATTTTCGCTGCATGTTTCAATATTTCGCTTGGGACTTCTGTGCAACGACCTCGTCGCCGCCGATAAAATCGGCCGTTATGAAACTGCCTTGCACGAGCGCAATCTAGGCTCGTGCGGCATCACGCCTTAGCGTGGACGATCGCTCCAACGGGAGCGGAGCGTGACAGCGGTCGAGGTCGAGGAAGGGGGCTTCTTGCTGCTGCTCTTCCAAAGGAATGAGAAAAAAAATTGGAAGGCTTGGAAGAGAGGAAGACGAAGGAGAGAGACGAGTGATGAGGGAGAGAGAGAGAGTGAGGAAAAAAAAGAAGCATGAGTCTTTAAATTGGAAGACTCTAGATGTTACTAAATTTAATTATGGTCATTAATTAATTTAATTATGATAATGACAATGATAATAACAGTAATAATTAATATAATATACTATTAATAACAGTAATAATTTGGTGATTTTTTTTTGTTAAATTTTGATTTTAAACACATTTTTTGTCTAAGAAACAGAAAATGAGTAGCTAAATAATGGTAATTAATTTGAATTTTAAAAATAATAATAATAGTGCTAATGTTAATAACAATAATAATTAATAATAGTAATAATAGACTATATTAATAATGATTTATATTACAATATTAAGATTTAAATAATAATTTTTTTCTCTCGTTGGAGAGAGAGAGAGAGAGAGAGGGGGGAGGGGGTTGATGAGTATACATAATAATAATAATAATAATAATAATAATAATAATAATAATAATAATAATAATAATAACTGAAGTCATTTTTTTTTTTACTTTTAACAACCATCCAAACAACAAATTCATTTTTTTCACTTGCAGCAGACAAATAGTACTCTAGCCAAACATATTTTAGAAAGTGCCACTTGCTGCAAGTGTCCTGCAACTCATTATAATGTAAGTGCCACTTTCACACTTTTAAAAAATTACATCTATCCAAACAGCCCTTTATTGCAATAACCAGAGCGCTGTATATCTCTCTGAAGGCCAAATTTAGGCTGCGTTTGGTAGGAGAGAAAAGTGGGAGGAAGAAAAATGGGGGAAGGAAAAGTGGAGGGAATGATTCATTTTCTATTGTTTGGTATGAAAGAAAAAGTGAAGGGAAGAAAAAGTGGAGGGATTGTTTTTACTTTCTAGCCTAAGAAAACCAATCATCCCAAAAGTGGAAGAAAAAATGGAGACTTATATTAATTAACAATTGTACCCCCATGTGAGTTGTATTATTTAAAAATTATTAATGAAATCAAATGGTAAATATGTGTTTTAGTTGAGGATAGAATTGGTAAAATCTATTTTTTTTTCTTTCACTTTTCATTTCATACCAAACAAAGAATAATGCATATCTTTCCTTTTTCATCCTTCCAACCAAACACAAAGGAAGGAAATGATCTTTTCTTTCCGTATGGAAGAAAAATATATCCTTTATCTTAGTAACAGTACTCGGCACTAATTAACTTATAAGAAAACTATTTAAACATAAGTGTCTCACTGGCTGGCTGGATCCTGGCTCATCCATATATATTGCTAGCTAGCTGGAGCGGAGCAGAGCAAAGAAATGCTTGGAAAGTTGAGCTGCCTCCGCGTACACGGCAGTGTCACTCTTGCGCTTGCAACTATGTACAACACCCCTCCCTTATTATAATTAAGAATGAATAAGAAGAATTGACAGTTGATTTGATTGGTACGTATTTATAAATGTGAGATTTACTACTACACACAACACAGAGCCCTAAGCATATATAGTGAGAAATTTTATTGTTGAACCCTTATTTATGGAGATGGGATAGGGATACTGTAGTGATGTCAAGTCTCAAGAGGGAGAGAGCGAGAGATATAGGGGCGGGCAGGCTATGATTGTTCCTTTTGCCATTTCTTATTCACATGGTTAGTTTAAGTCACTGAATATACTGGGGCTACCTCGAATTCTTTTGTTTATTAATTTTGGCGAGTTTCAGAAATAAATAAATTTATTTACTCATTTTATTGGGTTGGGTTGGGTTGGATTGGATTAGGTTTGGAGAAATAAAATGCATTATATATATTTGTGTGGAGTTCCAAAGAAGATCTCTCTCAGGATCTCCATGTCCTTTGTCTTGTAGGTTAGTGTGGCCTTTTTTTTCTCCACTCGATTATCCTTGATTTCCACCCGTGTTTTAAAAACGGAATCGGACCCATCATGGAATCGGTCAATTCATTGATTAGTAATTCTTTTGGACTAATTTAACACTGATCTATTATTCATTTAAAAATTCAGTCAATACGGTCCTTTGAATCGATCTGACTGACCATCGAACCGGCTGATGAGTTGAATTTTAAACAAATTTAATCCTAAATTTTATTTTGGAATTTATCTGCAATCAAAGTTCATATATTTACTTCTTAACTAATTCTACTATAATAAACATGCAAAACTTCTAAGTAGTATATATGCAATTATATACTATATAATATATTCTACTATATAATAGGAAAGCTTGGTGGTGAAATTTTTGAATTCTTAAAATATCCTCTAGTAGTTTATAAACATGATGTTATTATGTCAACTCGCATGTCTTAAGAGTCAAAGCAATAATGTTTGAATGCTATGAAGTTTTTTTTTTTATACAACTCTTCATGTTCCAATTGTAATAAATTTTTCTGTCCTTACCATTTTTCAAAAGTTGTTATTCTTAATAGAAAATTAAAAATAGAAATCGTACTTCGAATCTCTTGGCATTGTAAAAAGAAAGCACACACATAAATAGTCACCTGAAAAAGACGGAAATATAATAGCTGACCTTATGATATTCCAATTAAAATACGTACAAAGTACGTACACGTAGACTAGTATATTTAATGTATAATTATAAGTCAATATAAATGGTTTATTTCGAATTAACTCACTGGTTGGACGAATTTGACCCAACTTGGTGTCCTCTGTTCTCACGGGATCGACCTCCAGTCCGATTTTTAAAACATTACTTTCCACACACTTTCAACATTGGAGGTATTCATTCAATAAACTACTGCATATCTTTATCCATTCTTAGGCACAGTTCATTTTCCAAGCCCAGATGGATAACACAATAGTTTTTGAGGGCTAGGTCATAATGCTAGGCCGAAGCCCCAGTCGCTGGGTTTTCAGACTTAACTCAATACAGAGAACGTTTGAAAATAAGTTTTCATTTTCGAACAACAAAGAAATGAATTTCCAGCGCATAGGTGCCAGTATATGTTTCTGTTCGTTTTTCCTGAATTTATTTTTCTGTGCTTATCTCACTAGTTTTGTAGAGAAATAATAATTAGGGGTGCAACTTGGGTGGACTAAACCCGAGTCCAATCGGATAAATCCGTCAATGGATTAGGTTAGGGTTGAAGATACTTGGGTTCGGATTAAAATATTTGAACCCGATCAAAAATCGGGTTGGACTCGAGTTCATTTGTCGGGTTACCCAAAGAACCCGAAACCCGACATACATATAACTTATATATATATATATATATATATATATATATATATATATATATATATATATATATATATATATATATCGCAAATGACCTCTAGCCTAGTGGTTAAGAGAGATGCATGCGGCCTGAGTGGTCAGGAGTTCGAATCCCAGTGGGAGCGATTCCAGAAAAAATTTACCTGTTTCCATTATATATATATATATATATATATATATATATATAGGGAGCGGATCGGGAGCCCCGCCCGCGGAGCCCCGCCGAAGCCCCGCCCTCCCTTAGCCGTTGGATCGCGCGGGCGGGGGTGGGCCCCACGCGGGCCCCGCGCGATCCGATGGTGCAGGGGGGGGGGGCGGGGCTTCGACGGGGCTCCGCGGGCGGGGCCTTTGATCCGCTTCCATATATATATATATATATATATATATATATATATATATATATAGTCTACAATATTATAAGATCAGTTGTCTTCTTTTCGTCTTTTTCAGGTGATTATTCATGTGTGTGTGTTTTAAGAAAACTTGTATGCAAACTTTATTGGTTTGAATCTTAAACATAAATGACATGCAAGTTGACATAATAACATCTTGTTTATAAAATATTCAAGGGTATTTTAGGAATTCAAAAGTTTCACTACCAAGTTTTCATATTATTGTTGCAAATGACCTCTAGCTTAGTGGTTAAGAGATGCATGCGGCCCAAGTGGTCCGGAGTTCGAGCCCCAGTGGAGGCGAGTTCGCCACAATAGTTCAATATATATATATATATATATATATATATATATATATATATATATATATATATATATATATATATATATATATATATTGTTTCATACTTTTTAAATAAAAAATTTAAATTCTAAATTTATTAACCCAAACTATTCAACTCCTTCTAAATCTTATGTTAATTTGTATTTTGTAATGGTTGGTGCTTAATTGTAATTTGATTATGTATTTAATATTAATTTTATTTTAAATTATTTTAAATATCAAATTAGAGTCTGATAAACCCGATGGACCCGACCCAACCCGAGCTTCCTCCGGGCTCGGTCTTGGGCTTCATATGTTGAACCCGAGGCCGGGTTGGACTTGGGCACGGACTAGGATTATCATTCATCGGGTTGGCCTCGAGTCGAACTCAAGTCTGACCCAATCCGTCCGAGTTGCACCCCTAGAAATAATAGATAGAATGGATGAGTTAAGAAGGGTACAAGTTGGTCAGTTGTTGGCCTGTGGCTCCAATAGCACTATCATTTGTTCAAAGGCCGGGGGGACCCATCTTGGATTTTCGGACGAGCTTGGGCTAGTGTTATAATTTGGACTCTTGACCTATTTTTCAAGCACATCCCATAATTCTTATTAATGGGATGGTCAAGAAAGACGTGAGGAAGGACTTGGTGTGTGACATTTTCGCTAAGAAAAAGACTCCAAAAGAGTAGTTCAATTGATAAATAGTATTATTCCAAAAGGAAGAGTCTAGTTCAAAGATGTATCCCCACCCTTGGCTATCATACTCTTCGTCAGAAGACTTGTTTCATTTTCCTTTTCCTCTCCTTTCTGCTGCATGCATTTGACAAGAGCACTCCTAGTTCAAGAGGCAGGAGTGGGAGACATCCCCCAAAATTTTTGGGTTTAAACTCTGGGACAAGCATTTAATTTTTCCTGTGGTGGTAGAAATTAAACGGCTTAAGCCATGAACAGACCGGGTGTGGGACAAGTGGGCTGGAGCGGCCCAGTAGAATGCTGGACGCTAGCAACGCACAAAGGCCACGAATAAAAAGAGTCGATGACCACTGACAAACTCGCGACTTCCAACCGACGAGAGTCGTACAAGTTACATATTCACCGCTTGTACGCACATATTCGTCGCACAATTAAACACGGATGACTAAGTAACAGATGGACAACGTGCTCGACGTTGCTTCTTTTAGGCTGAGCGACGAACTGCCCGTCGGCCAGGGCAAAACTCAAAATTTTTTCCTAGCCTAATTTTGGTCATTCAATCATGCTCCCTTACTTATACTCTCCTCCTCTACTCTGAACGACGACGACCCCCACGACCGACGGACCCTTTCGACCAGCTTCCTCGATCCGTGACCGACGACCCCCTCTCGACGTGCATCCCACTTTGCTTCTGCCCTAGTTGCCCCTCCCTCTTGTCCTCCGTGTTCCCTTCCCCAGCCTCCTCCTTTCGTTCCTCCGACAAAGGTAAGCCCTAACCCTATATAGATTTCATTCCTCTACTTCTAAAATGGACAAGACACAATACGAAGAAATTGGAAATTGTATACCTAGAACTCGTATAATTGGGTGAGGATGATAAGACTCATATAATTGGGTGCTTTTTCTTCGACTCATGACACATTCCGAAGTAAGCATGATGTAAAATTGTGCGTATGTATGTAGGGACAAGGGCAAACTCGGCCTCGTTTGGTTGGCGGAATCATGAAGTTGGAAAAGGAAATCCTTTTTTTTTGGATGTTTGGATGTCAAATGAAAGTCTGAAAAAAGAAAAATGATTCTCGTAGATAAGAAAAATAAGAAGAAAAAAAAAGTGGTTTTCCCATCCAAACAATGATTCGCTTTCCCACAATGGCCTCGTTTGTTCATGGAAAGAAAAAGAAAGGTGTTGTGGACAATTAGCTCAACCTCACATGTATATCAATATATGTGTCTCAATTCTCTCTACAAGCTATCCCAACCTCTCTTTATATAGGAAGAGAGAGGTTGGGAGTTACACAATGAAAGGTCACTCATGAGTTACAAAATGAAGAGTCATGAGTTACAAAATGAAGAGTCACCATGATGAGATGAATTACAACACTCCCCCTTGGCTCTTCACAAACTCTGCTTGTAAACACCTCTGAGCTTCTTTGTCTGTCTGTAGCTTTCAGATTCAAAAATGACCATCTACTTGTGCCTCGTCAAAACCTTGCCAAAGAAAACCCAGTGGAAAAAAAACTTTGGTCAAAGGACAAAAGAGTACACACAGGTCAGTGTGATGGGGGTAAACTTAACCATTGCAAAGGTGCCTCGTCAAAACCTTGTCAGGAAAAACCCAGTGGGAAAAACCGCTGATCGAAGGACAAAAGAGTACACGATGGTTTAGAAGTATACACTGGATACTCCCCCTGATCACAATAGTCCTTAGTGAATAAGAGATTTGAAATGTGTCTCGTTAAAAACCTTGCCAATAAAAACCCAATGGGAAAAAACTTGGTCTAAGGGAAAAAGAGTACACAAGCATACATCAGGATGCTCCCCTTTTCACTCGTACTCGACAGGACATGGGATATACGCACAACAGGGCGTTTGGAGGCGCTCGTTGGGGCGCTCCCCCTTACATGCACACAACAGGGTGCGGGAAACATGTTTCACTTAGGCTAGCTCTGAAAGCTTCCTAAGTCCAATCGCTCTGACATGTTTCTGGAACGAGTGTTTTGGCAGTGACTTGGTGAACAAGTCTGCACGATTATTCTCCGATCCAATGTGTTGCACTTCAATCTTCTGAAGCGCTTGTTGTTCATGTGTAAAGAACAACTTGGGCGATATGTGCTTGGTAGCATCCCCTTTGATGTAACCATGTTTCGCTTGATCAATAACAGCGGTATTGTCCTCATAGACGACAACAGGTTCATCTGGGTCAAATGGAAGATCACATGTACTTCGAATATGGCCAATAACAGTTCGAAGCCATACACACTCTCTAGTCGCCTCATAGAGCGCGAGTAGCTCAGAGTGGTTCGTTGAAGTAGCCACTAAGGTCTGTTTGCGAGACCTCCAAGAAATCGCCGTGTTCCCAATGGTAAAGACGTAACCAGATTGGGAACGCCCCTTGTGCGGATCAGATAAGTATCCCGCATCGGCGTAGCCAACAAGGGTCGCGTTGCTTCGAGTGCCAAGAGCGTTGGACTCACTCAAAACCGCGTAGGGATAGAACAAGCCCAAGTCCGTAGTACCCTTAAGGTAGCGAAAAATGTCTTTTATGCCATTCCAATGGCGGCGTGTTGGCGCGGTGCTGTGTCGAGCTAGACAATTCACAGCGAACGAGATGTCCGGTCTAGTACATTGGGCCAAGTACAATAAAGCGCCTATTGCACCCAGATAAGAGCACTCAGGACTCAGTATCTGTCACACCCCAGTACCGAAATACGGAGACGGACTAGGCCAGCTACACCATATGAGGTACGTAACGTCATACGGCGATTGTGGCTGTCGAGAGACTAGGGGGTACATGCTACAATCAAGTCTCCTATGGTCCCACAGAGTTCTATGTCTCAATCAATCAAATCACATCAGCAAATAGATGAACATTAAAGATAAAGCAGTAAGGCGTCCCCGACGCTTCATCAAAATGATCATGAGAGACTAGCTTCATAATTTAGCTATCTCGGAGAGTCAGGAGTACAAAAATTATACACAGCTGCAGTCTGTTTAATTACAATTATGTACTGACACAAAATATCAAGTAATCCGGCTAACAGATGCCGGTGGCTAAACGCCGCAAAAGTATAAGCAGGAGTGGTGGAGAAGAAACCCACTCGAGTCCCCGAACGGCCATGCTCCTAGTATGCACCATGGATGTCAGGGAGGAAGATCGTGTCCTCAGGCTCTGCTACGGGATCTGGCCAAACAAAACCAGCGGGGTCAGCCCCGAATAGCAAGTACCGCCAAAGGGGCACAAGAGTTAAGACTAAAAATCCAGTTAATAGAATGATTGATAATAGTAATACTTATGCTGCCATTATAGGGTAACGCCACATCCTCGAACCCATATGGCACCCTTACAACCAAACAAGGACAAAAGGTACCGCATGGAATCGGGACGTGTCGTACTCTATAACTTTTGCATAAGTTAAAAGGCATAAACAATCAAATCTCCTGATCGTGACTTCGGTCGATAGCCTATCGCAGCACAATAACCAACCCAACAATCAAACAAAAACATGGGCTGGATCATGTACCATGATAGACCATGTTCCTCAGTCATTCACAGAAGTAGCACTCCATACTCAGAATAAGTCTTCCGTTCATAACTTCGGTCCACAGCCTATCATAGTACGATAACCAACCCAACAATCAAACAAGAACATGGGTTGGATCACGTACCATGATAGTCCGCTTTCCTCAGTTATTCACGGAAGGTAATAGGATACAAGCAAGTCGTTTTCATGGCCAATCAAGTCTACGAGTTTCTAGTGGGACGAGGTTATCCTCGCATCATGTTATGTAGAAATCCTCAGATCGTATCTTTCCAGCAAGGCTAGCCCACCCAGGGGTTCGCGTAGACAGGTATGATTGAGCACAGGTCCCTCGCAAGGCCACCTTGCTAAAACATATAATATGTAGCAGGAATTAATCAGATACAGTCATCCACTCGTTGCAGATGACACAGTATCCGTGGAGACCAGCCGGCGCGTCAAGACAGTATCTCAAGGCGGCTGGTGTAACACGATCTCGGGATTTTGCCCTCTCCATGCATCTAGTATATTTAGTTGCCTAATTTAACCCTAGGTGAAATCTTGGATTTTCATGCTGTGGCCTGCATGATTATCCTCCTAAAGTCGTACTTTAGTACGAGTACCCCAAAGAGGATCCATGTCAATCAGTATGTCAACATGTTCTACCCTCCTTAGTGTAATGCATCATTGCAAATACGCCATGTGGAGTTACGAGTCATTTGTCGAGCATGAACAAGAACTGGAACATTCAGGTACATGTATCAGGTAGGAACACTTTGTTCTCCGGGTCACATTAGTGCTCATATCATGCTCGGGACAAAAGGCGTAAGGATATAAAATGGGCATATAATATATATATATATTAATAATAATAATAATAAGGTAACAATTTAGGGCACAAAAGTCCATGCGGCTCAGGGGGAGTGAGTCCATGCGGCCGGGTTAATACTGGTTCATGCGGCTGAGACTACACGCTCATGCGGCTCAGGGAGCCCCAAGGCGCATGCGGCTAGAAAGGCGGGTTCATGCGGACGAAGGGGTGTCAGCGTATGCGGCTGCGATCAGATGAAGTCCTATGCGACCGAGCATGGGCGATACATATGCGACTGGGTGCAAAAAGAACTCATGCGGCAGAAAGCTAGCAGCATGAAGTCCATGCGACTCAAGATAACAGGGGCTCATGCGGCTGAGTCTAAACAAGGCTATGCGGCTCAGTTACTTGCCGCATGAAGATTCATGCGGTCAAGTACTCAAGCAAGTCTTATGCGGCTAGGAAGGACTTTCCATGCGGCTGAGCTCGAACGAGTCTCATGCGGCTGGAAAGGCCATGCGGCTCAGAGGCTTGCCGCATGAGGATTCATGCGGTCAAGTACTGCTCTTCTTCTCCACTTGTCCGAGAAGAGGAGCCAAGCAACCATGGCTTCCAAACTACACAAAACCTTCATCCGTAGCCCAAATCGGAACTTTCTTAGGTCAAAATGGGGTAGAACAAAATTCTCTACAACATGGAACCATCCAGACTTAAAAATAATGAAGTTTGCTAGATCAAAACCAAGAAAATCCGAAAATGGTTAAAACCTAGATCTACAAAGACTAAAGCTTCAAAATGGAAAACTTCAAGTTCTAAACTAGTATAGAATAAGGAGAAGAACATATTTTGACAAATAATTTTGTGAGAAAACATCAACAACATTTATGGATCCATCTCTTGAGCAAGTTGGTACTTGCCTTGGTTGGTGGAAGAAATATTTGGTTGGTGGAGGAAATAAATGAGAGGAAGTAAATGAGAGGAGAGAGAATGAGTTGAGTTATTATATAGAATCTTGAACCCATGGGTTCATGATGAACCAAGGTGAACCATGAATAGGTTCCCCAAAGAGCCAAAACTGTAGGCCCAAATACAGAAAATAAATTATGAAATAATATTTTGTCGAATATTTTTGGAAAATACATGAAGAAATACAGCATAACAAATATAGTAAAAATACAAGGAAAATACAATTTATCGGTTTACGTATTTAAAATACGTATTCCAGGATCGGGGAGTGACATCTCTACCCTTCTTAGAAAAATTTCGTCCTCGGAATTCCAGCCAAGACAGGATAGTGAAATCAGGGCAAGCAAGGCTCAATCACATACAAGTTAACTATCGTAGCAGTTATTATCATACATCACAAAGTGCAAAACAAGCAGGTGCAAATAAGCATGGAATCGTGTCAATAAGGTGCAAAAATATACCTTATCAGTCAAACAAATACGGATACCGAGATCTGATCTCGTCCTCGCGCTCCCAGGTTGACTCTCCCGGAGAGTGATGATTCCAAGAAACACGGACAAGGCTTATCGTCCGATTCTTGAGTACCTTCTCTCGCCGATCTAAAATAGATACGGGTTGTTCCTCGTAAGTTAGGTCGGTACCAACGACTAACTCTGAATGATCGAGGACATGACTCGGATCCGGGACATACCCACGTAACTGGGACACATGAAATACATCATGTATGCCAGTTAACGAAGGCGGAAGGGCAAGTCGATAAGCCACATCGCCTACCCGAGCGAGAATCTTAAAAGGACCAACGTATCTTGGACTAAGCTTTCCTCGGGTTCCAAATCTAATGATACCCCGAGTTGGCGAAATCCGCAGAAACACTTGGTCGCCAACTCTGAACTCTAGAGGCCTACGATGCTGATCTGCCCAATGACGATGCCGGTCCTGCGCAACTCGAAGGCGCTCTCTGACCAACTTAACTATCTCTACAGTCTGTGTGATCATCTCTGGCCCCAACAACTTCCGTTCTCCGACATCGTCCCATGCCAAAGGGGACCTGCACTTCCTTCCGTACAATGCTTCGAACGGGGCCATCTGAATGCTAGCCTGATAGCTATTGTTATAGGAGAACTCCACAAGATGAACGTGATCCTCCCAAGATCCGCCAAAGTCCAAGGTACATGCCCGTAGCATATCTTCTAACGTCTGAATGGTTCTTTCTAATTGCCCGTCGGTTTGTGGATGATAGGCAGTACTGAATCTTAACTTGGTTCCCAAACTTTGGTGTAAGCTCCGCCAAAAATGGGAAGTAAACCGCGTATCCCGATCTGATACTATACTAACTGGAACACCGTGCTGCCTTACTATCTGCTTCATGTACATTTCTGCTAACTGCTCAGTAGTCTGTCCAACTCGGAAGGGAAGGAAATGAGCGACCTTCGTGAGTCGATCTACTATTACCCAGACTGCATTCTTGCCAGCCGGGGATCTAGGTAGACCGGTCATGAAATCCATCGTGATGTGCTCCCATTTCCATTCTGGGATAGAAAGCGGCTGAAGCAACCCTGCTGGTCTCTGCTGCTCGGCTTTTACCTGCTGACATACCAGACACTTGGATACAAATCTCGCTATCTCTCTTTTTATGCTATTCCACCAAAAGAACTGCCTGATATCTCGATACATCTTCGTTCCTTCTGGATGAATGGAGTAAATAGAACTATGAGCTTCGGACATAACTTCTTGCCGAAGGTCTCCACTCGGTACACAGAGTCTATTTCCAAACCTGAGCGTACCATCTTCATGAATCACTAACTCCTTCCTACGGCCTGATTCACACTCTGACCGTAACTTCTGAATCTGTGGATCTCCTGCTTGTGCTGCCCTTATCCTCTCTACTAAGGTTGACTGAATCTGCATACTGGTCATTCTCCCTATATCCCTTGGCAAAACTACTTCGATTCCCATACTCTGAAGGTCTTCTAAAATATGCTTCTGCGAGGTCAGGATAAAGGCACTGTTTCTCCTACTCAGTGCATCTGCAACTATATTCGCCTTGCCTGGATGATACTGAAGATCTAAATCAAAATCCTTCAGCAGTTCTAGCCATCTTCTTTGCCTCATGTTCAAATCTCGCTGCGTGAACACGTATTTCAAACTCTTATGATCAGTATAGATCTCTACCCGATCTCCATATAAATAGTGCCTCCACAACTTGAGTGAAAACACCACAGCTGCTAATTCCAAATCATGAGTCGGGTAATTCTTCTCATGGTCTCGAAGCTGTCAAGACGCATATGCTATCACCTTTCCGTGCTGCATCAATACACATCCAAGACCCTTCCCAGATGCGTCACAATATACTGTAAAGCCTCCCGCTCCTACCGGAAGCGTCAAGATCGGGGCTGAGATCAACCTCTTCTTCAATTCTTCAAATGATGCCTGACAGCTAGCTGACCAAACAAACTCCACGTCCTTGTGCGTCAATCGCGTTAAGGGCGCAGAGATCTTGGCAAAGTCCGCCACGAACCTTCTGTAGTAACCAGCTAATCCCAAGAAACTTCGCACTTCTGCAACCGTTCTCGGGACTGGCCAATGCTCTACGGCCTCAATCTTCTTCGGATCCACTGACACTCCTGCCCCAGAAATTACATGCCCCAGGAACGAAATGTGATCTAACCAGAATTCACACTTGTCGAGCTTCGCATAAAGTTGATGCTCCCTCAATGTCTGCAAGACAGTCCTAAGATGTTCCTCATGCTCCTCTTCACTGCTGGAATAGACAAGAATGTCATCTATGAACACCACCACAAATTTATCCAAATACGGCAGAAAGATGCGGTTCATTAAATCCATGAATACTGCGGGGACGTTGGTTAGTCCAAAGGGCATTACTAAAAACTCATAATGCCCGTATCTAGATCTGAATGTTGTCTTCGGTATGTCTTGCTCCCGGACTCTTACTTGATAGTATCCCGACCGAAGATCGATCTTGGAAAAGACGCTGGCTTTGCTCAACTGGTCAAACAGGTCATCAATCCTTGGTAGCGGGTACTTATTCTTCACTGTTACTGCATTCAGCTTGCGGTAGTCGATGCACATCCTCGTCGACCCATCCTTCTTGGGAACTAGAATCACTGGCGCGGCCCAGGGCGATTGGCTGTCTTGGATGAATCCCTTAGACTTCAACTCTTCTTCATGTTGATACAACTTATCCTGTTCTGACGGCGACATTCTGTAAACTCTGTCTGCAATAGGCCTCGTTCCAGGGTTCAACTCAATGCTAAATTCTACCTCTCTGACTGGGGGTATCCCTGGGAGCTCATCAGGGAAGACGTCGAGGAAATCTTCGACCACTCTCGGAATCTGTCCTGGCTCTGTCACTGCTGCTGAGATGACGCCTCCGGCCTGATTATTCAAGGTTCGAGTAAAGATGAACTGCTCCAACCCAGGAACGCTGAACATGACCCTACCTCCTCTACAATCAATGGTCGCATGACTGTCTCTCAACCAGTCCATGCCAAGAACGACATCAAAATTCTCCATAGGGATTCAATCAATGATGCGGGCAGTAAATGCCCACACACCTCTACCGGACATGAAAAGCGCACTCTGCTAACTTCTACGAGCCCATTGCCGGTGAGTATATCCATCCTCTCCGGCAATGCCTCAAACACTAGTCCAATCCGTGTAGCATATTGTGCAGAGATGAATGAATGAGTAGCGCCTGAATCAAATAATGCTACAGCGGGAAATGAGGTGACGAGAATTTTACCTGCCACCACGTCACTAGACGCTAGAGCCTCTCCCAAGGTCAATGTGAGAGCCTGGCCCCGCGGAGCCCCTTGTTGCGGCCTTCCTCGACCATGCGGTTGCTGCCTTTGAGGGCCTTCGGCTTCCTGTGCCTGGCGGAACATCTGAGCCTGCGTTGGGAGACGCTGGGCTAGGGGCTTTACTGCTAATACTGGCCCTCCACTCGGGGTTGCCACCGGAGCTGGCAATGCTGGAAACTGCTGAGCTGGCCCTCCTGGCCTCTGCATCATAGGACAAGTAGAAATACGGTGGTCTGAACTACCACACCTCAAGCATAAGCCATTCGCTGATCGGCACACCTCCCTCGTGTGCCCTACCTTCCCACAGAATGTACAGCCCTGGGGTGCTCCCTGACACTGTTGCTGGTTCCTCGGCTGCTGATGCCGAACTGGCGCTGTATTAGTTGACACGGCCGTCCTCCGCGACGCTCCCGCATCGTAAATTTTGACTTACGTACATTAACTAGTATTTATAAAAAAAATTTGGTGCCCTCTAAAATTTTGGGCCTGAGGCGACCGCCTCATGTGCCTCATATAAAGTCCGGGCATGCGCTCATGTCACTACTAAACATGATCATGATACATTCGAAGCATTAATATTATTGAACAAGAAACATTGAACAAACAGTAATGAGTAGTGGTGATCAATAGTGAACATGCATGAAATCAATATCAAGACAACTCTATCTCTTGTACACAATAAATATGTAAATATAAATCATGATATATGAATTAATGAGATAGTGTAAGCAAAATTTATTCTATTATATAATACCAAAAGTAGACTTCACCGTTAAAATTTTATTTTCAAAAATATTCTTTATTTTATTTATTAATTAAAAACAATAATTAAAATAATAAGGAGTACCTAGGTAAGTACAAGAGTTGTCCTTTGATATTCCTAGTTACAACTAGGGGTGAGCATTATTCGGTTTTGAACCGAAAATCGAACCGAACCGAATCGAATAAGAGATTTGGTTCGGTTTTGAAAAAAATCGGTTCGGTTTTGAAAATACTAAATTTTCTTATTCGGTTTCGGTTTTGGATTTCGGTTTCGGTCCAAAACCGAAAACCGAATAAAAAATTTTAGTTTATATATATATATATATATATATATATATATATATATATATATATATATATATATATATAGGTATTAATTATAGGTATATACTAAATATATATAGGTATATAAAATAGGTATATATATATATAGAGGTATATACTATAGGTATATAATAAATATATCTAGGTATATTTAGTTATTATATATATTAAAAAAAACACAAATAAACCCAAAAAATCGAATAAACCGAATAAACCGAAAATCAAACCGATTTAATTCTGTTCGGTTCGGTTCGGTTATTGACTAATTCGGTTCGGTTTCGGTTTTGCTTATTCGGTTTCAGTCGAATTCGGTTTTCGGTTATTCGGTTCGGTTGGAACCGAATAAACCGAATACTCACCCCTAGTTACAACAATTCTTAAATGCATTGAGTATTTAAAAATGAGGCACTGAAAAATAGACTTTGTTTAGCATCATTCATTCTTGAAACAAAAACACATTTTGACTACAAGTGTCTTTTAATGTTTATAATAATAAATACGTGTAGAGCACGTACATATGTGTATATATGCTATTATAAAATAATAGCAACCATAAAACAATAATGTACCTTGTCGAGTCATAGTCCATTGTCTGCCCTCTACATAGAACAAAAATAATATAACAAATGAGATATTTTTTTGGCTACAAGCATGCCATGCTATCATGCTAAAAAATAGTTTATTATTTTCTTCTTCTTTTTGCTATTTATTTTTTTCCTGCAGGATATTTGCTGCCTGCATGTTGCATCCCAATAGAATAATTCAAAACAGAGAACATTCAAAAATAGCAATATTAAATTCTAAAAAATCACTTGACTTACAGTGAGGTTCGAGATAGAGCCGAACGATAAAGATTTGATAGACTGATTTAGGGCCAAAACCGAATCCAAAACCTTAGATTTGATCACTCCAGTCCTACAAGAAACTAGATATTAATTAAAAATTATAACAAAAAACATTAGAAATAAAATAAAACAGTTATATTTAGGGTTAACTGTCACGTCCCGCTTCCGTAGGAACGATCATCCTCGCTAAAACGTGATGTCGCACGAGACTAGATTGCGCTCGTACAAGACGGATTCCATAACTTCGATTACAGACTAAGCGACGGGATCGTCGCACAAAAGTCCCAAGCAGAAACATTGAATAAACATTAGCGGAAACTTGAAACAAAACACAAATCATTCAAATATGCTCTTTATTGATATTGAAACGAAGATTACATAGGTGGGCACGAGGCCAAGATTACAATCACTCAAGCTCACTATTCTCACAATTCAAGTCACTCAGCTCTTTCTCTTTCATCTCTCAGTACAATTCGACGAGCCAGCGGATGCTTTAGATAAGCAATGTCCATACATTATGTCCCGTATAAATCCAGACTCCATGCGGCCGCACGCCTCGAAACACCAATGAACTCCGTGTCTCAACGCATCCTAGCGAGCTCCGCGCCAACGAGCTTCTACCGATGCCTGCACATAAACACTGTGTGGCTGTCAGTACTCAACTCAACTGTACTGGTTATCGTCAAAGCAATCAAGACACGATCATTTTCATCCAAGTCCGATTTTTGGTTAAAAAAACCAAAAAAAAAAAAAAAACTGATTTTTTTTTATTAATCTTAACATAAATTAATGTACATCTGTTGAAGTATTTTCTTTCATTAAATTTGTAATAAAATGTAAGGACTTAAATTTATTTCTAAGTGAATTGTAAAAAAATGTATAAGGTTTTTTTTTTGTCGTCCGTCGACATTCGTCCGTCTCTATTGTTCAGCTCCTCGTTCAATGGTGTCTCCCAAGGTAAGACACTGAAAGTCTACTTCACTGATGTCGACATTTTTATCTCTTGAGTTTTTGGTTCGTTCTTCCGCACGAACGCAGTCTTGAACGTATACGCATGCTTCCAAGATATCTGGCAGCATCTTGCTCCTCTTCTTGCTCAACATCATTGAATCTGCACTAAAACAAGATTCTGATGCTACCGTGGACATCGGGATCATTAGTATATCACGTGCTATAGAAGAAATTATATGGTATATTTTTTCGTGTCTTTTTCTGTCACGCCCCAGAACCAGAATACTAGAGAGCGGGGGCAGACATAGTCAGCTACGTATAACGGAATGGAATCCACACCGCTATACGGTCACGGCTGTCTAGATATGTGAGGGTTTCACTACAATCCATCAGTCTCTTAAGGTCATAAAATAGCCTATTGTCTCAATCTCAACCAACTAATAATAATCACAAGATATCAGATCACCAAATATACAATTGTAAGGCGTCCCAAACATTACATATCCAGATGATCATGAAGCTAGTCGTTACAAAATGTGAGGACTAGCAAGAGTTCAGTCATACGTGATCAACCCCCGGGGCTTGTCAATCATGTTACAGCCCGTAGGCAGACAGTAAGTAAGTACAATCGAGCTAACACTTGCTCGTCGGCTAAACGCCTCAAAAGAATAATTTACAATATTACAGTGGGAGAACAAAAGAAACCCACTCGATGCCCTGGTTACGCCTGGTGACCACCATCGGACTGGAAGACAGGTAGATCCTTTGCTGCTGCTCCGGTATCTGGCCATACAAAACCAGCTGGGTCAGACCCCAGGAAGAGCAAGTGCCACAAAGGAGGCCACAAAATAAGAACCAAAGCCAGCAAATTAGCACAATAATATAATTACATAATAAGAGACAGTAATTTAAGAAAAAACATGATGGATAATTATAAAAGACAATCTTGCATAGAATCACTAAAAGACAGGACATATGGAAAAGTACGACAGGATGATATACGATGAGATAACCATGGGACTATTCAGATAGCTAGGTTACAACCCGTAAACCAAACAAGGACCGGGGTTGTAACCCTTCGTCTGAACGGAACTTGGTTTCTCTCACCATTTATCGGCAAGATAAATATAAGGAATCGGGTCAAGTAACAATCTGGAGTGACAATCATTATAGTGACAATCTGGAGTGACAATCATTCAATCATTCTGGTATAATCTTACAATCAATCAATTCTAGACAATACTATACTGGACTAGACTCCATCCAAGCAATCACGACCAATCATTGCCTACGGCTTTCTACATTAACGAACTAGGGTTATCACAATCCTAGTTACTAGCAAGATGCAATAAGATGCTCCAAGTAGTCACAGGCCCTGCAGCTATCCAGGTTATCCAGGCAATCATTATAGTGACAATCTAGAGAGTACAATGTATTATAGTGACAATAGAGTCCAATCATTTAAGTGACAATGGCGGGTGCCCCACATAACAGTGGACTGGAAATGTGCCCTACTCGTCGGCAGGCTACAAGTCCAATCATTTGCGGCCGGGATAACGGGATCGCCTGTAACTGGGGAACATCTCTTCATGACTAATGAATTATACTAATTATTAACCTTAGTCCAATTCAGTAGGTACTCCTGACCGTGGTACTCAGGAGTCCCCTCCTAGACATGATGCAAGACATGACTGGATTATTTGTACAAGCACAATCGCCCACGGTGTCAGGATTAATTATACAGGTCATGTCATGTCAGGTAGCCGTCGCAACAGCTATTCAAGATGTATCAGGTCAGGTTATCATATCAAGTATACTAGTCAGGAGTGCGCCATGACGGGCCGCTTATCAGGTCATGCTCAATTATCAATTCCAAACATATCCAGTAAATTCGTGATTATCAAGTTCAGGACAAGAGACGTAAGGATATAAAATGGACGTAAAATATCTAATAAAATATCAATATATAGGGCTATAGAAGAGCAAAGCATTAAAGAAATAAGACCAAAACTCCAAGAGCCAATGGATTAAGCAAGGGGGTCAGGGGACAGCGTACACACAAAAGTCACGCACGCAGGGGAGCGGCGTACATGAAAAGTCACGCACGCTCAAGGGAGCAGCGTACAAGAAAAGTCACGCACGCTCAAGGGAGCAGCGTACACGAAAAGTCACGCACGCTCAAGGGAGCAGCGTACAAGAAAAGTCACGCACGCTCAAGGGAGCAGCGTACATGAAAAGTCACGCACGCTCAAGGGAGCAGCGTACATGAAAAGTCACGCACGCTCAAGTCTGCGTACGCACAAAAGTACGCACGCAGGAGACACGCTTCCAAAAGGAAGCGTATCCAAGGCTCAGTGGCGTAAGCTAAGAAGCTCTGCATACTGCTCACTGTCTTCTCCAAACAGCAAGAACACCATGATGAACCCAAAGCTTCAAAGCATCACAACTTAGCCATCCGAACTCCAAATCTGAATTTCCAAGGCTCCAACTGGAGTGAAACTGAATGCTCTTCCACATGGAAACATCAAAACCCATAAACATCCAACTAAAATAGATCAAACCATGCAAAATCCGAAAATAGAAAAACTTAGATCTAGAGCAATGGAGACACCAAATCACAAAAAGCCAAGAACTAATGTTAATCACCATGTCCTAATCTAGCTAATGGACCAAGAAAATAGGGTTCTCGTGTAGTGGCAAGATGCACTTGCCTATGGGTGGAGAGTTGTGGAGGAAGGAGAAGAAGAAGAAAATAAATGGTGGTGTTAATGAAGAGAGAGAGTGGTAGGTGGGGGTTATAAAGAGGGGGAGTTGTGGTGGGGATGAGGGGTAGCATAGGCTAAGGTGATCCATCACATAACCAAACCAAACCGAACCAACCCAAATCCAATTAAAACCGAGCCATGACAAAAACCCAAAATACGAGAAATACCGAAATTCCACAAGTTAAGAAAAATAAAAAAATGCATGCCAAAATCCAGATACGAGTATAAATACGAAATACGGGAAATGAGGGTGACATTTCCACCATTCTAAAATAGAAAAATAAGTTATAGTTTCATCATATTCTTCATACAAATTTAAATGTAACGACAATTCCTGAGTTGGCAGAGAATATTGTTTTTATTTCTTCCTTTGCAGTACGCTGGCGGAATATGATAATTTAGACATAAGACCGGAGCTACTACTACCAACTTTAAAGGTCGTACCGGGTCGAGCCGATACAACTTGTTTTTCATACGAAGTAATTAAAGAATTTAAAACATCTTTAATCTCTACTTTTAAGTTACTTACATTTTTAATCTCTACATTTAGATTACCGTATCGGGCCGAAGTTTTATTATATTTATAGATTTTTTTTGGTACAAAATGACATATTTTATCCCCAAAAAAGAGTTGTTATAAAGGTATTTTGGTCATTTTCAGCAAAATGACTAAAATACCCTTCCAACGACCTGAAAACATCTAGTAATTAGAAATATTTTGGTCATTTTGGCCTCCAACGACTATAAACAAAAAAATATTTAAAAATCGGCCGAACCGGGCCAACTGGGCCTGGACTTGGCCGGTCCAGGTCAGCCCAATCGGACTTGGTGGGTTTGATCGGCCCGGACCCGCGTTCAAACCGGACTAGGCCGGTTCGAGCTAGCGGGTCCGGGGGCACAACCCAGCCCGGACCGGAATGAGGACGGGTCGGGCCAGTCCGGATCGTTGACCGGACTCGAGCCGGCCCGAACCGAGTTTGATCGAACTGGGCCCAAGCCGGAGACCGGGCCGTCCGGCCAGTGAACACCTTGAGAAAAAGGTGCAGAACAGAAATACACAAGAGGGGGGAGTGTTTATGGTTAGATTTTTTTTTTTTTTTTGGGTATATAAATGAAGTGAATGGTAAACATATAAATACATCTAATTGATTCGGTTTTCGGCTCAGTTTGAAAACTGAAGTCCAAACTCAAAACCGGCCTGAATCCATAAATTAACTTTTCCTATACTTAAAACCGAAATCCTATCTGCTAGTTTCAAAACTGTCATGAATTGTTAATTCGTCTGTTCAGATCGATTTAGTATCGAAATCCATAAGCTGCTAGGCAGACGAAGCTTCCAATATCCTTGCTCTCCGGAAAATCATAATTAAACCCTGCAAAGTACACCGTCGTTGCCTGATCATACTTCCTCCAAAATGGATGATACTGACTTTAAACCGAGTCTTCTTGAAGCTGAGCTTCTTTGAGACCCAAATGTTAGTTGTCACTCTCCCATATCCTCCACGTAAGGAACATTCCAATATATTAGGGTCGATTTATATATATATATTTGCAAGACAGTAGCGTAGAAAAAGTGATTGGTGATCCATCATTGTCTGGCCTATGGAAGAAAACGCCAACATCATGTTGGTTTCCCGTCCTCTTACACCTTCCTTTTCGTGGTTTATTCCATTGGGATATTCCTGGTTCGTTTGAATCAGCAGCATATATATATATATATATATATATATATATATATATATATATATATATATATATATATAATTGTCTCATGTGAAAGTGTGCGAAGATTTCAATTTGGACACGTACGTAGGACACAGTATCTTTCATTGTTATATAATATTATAATATTAAATGAGGGAATGGTCAAAGAAGTTACAATTTCATCTTTTTTGCATTGAAAATTTGAAATGTCATTTGCTTGCTTTCAGCTTGAGATACATGTTGATGTTGATGTCGACGTCTGAAAGTCTTTGGTATGACGATGGAAACTTGAAAAGGATACCACAGAATCTTCTCCTTATTTTGACTCGGAATTTTTCTGCAAAATATAATGTGGCTAACGCCCATCGTTTGAATTTTCTGCCATTGATTGACTGACGATCGAGCGAGGGAGATATGAGAATGGAATCACGCGGTTGCAGTGTGAAGTGTAGATCTGCCGTCCTTTCTTTCATATACTTTATTGATTAGATTAGACAAGTCTAAACGCAAAAGTTAGATGTGATTGGGGAATGACTGCGCGCCACGCGACTAAACACAAGTCGTCTGCGACTCCAACTAGCTTGACAAACCTTTAAAGCCAATGGACATTGTATCATCAGAAGTTTCCGCATGAACAATAAAGCCTCGTTTGGTCGAATAAAAAATAATTCTTTTATATTTTTCAGGAATGAAAAAGTAAACTTTTTATCATATTTTTTTATGTGTTTGGTTAAATAAAAAAAAAATATTGGTACAACTTAATACCATCAACTATGTCAGTTTTTCAATTTTATATTTTAAAAAATAATTTGGGTACAACTTGATACACTAAAAAATTTGGACAAAAATATTGCTCTTCAATACTTAAAACTACACCTTTTCCGTACTTTTTCAATACTTTCTCTGGGTTTCTTTGAGTTTGTGAATTGTGTCCCCATATCGGAATTCATATTTCAAGCATGTCCGGTCTTGAGTTCATGGGGGTCCACGACAAACTTTTAAAATAGTCCCCATACATAATGTTAAAAATAAAAAATAAAAGTATATAAAATAAATGTTACCAACAAGAATTGAACTAAGGAGACCTCTGGAGTACAAGTCAAATAAGATAACCACTTACACTACTCGATTAAAGGTTTCATGATACATATTACATACAATTATAGATACATCTATGTTCGTGCCCCTTTAAACTTTGGGCCATGGTCCGTCGCATTGTCTGGTCTAGGACTGGGCTGCCCCTGAATTTAAGATATCGTGGCACGTATTCATGCTCAACACCTGCACCCGTGGACTAGTTCTGAATGGTTGTTTGAATTAATTACCTGCATTTGAAAATGCGCAGTCGAGTGTGAGTATTTTCTAGTCTATCGCATGTCGTAGGATACGAGCATATTCGCCATTGGCGGCTCACAAATATTTTGTACCTAGCTCACATCATTTTAGGTCGACTCTCATGTGTCCACGAATTATGAATCGAAATAAAATCTGTTAGGACAATTGACTAATTAAATCTATTAAGTACATTAGAAGGGGAGAATGTTTGTGCTACCGGCCACCTCGATCGCTAAGGGGCCCATGAGAAGAACCTCGATTGGTGTGGACTCTATGACCGACCAAATGCGTGTGCCACGACACTTTATTTATATGTTATGTTATATATTCTATTATATATTACATGTTCAGTCATGTTGTTTTTGTTATATGTCCAAACACGATCTATTACTGTCACGTCCCGGTCCCGTAGGACCGATCGTCCTTGCTAAGGCATGACGTCGCGTGAGCCTAGATTTTGCTCACGCAAGGCAGGTTCTATAACGGCCGATTATAGGCTAAGCAACGGGGGTCCTCGCACAGGAGTCCCAAGCAGAAATAATAAATAAATAGCAGCAAAATCTTAAAGCAAAACACAAGTCATTCAAAATGCTCTTTATTATATTGAAACAAAGATTGCAATTGTGGCACGAGGCCATGATTATAATCACTCAGTCTCAGTCTTCTCACAATACAAGTCACTCTGCTCTCTCTCATCTCAAAATACAATTTGACGAGCCAACGGATGCTTTAGATAGACGATGTCCATACATTATGTCCCGTATAAGTCTAGACTCCATGCAGCCGTATGCCTCAAAACGCCAAGGAACTTTATGCCTCGACGCATCCCAGCGAGCTCTGCACCAACAAGCTTCTACCTGTGCCTGCACATAAAATACTGTGTGGGTGTCAATACTCAACTGTACTGGTGGAGTGAGCTCCTCGTCCACCCATACAAAACCAACACGTTTATTAACTTTGTGCAACATATCCTTTTACGATTGTCTTTTTATTCTTGTCTTAGGATCAATTTTAGAACATACCCCTGGCTTATTTTGTGTCTCTAGACCATCATCGTGCCTTGCACGAACAACTTACTTATACTTTGCCTCTAGACCCTTCTCGTGCCAACAACGTCCTCTTATCGACCCGTGCTTGTCTTTCGGCCCATATTTGGTACGCAACAACTTGGTCGTGCCATAAATTCCTTCGTATAACATAATCGAGGCAGTGCCCCGCCACTTAGTAACTTGCCTATACTTGTGTCATAACAACGTGTGGTCGTGCCATAACATATCGAGACCGCGTCTCGTAATTTAACATGACTTAACCGAACTTGTCCTACGGCCCTTCTTGACTTAACTCGAAAGTACTGATTTCCAACTTATGTAACTCTATGCTGATGACTTATTACTCGACGCCACATCTCGTGCCGAAGCATGTGTTCGTACTAAAGGTGAACTTAGACCATAATGGTGTTACAAACGTGCATACCATCTTAACTCAATTCGTGTTGCACTTGCACTATCTTTGATTTGACCAACACTGTGCATGCGGATTGCCGCTTAGCACACTAATTTATCTATATGAAAGTCACTGGCAATTTAAGCCATCGTGGACATAGCTCGGATAGGCGGTGGATCTTTCGATGCAAGGTAGCTAGCCCCATAGAAAGCCCCCGACTACCCACGCTGTACAATCTAGCGCTGCTATAACGTCTTCCCTTAGGTCGACCTGGCCCCGGCGTGTAATGACCCACTCCGCCCTAGCGGAACGCCGATTCAAACGGCAAGTGCAACGACTCAAACGAGCCGTCGACCCGAAGAGTTGGCATCGACCTGATGAAGAATCGATACAAGGCTTACATTGGCCCGTCAAGACGAATCCAGACTTAGACTTTCAAAGGCGTGCTCGGAGTATCGCTCGGCCGATGCGAACATCGCTAAGGTGGGTGGCTCCGATGGACCCGTCTTTGCTTAGCCTAGACACATAACAATACGGACACTATTGCTAGAATCGCTAGGCGCCAACACCGCGCATGCTAATAAATAAATGACTCAACGCACCTAGCTAAGGGAATAATCCCATCTTGCATACTTGTATAGAATATAGAAAAGAACATAAAAAAATGTGAGAACTCTCGCACTGCACTCCACGCTCGTGCTAAGGCAGAAGCTTACATTCAAGTCCCTTACGCGTTCAATAATGAAATAATGAATGGTTTACAATAATGAAACGGAAGACTATCGACATAGTCGTTCCGAGTAGAGTATAGCAACATTGAAAGACTTTGGGACCGATGGGTCGCCAAGGCGACTCCCGTACGGAGAGTTGCATAATGTATGAATGAATGAATGAACGAGTAAGTGAATGAATGAATCCACGAAAGAATGAATGAATATGTGAAAAATGAATGAATGAACGAACAAGTGAAAGAAAGAAATGAAAGAGTGAAAACAAGATAAGACATGAAAGAATGGTTAGCGACAGGTATGACGGGCACGTGTAACGGGACTCGCTACCCGTACTGTACGGACGCCAACCTGGTCGATAACGCATTATGGCTCAAAGACAGCCGTTAAGTTAAATGACAAGTCAATACGAAATGGTTGTAGACAAACGGCACGGGTGATGGGGAGAATACCGTGGCCGTCATGAGGAAGGATTCTGCGGCACGGGCGATGGGGGGAATACCGTGGCCGGCCTAGGCGAAATCAGACATGGGACTTACGGGCTGCTTTGAGTGGGGGCTCGGCCACTCAAAGAGACATAATGCCAGGTATTTCAAGAGACTATCAAGGTGTACCAGCCATCACGCTTCGATAGATGAGAATGCCCAAGTGATATGTCCTAAATGGCTTGTGATGCTAGCGACCCGTGCATGTAGATTAAGTGGGCTATGCTGGTGGCAATCCACGTGCAAGTCCTTGCATTGAAATAAGTAGTCTAAGTTAACTAAATGAAGTGCCTCTTGAACATGCTTGAAATGTAACATCCTGAACATGCTCGAAATATAACACTCCTGAACATGCTCGAAATGTAATACCCCTGAACATGCTCGAAATGTAACACTCCTGAACATGCTTGAAATATGACATCCTGAACATGCTCGAAATGTAACACTCCTGAACATGCTTGAAATGTAACACTCTGAACATGCCTACGACGTGCTAGAACGTGCCTACGACGTGCTAGAACCTGAGGCATGGACACGCCCTTAACATTGAATGTTTACATGAATCACGTTAAGTTACTACATGTGAATTATTGACTAACTTGGTTTACGTTGGACAGGGAAGGCCGGACGGTAAGTATGGGTAAGTCGTGCATGCATTTCCATGCAGAAACTTGAATTCGGCAATACGAGATAGGTTACGAAATATGCCATAAAACTGAACCTGAGGCAAGATTAGAAAGACAATGAATGATAGACGGTGCACAAAAGTAAATGGAACGTGTTTGGTAATGATAGCATTGTGGGCGAGCTAGCCTCTCCACCAGTGCATAACAATGTACTGATAACCCCACAGTCTGCTTGCAGGATGCAGGAGACGTCATCGGGTGCAGAGCTTCCCTCGAACGTGCTAAGGCACGGAGCTATCTCTGGAGCCTTGGAGCGTTGCAAGGAGCTGGAGCACCATATACAGGACATAATATATCAGAACATCGCCATGAATCATTCCATGTTGTAAGCCACTTGGCACGCCTTTTATGTTTCAGAGAGAGAGAGAGCTTGAGAGACTTGTAAACTCGGCCTAGTGCCGCTTGTAAACTTCTTGAATATCAATAAAGAGTTTTGAATTTGTTTCAATTTGTGTTCATTTACTTTCCGCTGTAAATGGGGACACTCTGTGCGACTCTGTGGCCTAGCTCAAATCGATCGTTTCTGGACTTGGCCTTGCACGGGCGCAACCTAGGCCCGTGCGGCATCACGTCTTAGCGAGGACGATCGCTCCTACGGGAGCGGGGCGTGACAGATTGGTATCAGAGTACGGCTTTACGTCCTTGGACTTCACGTCGATTTTTCAGTTTTGAAAGCTCGTCGTTAGAAAAAGAAGTGTACGCTCTCTCTCATTGTGCCTTGGGATGTTCCATACAATAAGTCTAATATTTTTAAAAGCTCGTTCAGGCGTTCAATCGAATGCATTGGTAGGCTATCGTCGAATGCATCGGTAGGCCTTTGTGCCGAACGGTGTCAACTTGTCTTGAATGAAAACACGTGCTAAAGTTAACATGTCGCGTACATGCCTAACTAGTCCTACGATGACCCTAGCAATTGAGCGTGCAAACTCGGAATATAGTCCGCACGAGATGGTTATGCGGCACAACTTAGTCCGCATGTCGCGCACCTTGACTTTTGGTGTAATCGAGTTGCGAGCGATATCAAGTACCGCTCGATCAGGAACGAAGCTACACTTAGAGTGTATATCGATAGGAACGCTATCAAACTAACGCTTAGGCGTGCACGGAAGATTGACTTGGATTTTGAGGAATAGGGCGAACGACTTGGTGCGTCGATACGACGTGAGCGATTACGCTAGAGATTCATCGAACGAATCTGAAATATGTCTTAGCAAATGATGCGAATGTGATTATGGATTTAATAGGATGGCTCGAATCCGAGTGGTGTATGTGATAGCTTCGAAGAAGGATAAGAGTGAGTGTCGACGATTAGTCGAGTGGCTCGAACCCTGAGTGGTGTATGGACGTTATAGAAATTGTTCGAGCAAGACTAAGGATTTACGGATAGAACGAGTATGTCGGCAAGCGATGGTATCACACAAAGCCTTAGAATCCGTCACGCTTAGTTGATCGTGACTTCGAATGTCCCGAACGAGATGTCGTTCAGACAACTTGTCAATGGGCAACGCAAGTTAGAAACGACTCAAAACGATGAATAAAGATGTATGTCTTGATCGAGGAAACCTAGAGGATCGTGCTTACAATTTCGAATTGCGTCCAACAAAATGTGACTAGAAATTTTGGACAACGATATTGAAACTGGCTTGAGAAATAGCGATCGAACTTGATCTTGAATATCGAAGAATTGTGGTATATCCAGTTCGGACAATAGCATCAGTCGCACGACTCGAAATTGATTGCAAAGGAAGATCATCAGGTTACATATATCGTCGATGGTATTGAGGCGTATCAAAGATCGATATGCGATAACTCGGGGGTACTCTGACTCGGCGAAGGACGATCGTACAAATGTCATTGTTCTGACGGATGCTATACTGGGGATATTAAAACGTGTCGAGGAAAATATAGACGTGGCTCGAGGATTTTCTGGTTGAATGAATGACGGTCGGACTATTGAATAGAGATCTCGGCTTGGATGAAAATGAAATGTTTAGATTACTTCGACGATAACCCCAACGTCGACATTCTTGTCTTATGCGAGCGCAACTCCAGCCTCGCACATGCATCGCGTCGATTAGGGCTATCACTCCGCGTGAGCGCTGATATGGTGATTCATACAGCGGGGGTGATTGAACTAGCATGGCGTGGCAATTTGTGTGCTTCGACTTGTGGTGACACGAATGTGAACTTGAGAATGACTTGGTGTGCTTGATGATTGAGCTTGAGGATTGCGTAGGTCCAATCCGCGTATCGAGAATGAATTAGTCTAGACGCAAGTAAGAGTTACGCCCCGATGAGAATGATTATTCCGCGGGAGTGTTGCATGGTGATTCATGAACCACCGTGGATAATCAGACTCGCGTGAGATTGGGGCACAACATATTGTCAAAGCTAGACGACCTCGTGATCGAATACATGAATTGGTTAGAATTGGTGAGTTGAATGGATTCGAATACGCACAACGAATGTATTAATACGAATAGGTGATCGTGCTCGATGTTTAGAAATCTGAGTGACGCGAGCTTGGGTAAAAAATCCCGTACTACCGACTTTGGGTACTACCGACTTTGGTTGACCCTAGGATTGGGGTCAATATTGGCATTATTGTTGGGGAACTATGATTCCAATCCTGACATTGACTTAGCCTTGAGAAATGGCCTAGCGGTTAGGCGAGACGCCCTGTTTCAAGTATTTGCAATCAAAAGATTGATCTTGAGGATTGACATGGATGGATTAAATGATGCAAGAATAGGAAATCCTGCTTACGAGAATCGGCTGACATGCATATCTTTTAGGGACGCCTGAGTATGTGCACAATGCGACTCGAGTGAGAATGATAAATTCTCTATCATACGGCTTAGCTGAATGCATGTATTTTGGGGACGCCTGGAATGCGTACACGATCCAGCCAAGTGATACGTTGAGTTCAAGCATGACTTGAGGAATGGAAGAGTGTCGAAAACTTAAAATCGTGTTAAAAGAAAGGAATGATACTAGTACGAGCGTGGCTCGGAATCAAAAAAACGTATAGGCAGAGTGTGCGTGAACGACGACGAGATTAGCCCTAAACAAGTGAATGGTATGGAATCGATATTGTGCAAGTAAAAGTTGGTATAACGAATTGGACCATTGATAGGAAGGTATACTCGATGATAGTGCAATACTTGGTCTTGAATCGGACGAAAATTACTTAGACTTGGTCGACCCCGCTAAGAAGAAATCATACTGATTTCGTGGACAAGAACGCTTGAGAAGCGAATCGGGTCATCTCGATGACCGAAATAAATGAAAGTAAGTTTGCCTCTGCCGACGACCCGCGCATTTGACGAATTACAACGTGCCTCGTACAACCATTTCAGTCCCATGACACGAAGAAATAGCAACCAAGACGAAGAAATACTTGAATTGAATAAGTACCATCAAGTCTAAAATGAATGGACAGTCATTCAATAAAATTCACCAAACACATGCGATATAAAACTTGGAAGGATAACCGAGCATGGTTCGATGCCATCGAACGGTAAAGCCATTCGAAAGGAATTGTCTAAGATAAGTACACGACACGAGTTAAGGAATGGTAGGATGACCTGCACTCAGGAAGTCTCGAGGACGAGACTTATTTTGAGTGGTGTATTATGTAATGACCCGCTCCGCCCTAGCGGAACGCCGATTCAAACGGCAAGTACTACAACGACTCAAACGAGCCGTCGACCCGAAGAGTTGGCATCGACCTGATGAAGAATCGATGCAAGGCTTACATTGGCTTGGCCCGTCAAGACGAATCCAGACTTAGACTTTCAAAGGCGCGCTCGGAGTATCGCTCGGCCGATACGAACATCGCTAAGGTGGGTGGCTCCGATGAACCCGTCTTTGCTTAGCCTAGACACATAACAATACGGACACTATTGCTAGAATTGCTAGGTGCCAACACCGCGCATGCTAATAAATGAATGACTCAACGCACCTAGATAAGAGAATAATTCCATCTTGCATGCTTGTATAGAATATGGTAAAAAACATGGAAAAATATGAGAACGCTCGCACCGCACTCCACGCTCGTGCTAAGGCATAATCTTATGCTCAAGTCCCTTATGCGTTCAACAATGAAACAATGAATGGTTTACAACAATGAAACGGAAGACTATCGACATAGTCATTCCGAGTAGAGTATAGCAACATTGAAAGACTTCGGGACCGATGGGTCGCCAAGGCGACTCCCGCACGGGGAGTTGCATAATGTATGAATGAATAAATGAACGAGTAAGTGAATGAATGAATCCACGAAAGAATGAATGAATACGTGAAAAATGAATGAATGAACGAACAAGTGAAAGAAAGAAATTAAAGAGTGAATACAAGATAAGACATGAAAGAATGGTTAGCGACAGGTATGACGGGCACGTGCAACGGAGCTTGCTACCCGCGCTGTACGGACGCCAACCTGGTCGATAACGCATTATGGCTCAAAGACAGCCGTTAAGTTAAATGACAAGTCAATACGAAATGGTCGTGGACAAACGGCAC
The DNA here is from genome assembly GCA_029216955.1 of Iris pallida. Classification (NCBI taxonomy): domain Eukaryota; kingdom Viridiplantae; phylum Streptophyta; class Magnoliopsida; order Asparagales; family Iridaceae; genus Iris; species Iris pallida. Next base: position 2,830,698 of record JANAVB010035020.1, read on the forward strand.
GGGCGATGGGGAGGAATACCGTGGCCGTCATGAGGAAGAATTCTGTGGCACGGGCGATGGGGGGGAATACCGTGGCCGGCCTAGGCAAAATCAGATATGGGGCTTACAGACTGCTTTGAGTGGGGACTCGGCCACTCAAAGAGACAAAATACCAGGCATTTCAAGAGACTATCAAGGTGTACCAGCCATCACGCTTCGATAGGTGAGAATGTCCAAGTGATATGTCCTAAATGGCTTGTGATGCCAGCGACCCGTGCATGTAGATTAAGTGGGCTATGCTGGTGGCAATCCACGTGCAAGTTCTTGCATTGAAACAAGTAGTCTAAGTTAACTAAATGAAGTGCCTCTTGAACATGCTTGAAATGTAACATCCTGAACATGCTCGAAATATAACACTCCTGAACATGCTCGAAATGTAACACCCCTGAACATGCTCGAAATGTAACACTCCTGAACATGCTTGAAATGTGACATCCTGAACATGCTCGAAATGTAACACTCCTGAACATGCTTGAAATGCTTGAAATGTAACACTCTGAACATGCCTACGACGTACTAAAACGTGCCTACGACGTACAAGAACCTGAGGCAGGAACACGCCCTTAACATTGAATGTTTACATGAATCACGTTAAGTTCCTAAATATGAATTATTGACTAACTTGGTTTACGTTGGACAGGAAAGGCCGAACGGTAAGTATGGGTAAGTCGTGCATGCATTTTCATGCAGACACTTGAATTCGGCAACACGAGATAGGTTACGAAATATGCCATGAAACTGATACTAAGACAAGATTAGAAAGACAATGAATGATAGACGGTGCACAGAAGTAAATGGAACGTGTTTGGTAATGATAGCATTGTGGGCGAGCTAGCCTCCCCACCAGTGCATAACAATGTACTGATAACCCCACAGTCTGCTTGCAGGATATAGGAGACGTCATCGGGTACGGAGCTTCCCTCGAACGTGCTAAGGCGCGGAGCTATCTCTGGAGCCTTGGAGCGTTGCAAGGAGCTGGAGCACCATATACAGGACATAATGTATCGGAACATCGCCATGAATTATTCCATGTTGTAAGCCACTTGGCACGCCTTTTATATTTCAGAGAGAGAGAGAGCTTGAGAGACTTATAAACTCGGCCTAGCGCCGCTTGTAAACTTCTTGAATATCAATAAAGAGTTTTGAATTTGTTTCAATTTGTGTTCATTTACTTTCTGCTGCAAATGGAGACACTCTGTGTGACTCTGTGGCCTTGCTCAAATCGGTCGTTTCTGGACTTGGCCTTGCACGGGCGCAACCTAGGCCCGTGCGGCATCACGCCTTAGCGAGGACGATCGCTCCTACGAGAGCGGGACGTGACACGGCGCCCCGACGTAATACCATTCGAGAAATAAATCCTTGTCGACAAGTTGTCCATGACCATACACCTACGAGAACATCTAGACTCACGTAAATACATGGCCTACTTTATGGTACGATTAGAACCATACTTAGCAAAACGTGGTTTAGAACCATACTATGCAAAATGTGCATAGGAACCTATTATGCAAAATGTGCATATCTGGAGACTCTCAAATGAGGGACCGCCTCGGCGACAGACGGTCGCATGAACTTTCCACTCTTTGAAACCCAGGGAACAACTATTACATAGCCTTTCAACTTAATTTAACAAAACGTATTCTTTAAGTGCCATAGACCGTGGTTAACTTTTCATCGAGCCAACCGTGGCTCATGCCTTAAACTAACTCGTGTTCTATGCGACACAATCGTCCAAGTCATACTTTCTATGACAAGCCTTGAGATCGTGGGACTATGTGACTTAACAACCGCAGAAAGTATGGGACAATGCTTAGAATAACTTCGACAGCCCAACATAACTTTTGTCTAACTCAATCGTACAACAAACTTAACCCGTGGGACAAGCAAAGGTCACGCCAAGCCTTGGACGATGGGACCGTGCATGCTTTATCAAGCATTTATACGTGCGACGCCTATGACTTAGGCTAAGTTCACAGCTTTGTGGCAACTTAAACCAACTTCCTTCGTCCAAGCCACGTGACGAAGGACCAAGTGTCAATTTGAAAGCACGTCGTCCAACACTTCTATACCGACCGTGGGACCTTTCCATATTCTAACTTATTCCGACCCAAGTTGGGATTATTCCCTTAGCCATGTGGATTCGCCTATTTTATTATCAAGCCTACTTGTATATTTGAGAACTTTTATTTTATTAGTACGAAGGCCATGTTGAGGGAAGTTCACCGAAGCCACCCACCTGTATGAGGAGTCACCTCGACCGAGCGGATCTTCGAGCAGGCATTGCATGGCTAAGTCTGAACGCCGTTGGCGTTTTGATTCCTCTGGTTGAACTACATTATACACCAAGCAGAAAAACTTTCGTCCTCGAAACTTATCGAGTACACTTATCAACTTATAATATTTTGATTCAACATCCAACGGTCCTCGCACACACTCTACCTATGTATTTTTTTAATCTAAGCCACGCTCGATCTTTGGTTATCTTTCGACCTGATCAACTATATCTCAACTTGGGTAACTTACACTCGTCATGCACACAGACAACTCACTTCCAGGCAAACCACCCGATCAATCGACATTAAAGTTCATCTGAATCCAATGATCGCACTACCATCAAACTTTATTTACAACATACGATTTCAAAATCCTCGATACTCTTCCGTTCTTTTAGTCTCACTTGAATTCAACGTATCACTTAGCTGGATCGTGCACATATTTAAGACGTTCCCAAAATATATGCATTTCAGCCAAGCCTCGTGATAGTGAATCAAATTCTACATATTTGATTCATTCTATCAATCCTGAAATCAATTATATGTTATCTCTTAAAGCAGGAACGTCTCGCCTAACCGCTAGGCCATCTCTCCAGGCTAAAGTCAATCATCAGTATTGAAATCACAGTTCCCAAATAATAATATCAACACTGACCCCAATCCTAAAGTCAAACCAAAGTTGATAGTACATGGTTTTCTATCCAAGCTCACATCACTCCAATTTCTAACTTCGAGCATAGATTCTTCCTATTCACATTCTCAGCATTCAGTCCAGGAGTCCGAGTCATTCATGAAAGCCATCCTATCATAAATTTCGCTCATCCAAATCTTTTTCATATTTCTATCGCACACCCAAACTAGCAACTCAAACATGTTCGACATAATCCACCTATTCATTCTTTCCAAGTAAAATACGTTACAATTTGTCACTAAACCATAATTCTCAATCCATATTTTCTAAATCGCTTATCACAATTCACGTATTCGATCACAAGGTCGTCTAACATAACAATATGACACGTCCCAATCTCATGCAAGTCTGATTATATTCGGTGGACATGAAATCTCCATGCCAACGCTCCCGTAGGATAATCGTTCTCATCAGGACGTAACTCCTGCATTGAGTCTAGACTAATTCATTCTTGATACGCAGATTGGATCTACTCAATCCTCAAGTTCATTTAATCGTCAATCACAAGTCCAACCAATCCTCGAATTCACCTTTGCATCAAACCACAAGTCGAAGCAATCCAAATTGCCATGCCCTGATCTTCCGAGTTCGATCATTTCCGAGACATAAATTACCATGTCAGCGCTCACACAGAACGATCACTCCAAATCCGATGTGACCCATGTACGAGGCTAAAGTTGCGCTCGCACAATACAAGATTGTCGACGTTGTGGTTATCATCGAAAAAATCAAGACACGATCATTTTCATCCAGGCATTCATTTCAATCAAAATTCCAAGTATAGCATCCATCAAAATAATAACAATTTACATGATCGTCATTCCCTGAATTAGAGTACCCCCGAGTTATCGCATATCGATCTTTGATACGCCTCAATACTCTCGATGATATACGTAACCTGATGATCTTCTTTTGCAACGAACTTCGAGTCGTACAACTGATGCTATCATCTGAACTGGATAATCTCCTCGACATTCAAGATTAAGCTCGATTATTATCTCCCGAACTAGTTAAATGATCAATTCGTTCAATCCAAAATGTTACGACCCGCACCCGCTTTTCAGATGCGAGGCGTGTCCAAGTCCAGCCTACGTCGCAGTGTCGGCGGTAGAACGCTGTCTAATATACACATATCACAGAGTCTATATAACTAAATGGAAATCTAGATCTCATCCACAAAAATATGATACGATCAACTAACTCCAATGAGACTGAATAATATAAAGTAGAATTTCAAGTTTATCCATAATTCAAAGTCACGTCCGGTGGACACAAATCTACTACCAATAGACGGAATAAAATAGAACATGAAATTTAAATAACTGAGTCAAAACTGCTAATCATCAAGGTACCCTCGTCTGTAATGGTACCATGGTCCAATGCTGGCTTAAACCTGTTCGCGTGCACCTGGTTCAATACTTGGCTAAACCTGAAGAGATCATCAGGTCCTCAGAGGACTAGCAAGATACATAATATACAAGCCTTTCTAACAGTTTATCATGCATGAAGAAAATCCAAGATGTAAACAAGTAAAGACTTAACGATCACGAGACATGAATATATGAACAACTACGTATAAATGAACTGCAGGAAGACAAGTAAACAAGAGATCAATGGAATACCAAACCCTCACCCCGAATGTGGACTCGCAGGTTTGAACTAATCACTAACCCTCGCCCCGAATGTGGACTCACAGGTCAGTTCAAGATAAGTCACCCTCGTCCCGTGTGTGGACTCGCAGGAGCAAACGGTCAACCCTCGCCCCAAGTGTGGACTCACAGGTTGTAAGAATCAAAATAAGGGATTAGAAGTTCAGTTTATAACGCGGTCGTTCTATGATAAACTCAATCCAGTACAATTGAAAAATATGTCCAAATAAGGCTACAAGGCTAACTGTGAAAAAGGACTCTATAATAATAAGTAAGCACATGTTAGCAATCAAATCGAAATCAACTAGATGATGAAAAAAGATAAGCATATAATAAAGCTGTACAGAAAGGCAAGGTATACTTGCCTGTAGTCCTGGGCTGCGGATACGGGTCAAGAATCCGTATCGAGGTCCAAGTAGCCTATTTTGATAATTTATGATGTAAATACATGAATCAAAGTAAAATAATCCTATCTACTACTTAGTTTATAGATTAATTTCTATGAGATTATAATATATGACTTAAGCCAAGTTTACCTATTGGACCAATTTCCTGCAGAGACTGCCTATGTACACAAGTAAAATCCTACTGTTGTTGCTCTGTTTTAAACTGCATACTGCAGCTACTGTTGCACGTAAGTCCCACTAATATGAAATTAGAACCCCATATTGCTCTTCTAAACTACCCACACCCATTTACTCAACTGATATCTACATAAGGATATAGGGTACACTATTACCCATGGATAACAACTCTAGTGCGAGCGATCTTGGAACTGTTTAATTTGCAAGTTGCACAGAGCCTGTACAATGAACACACACACAGACTTCCATATATACTCACAGATTTGCCATGTCTTCACCCATGGTTTTTATCACCTGCAATCTACTGTTACCCAAGAAAATCCTTCACTGATGCCATCTTCCTGTACTAGGCTTATACACAGACACTTAGCTATATCTTGGCAATATGTTGGTACACCCTAGGTACATGGTTTCCTTGATACGAACCCAAATATACACAATTGTTGTATATCTTGCACGGTTCAACACATACACCCAGTTATGACCCAATTTACACCATATAATCCCCTAAACCTAGACTCTTTATTGGCATAAAATTTCAAGCATGATTTCGTACTAGGAACCTAAAAATAAAATGCTTACATAGTAATGTCCATCCTTATGTGTACATCCAACCTGACTGATACCCATTTTCCCCTTTGGCACACATGATACACACATACATATTGGAATAGTACGTACTATGTTACCTGTACATGGCACGTGCTATTCTGATACATGTTTGCCCTCCACACATATATGGATATGCCTTTAACAGTTAGGCAACTCGGGTTACTGCAGACTGCTATATTTTAGCTTCTGCCAACAGTATAGGTCGAGGTATTGTATGTTACACCTGCACGCAGACTTCCCCCATCTCCTGTCCATCTAGATTTTAACTGTCCTACTCCTAAGGTCATGTATTAGAAATATATTGCATATAGAAGGTTGTATAGTTCTTGGTTGCTCTGCATTGTCGAAGATAGTGTACACCCAATATTCTCCAAATAGCAATTTCTTTTTATGGTTTCAATATCGAACTGTTCTCATATTTAAGGATCATTGGTACATATTCCCAACCACATCACTAATACATATCCCTGCTATTCTCACATACAATCTTAACTAATTCTAATCATGATACTCTCCTACTATTACCTAGGCCGCTTAGTACACACACAACTCTATATCCAGGAATTTCCACCCACCAATTCTGGACAAACCTCCGTATCGTACTAATTTTCCTCTTAAGTATGATACCCTCTTTCACAACTTAACAACTGTTGTAACTATAGTTGTCTTAAATTTGCATAGACCCCTTCAACTTCAGCCTACCCCATAGACATTACTCATTTGATATTTGTATAGATGTAACTCCATAGCTATTTATTAGTGCACTTTAAATATGACATACCAACTTCTCAATGGACATGCCTGCACACATACCAATAACTCATACTTTTAATTCCCTGACATATTATATCAAACACCTAATACCATATTCCTGCCCAAAATCCATACTAGCACGTCCTATCCGTTTCGTATGGCATATGATAACAATTATATTCCTGAAACCTTATAAAATCTAACCTATATAGACTCATTATCACAAATAGTTTGTGGTCCAAAGATTCTAGAATCAAAGAAGTTAGTAATGTAGTTGATTACCTGTCCGAGGGGATTCCAATAGTGATATCTACAAAAGATGACACGAGGAAAAGATGGATGCTTGCATGCAGAAGGCGGAGTCCTGGTCTATTCTGGCACCCGATGGTAGAATAGTAGATTAGGGTTTTGATGAGTATAGCAGGTATGGTTGCTACCTTCTCTCTCTCTCTATATATATACTATCATTTGGATTGAGCCAAGAGGAAAAATAGATAGAGGAAAGGTTGATTTAAACGAGATTGGGTTTATCCCTTTCGATTGCTTTGGAAGTTCTCTAAATTTGAACAGAGTAAGGGGTGTACCACGTTTGGGATTGGTGGTCGACTGTTAGAGTTCAAATTTGTAAATTTTGCAATTAAGCCCTTGGACAAACAGTCATTTGCAAAGGAAATCCACTTCCTTTATTTCCCATTTGGTCCTCTACTGGTATTTAAGTAAAGAAAATAAAGTATAAAACATAACAATAAATGAGACCATAAAGGACGGGCTTCAATTTAATTAATTAAAAGCAGAAAAAAATTTGTTCAAGGGGTTTACACAAAATCACATATGTTTATCCTTCTATCTTAAGTCATTGAGCAACATATTTCTCAAAACGCATCGATCTATGCTAACTCAAATCTTCGAGCAAACTTTATTCCAATTCTTAGAGTCATTCTCAAATATTCGAATCATTTCCATGCACGCTATTATCCAATCGTGCTAATTTTTCGTATACTATTCTTATTGATTTTTCTCGACCGAGTCATCCGTTCGTACACCTTAACTTTTTCTCGATTCAAATTTACCTACTCAACCATTTTTGTATTTCATACTCGGTGCGATCCAAATACAGTGCGCATTGTTTTTAGTTCGTTCGAATCAACTCGTCAAAATCTTTAGGATTACAACTTGCATTCTTCGGATGACTCGAGTCCCTGAATACGTAAAAATCGATGCTTGCTGATAGACTCATTGGCATCCCATATCCTTAATTGATCGACATCCCCGATGTTGTCCCATACACCACTCAGGGACGAAGTCACTCGACAAATCCTTAAAACTATCATTCGATTCATAATCGATTTACTTTGAATCTCCGTTCGAAATATTCCTCAAAATCCAAGCATGCTCATCTATATTGCATCGACGATATCGTCTTAAGATAGCACCTCTATCGTAACTAACCAATACTTTTATGACTCGAGTCTCACTCATTCTTGTTCGACACATTTTGAATTCCGCATACGACTTTGCTAAGGTCAACGTAAATCTTGGTGTATATGCCCATCCCGACTTAGCCAACCGTGCTTTATGTGAACCATCTTTTATTTTATCAAAAATTATTCTCATACAATTTGCAAATTACATAGACTTATTGTATGGACATCCTGCAGAACATTGAGAGAGAGCGCACTAACAATATCAATCGTGGAAACAACATCAGAGTTTGCAGAAACAACACCAGAGTTAAAGAATTCAATCAAAAGTCGAAGGACGTACAGCCGTGCTCTGATACCATTATGTCGTGTCCCGGTTCCGTATGACCGATCGTCCTCGCTAATGCATGTTGCCACATGAGCCTAGATTTTGCTTATACAAGGCATATTCCATAACGGCCAATTGCAGGCTAAGCGATGGGGGTCGTCGCACAGAAGTCCCAAGCAGAAACAACAAATAAACAACAACAAAATCTTAAAGCAAAACACAAGTCATTCAAAATGCTCTTTATTGATATTAAAACAAAGATTACAATTATGACACGAGGCCATGATTACAATCACTCAGTCTCACTCTTCTCACAATACAAGTCACTATGCTCTCTTTCATCTCTCAATATAATTTGATGAGCCAGTGGATGCTTCAAGTAGGCGATGTCCATACATTATGTCCCGTATAAGTCTATACTCCATGTGGTCGTACGCCTCGAAATGCCAAGAAACCTCATGCCTTGACGCATCCCATCGAGCTTCGCGCCAACAAGCTTCTACCTGTGCCTGCAAATAAATACTATGTGGGTGTCAGTTGTCATGCCCCGCTCCCGTAGGAGCGATCATCCTCGCTAAGGCGTGATGCCACATGAGACTAGATTGTGCTTACGCAAGGCAGGTCCATAATGGCCGATTACAGGCTAAGCGACGGGGTCGTCGCACAGAAGTCCCTAGCTGCGCATTGAATAGTTAGCAGCGGAAACTTGAAAGCAAAACACAAGTCATTCAAAATGCTCTTTTTATTGATGTTGAATATAAGATTATAAAGGACGCAAGACCAGATTACAAGTCTCTCAAGCTTACTTTTCTCCCATATTACAAGTTACTCTGCTCTCTCATTTCTCAATACAAGCTTCAAGGCAACGAGTGGCAGATTCTTCAGAATGGTGATGTCCATACATTATGTTTCGTATAAGTTCTGACTCCATACGGCCGTACACCTAGAAATACCAAGGAACTCCATACCTCGACGCATCCAAGTGAGCTCCGTGCTATCGGGCTTCTACATGTGCCTGCACATGAAAACTGTGTAGGTGTCAGTACTCAACTGTACTGGTGGAGTGAGCTCCTCGACCATTTAAGATTGAGGCCGTGCCTCCCAAAGATCAACCAGACTTAACCAAACTTGTCTTATGGCCCTTCCTGACTTAACTCGAGATGACTCGATGACGATGCCACATTCATGCCGAAGCATGTGTCCTTACTATAGCCAAATCTTAGGCTCCAGAATGGTGTTGCAACCGTGCACACCTAGCCCGCACCAATTTAAGGTTAGTGCTTGCTATAATTATACCTTGTTAACCCAAATCGTAACTTGCTAGTACTCAACGTATTTCAAAGACATACACATGGATAGCCGCTCTTATGTCGACACATATATATCAGTGGTCACTAGCAATGTCAAGCTATACTGGATCTTTACATACAGTGACCATTTGCGTACGAGATACGAGCTCCCACCGAATGACCCGCAGCCTATATTGTAATGGTTTACTTCAATCGAGTCGTACCGTCGATGAAGTTCGTACAATATCTGCTCTTCTTTCTAGGCCGACACGAACTCGGTACCCCGAGATCGTTCGAAGAATTCCCCTTGTACGTAAGTTGTCCAATGATCATGCAAGACTCAACTCGATCTACCAAGTCATTCCTTAATCATGACCATGCTTTCCAACTTTCTATCGAGACTCCCAAGTAGCGGAACCGATCTCGGTGACAACCAGTCACATAGACTTCCTTATCGAGACTCCCAAGTAGCGAGACCGATCTCGTGAACTTCTATCCTTTGAAATCCAGGAAATGACTACTAAGTAGTCTTCCATCTTAACTTGAACATAACGTATTTCTTTGTCCGTGGCATACTTTTTTCTAAACCAACCGTGGCTCCTGCCTTAGACTGACTTGTTCTCGAGGCGACACTATCGCTCAAGTCACATACTTTATCTGACGAGCCTTGAGATCGTAGGACTATGTGACTTGACAACCGCAAACAACAGGAGACAGTACTTACTATAACTTCGATAGCCCAGTAAAACTCTTGTCTAACTTGTTCGTACAACGACTTGACGAGCAAGGACTGTGTCAAACCTCATATCGAGAGAACGTGCTATGCACGTATTTGACTTGAACAACAAAACTCTTTCGGTGCCTAAACTTATGCCACAAGCCGTGCTCTACAACGTGCACTAAATCTTAACCCGTAGGACGAGCAAGGAAATGCCAAGCCCTGGAAGATGGGACCGTACATGCTTTATCAAGCATTCATGCGGGCGACGCCTATGACTTAGGCTAAGTTCTTAACTTTGTGGCAACTTAAACCAGCTTTCCTTCTCCCAAGCCACGGAATGAACGAACGAGTGTCATTTTAAAAGCACGCTGAGCAAACTTCTAAGCCGATCGTGGGACCTTTCCATATTCTAACTCACTCTGACCCAAGTTGGGATTATTCCCTTAGCCATGTGGATGCATCTCCTTTATTATCAAGCCTACTTGTGCATTTGAAAACTTTTGTTTTATTAGTGTAAAGGCCAAGCTAAGGCAAGTTCACCGAAGCCACCTACCTGAGCAAGTCTTCGAGCAAGCTGTTGCATGGCCAAGTCCGAATGCCGTCAGTATTTCGATTTCTCTGATTGACTGAGCGGGACGGGACACTAAATCAGTACTCAACTATGTTTTCCATCGAAATTGCGAAAAGGTTTTATTGATTAAAACTTTAGTATTTCAATTACAAACAGAACAATATACAATGTAGGACTTAGACGTAGTCCTAGGAGTATACTTTTATTTTTATCTAAGAACTGTGTTGGTGGAGCGAGTGGTAATGCGTTGACTCCGTTGATGATCTGAGGATGATCTTGAAGTCTCTGAAGGTCTAGGTTGCTCTGGATGCTGGATCTTTACGAGGAGAAGCGGACGTTAAGTGTCTTTTCTGGCCTCTGTGGATGTGCTTCTCTCTGAGTATGTATGTCCATCCTTATCTCTGTGTGTATGGTGAAGGAATGATCCTTCTATTTATAGATAGCAGGCTGGCTGGTCATGTGCGCATATGTCAGATGCGCCTGGACGTGGGAACGCCACGTGGCTGATGCTGGCGGGGGCGTATGGTTGATGCGTCCTGGATTGAAGTTAAATCTGCTGGACTGCTACGCTGGGCTGCGATGGAGCTGGCATGTGGCAGTCACGGAGATTTGGTTGTTGCTGAGATATTGGATGGTTAGCACCCATTCTTTGAACAGAACTGAGTCAAGGGACGCATGACGTATGCCTGTGGCTCAAAGATCTTAGTTTTGGAGGAGAGTAATCTGTCGAGGTGTGCCTAGGATCGGGCGCATGGAGGCGACTTAGTCTATGAGTTTCAGGTATCATAGACGAGTCTGGGCGTATGGCTTTTGAGGTGCATGCAGAGCTTCGCATCACGGTGCACCTAGAATCAGGCACGGGGGAGGCGACTTGGTCTCATAATCTTTAGGTGCCATGCGCAAGTCCAGGCGCATGGCTTTTGAGGTGCATGAAGAGCTTTGTCTTCTGTTGCTTGGGGTCAGAAGTAAGCTGGGGGCGCATAACCACTGGGGTGCATGTCGTCTTCTAGGCGCATGGCCACGAGGCGCATACAAATGATCGGTCTGTCGCGTGGCAATTGTTGCCGACCCAAGGTGTAATGATGGTGCTGACATCAGCGGCACTTCATTTTTTGTACCGATGATTAGACGGCTCTTGGTTGCCGCCTTTGTCATTCAACATTAAATGTTTGATGGAGAGAGTTGCATTGGTTAGTGCCAATGTGGGCACATAACTATGGCCCACTGGGCGCATCCATGTGGAGCGCACAATAACGATGGTGCATCTGGCAATGTGTCACATCCTCTTTGGCCCACCTGTTGGGTTCTTCGAGGCATTAATGGTTGCCTTGACTTAGCCGACTACGAGGCGACGGATGTATTTGCTATTAATGCAAATTCATTGCATGGAATTTGGAACATTGGCCATTTGGCACTCGGGTGTAGGCTGTCCGTGCTTATAAATAGCCACATGAGGGAAAACTTTTCTTTCATTCTTCAAAAGATGAACTTGGTCGGAGTTCAGCCTTGGCGAACTGTCGAACTCGAGTTTTTTCCTAGGGGAAGATGCGCTGCCCCAGTCTTTCCGTCGTTCTGAACTTCTGTGATAGTGTCTGTTGCATCCAAATATCGAGATCGTCGAATCCTGACATAAGATGATGGTGCCTGTTGTATCCAAATATCGGGACGGCCGCGCTCCGTCTTTCATTATGCTGGCAGAGCCACAGGTTGCCGAGTGTGCCTGTTGCTTCCAAAGATCGGAACATTGTGCCGCGATCCTTGTCGAGCTTGGAAAGCTCCTCCTCCTGCTAGACAAGGGCTGATTGGCGCTGATGAGAGAGTGTGATTCGCTTTGACTATGCACGGAGATGTACATACGTTGAGATGCTGAAATGATGCGCCTGACAGATGATGCGCCTAGCAGATGATGCGCCTGGCAGGGGGCGCATGGCAGTTTGCTGCGTCTGGCTGTAACTTTAGGATCTTTCTTCTTTGTAGAAGTTCTCCTTTGTAATGCCTTTCTTTAGACATGTAATAAACTTTTATATGAAATAAAAGCCCTTTTTTGAATGTCTTTAAATTTGTACTTTTTTTGCTGTGCCAAGTATCTGTTTGAGCTTCCTGGCACATTTGGAGTTGGTCGCATGGTTGGGTTGAGCTCATAGGATTCTGGCCTATAGATGCGGCTGAATTTTCATGCTTCTATAAACTATACTGGTAGAGTGAGCTCCTCGCCCACCCATACAAAGCTAACATTTTTATTTACTTTGTACAATATATCCTTTTACGATTGTCTTTTTATTCTTGTCTTAGGATCAGTTTTAGGACATACCCTTGACCTATTTTGTGTCTCTAGACCATCACCGTGCCTTGCACGAATAACTTACTTATACTTTGTCTTTAGACCCTTTTCGTGCCAACAACGTCCTCTTATCGATCCGTGCTTGCCTTTCGGCCCATATTTGGTACGCAACAACTTGGTCGTGCCATAAATCCTTTCGTATAACAAAATCGAGGCAGTGCCTCGCCACTTAGTAACTTGCCTATACTTGTGTCGTAACAACGTGGTCGTACCATAACATATTAAAGCCGCGCCTCGTAATTTAACATGAGTTAACTGAATTTGCCGTACGACCCTTCTTGACTTAACTCGAAAGTACTAATTTCCTACATATGTAACTCTATGATGACGACTTATTACTCGACGTCACATCTCGTGCCGAAGCACGTGTCCGTACTAAAGGTGAACTTAGGCCATAATAGTGTTGCAACCGTGCACACCATCTTAACTCAATTCGTGCCGTGCTTGAACTATCTTTGATTTGACCAACACCGTGCAAGCGATTGTCGCTTAGCACACCAACTTATCTATATGAAAGTCACTGGCAATTCAAGCCGTCGTGAACATAGCTTGGGTAGGCGGCGGAACTTTCGATGCAAGGTTGCTAGTCCCATAGAAAGCCCCCGACTACCCACGCGGTACAATCCAGCGCTGCTATAACGTCTTCCTCCTAGGTCGACCTGGCCCCGGCATAATACCAGTCGAAAAGTAAATTCTTGTCGACAAGTTATCCATGACCACGCACCTACGAGAACATCTAGACTCACGTAAATGCATGGCCTACTTTGTGGTACGACTAGAACCATACTTAGAAAACGTGCTTTAGAACCATGCTATAAAAAACGTGCATAGGAATCTATACTATGCAAAATGTGCATAACTGGAGACTCCCAAACAAGGGACCGCCTTGGCGACAGACGGTCGTTCTGTGCGTTGCTGTGGGGAACGCTTGTTGCTAAGGCGTATATTTCTGGGGCGCATGCTTCTTATGAAGAGATAACGCCTCGATCTTAGGAAAGATTAATGATGATCTTTAGAAGATAAGCAGCCGTCGATTTCTCGAGACCCGAAGCGACTGACTGCTTATGTCACACCTTATCGATTTATGTGCAAGGCCAAGCCTATAAATAGGCGACTTGTGGGGAGAGATAGTCTTCTACTTTTCTGCAAAAGTTTTCTTCTTCCTTAGAACTCTTTTCTTCCTTCTTTCTTTTGTCAGGGAGATGGCTGCCAAGACTCTCCGAGGCGGTGCTACTAGTCGAGGAAGGGGCCAGGGCAAGGAACCTTTAGAGGTCGACACGGAGGAAGTCCCCATCGTCAGAGCGACCCACGCCGGTGTTTCACTTAACAAAATGCCTTGGGAATTGGCTTTTGAAAATAAAAAGAGAAAAAGTACAAGAAGTACAAATTTGATTATGGGAAAGTATTGCTATGGAAGTCTGATTCGTAAATGATCACTTTTCCTTGGACCATATGATGATGATGAAGATCACTGCTTGAAGTAGAACAACTGGAAGAACTAAGTCACCAGAAAGGTATCGACGCACTTGGGCACTGATGGCGAGGCCGAATGCTTTTCCGCTTTTGTCACCCTCACTTTTCCCAGTTAGGGGTAAAATAGTAATTTTCCATTTTATAATACTTTTGGGAATTTTATTTCATGAATATTATTATTCAATTATTATAGGAGTCGGGTTCGAATTTTATCGCATTCCGAGTTAATTCGGGACCCCGGTGAATTTCGACTTGAGCCGTAATTAGCCTGTTAGCTAACCATGGCCCACCACACTAAACTTTTAGGTTTAGGAGTTTGGACTAGTTCCCCCATGAGTAATTAAGTTTAATTATGATTTTTATTTATTTTTAGCATTTTTCAAAACCCATTTTGGATTAATTTTGCATTAGGCTTAGGGAGGGGCAAACTTGTAAATACAAGTGCCCCTACCCCTTGGCACCATGGCCGGCCACCTATAGGGCCACCCCCTCCACCTCTTTTACTTCCTCACTAAGTTTCTTCTTCTTCTCCATTACTTCTTTCCAACTCCTTCTTCTTCCTTTTCAAATCCACTTTTAGGTATGATTTTTAAACCCTTTTAAATTCCTCCTTTTGCATTTATTCCTTCACATAAATGATAGAGGGGATCATTCTCTACAAGTTGACCATAGCCTTTGTAGGTTCCCTTAAAATATAGGTTAAGGATTTATTATGGTTTAATCCTTTTTGAGAGTGGTATATATATATATATATATATATATATATATATATATATATATATATATATATATATATATATATATACATATATATATATATACATGTGTAAATATGTGTATGTATATGTATCTATATGTATATTTGTGTGTATATGTGAGATTTATATATATATATATATATATATATATATATATATATATATATATATATATATATATATATATATATATATATATATATACATTTGTGCATGTTTCGATGTTTTTATATAGGTATGTATATATATATATTGTATATGTATGTATCAATGCTTAGAGTTGTGCATTAGAACTTATAGTTGTGCATTAGAGCCTTAGAGTTGTGCATGAGAGCCTTGTAGTTGTGCAGGAATGCCTTAGAAGTGTGCAGAATGCTATTCAGGAAAAACTGTGCAGTAGAGCCTTAAAGGTGAGCAGAGGAGCCTTAAAGGTGAGCATGAGAGCCTTAAAGGTGTGCAGGTTGTCCCAGTGTGCTAAAATCCGAGAAATTGAGTATTTTTGTGTGTTTGTGCTTTATGTGCGTATGTAAGGGAAATTGGAGAGTGTGTGTGTGTTTATATATAGATAGATACATAGAGAAGATTAGAAGAAGTTTAAGAATTAGAAGAAGTTAGAAGAATAGGAAGAAAAGTGAGAAATAGGAAATAGAGGGGATCGAGTTAGAGGGCGAAACGGAGCTCGGAGTATCGGAATGAGTTAAAACTTGGCGTGGGGCAAGAATACGTGAATTAGATTTTGCGGATAGGCTCCCGAGTGGAAATCGGGGTTGTAGGACGCCGGTATCGCACCGTACCATTGCGTATCTTAAAATATTCAAGATACCGACAATGGGCCGTATCGTGGACTAAATGTCCACTTTACTTAGGTATCTTGGTAGGTAATATATGTATAGGCTAGTACCTTACTACCCTAGGGAGCTCGGGTCAAAATACCAAGCGTAGGTAGTCTAACTTGATAATTGCCTAAGCTAGAATTTTACCCTTTTTAAGGGCAAAATAGGATATTGGCCTACGGCCAAGATATGAGTTTCGAAGTCCAAGATGGACTTGGATATGGGTTGTAGATGTTGGTAATAGTTAGAAATAGTCGCCTAGACCTAGTCTTGACCCCGGTTGACCCAGAGTTGACTTTTTACCCAAAAATCAACCGTGAGTCAACACTTTGTCTAGATTTGACCAAATCCAAACCAGAGTTGACCAGTTGACCAAAAGTCAACTGTAGGCCAACTTTTGACCCCGTTTGACTTTTTTTGACTTGTTTTGACCTGTGATGACTGGTATGACCTAGGATTGACTTAGTCTGACTTAGATTGACTTGATATAACTTGATTTGACCTAGATTGACTTGACAGGACTTAGTGTGACTCAGTGAGACCTAGTTTCACCTAGATTGCATATCATTCATTGTAAATCATTCCTAAACTTGTTTAAACCTAAATTAACATGTAGTATTTCATATTTAGGTCTTCTGATACTGCTCTGAGCATTGATATATCCTACAGCTCAGGACAGCAGGCGAGTACATTCACTGATAGTTTTCATTGTCTTAATATCTACTATATTCGATTCAGTTGTAGTGTCTTACTTGATTCTCGACACGATAGTTCACGGACTAGTATACGTCGGATCCTGTCATGAGATGTTATTCCCGGATTTTCTTTGGTATATTGGTGTGTGATATCCATGTTTCATGTACTTATATAGACATTGATTTGGGATTGGGCTGATCACCTGCTTTTGAATCCATATCATGACGTGCCATGTCCGAATCCGTGATACTATTCGGGGATGGGAGAATTATTAGGGGTTATGTGATCAAAGCCCCATGTCCTTATTTTGCTAGCGCCACCCTCACCTCACGTAGGGTGTAGCAGACATCCCTTGTCGGGTTATCCAGGTTGGCCGACATGACCCTTTCCAGAGATTTTCCTGTGATTGTCGGGCCAAGTGGATAACCCCACCATGACTCCCTAGCCGATCACATATCGCTCTAATAATTCAAATCATCTTTTACATTTATTGTCGTATCTTATATCCAGTTCAGCTTTACTTTATGTACTTCTCACCATGCTATAATTTTATTTACTCACATGCTCTACCTGCCTTTATATTGTACTATGATTTGAGACTAAGTTCTGTTCGAAGGAAGGGTTACAACCCCGGTCCTTGTTTGGTTTAAGGGTTGTAACTCGGCTTTCGAATGGTTCCCAAGTCGCTTATACCTTTGTCTTGTATTTCATTATACTGTCTCTTATAGTATTTGTCAATTCATATGGAACTGCTATTGGTGGTTGTACTTGCTCATTTTTCTGACAGGATACCATTGACAAATTTTACAGATGATTCAGAGGCTGATTGCCCGACCTATTATGGGGACGGGTTAGATAGAGTAGACTTGGACCGTGGCTTGTTAGTAGAGCCACTAGACTTTGCTCACCCTGAGTAGTGTAGTTTAGTTAGGTTTGCCTGGCCTACGAGCCAGCTAGTACTTTTCAGACTGTAGTATTATATTATATTCTGTGATGTTATATTTAGTCTTGGACTTGCGTGGATCTCGAACTTATTTCCTGCTTCATCTATCATATTTCCTTTCCATGCTATCTACCTTAGTTTTACATTTGTGATTGAGACTGTATTGCTATGTCACCTCCATTCGGAGTGTATATACTGTACAGGTACCTTTATCTGTTTAGTTGTAGTATTTCTAGATGACCTAGACAGTGTTCTACCGCCGATGCTGCGGCGTAGGCTGGATATACCCACTTCTCGTTCTCCTAATCAGGGTGTGAGTCGTGACAGTTTTGCTTCACTCTGTTCTGAAAGAAAGGTTGAAGATGAATGCTCTGGAGAATCAAAATCTCTAAGTTCTGATCCCTCTATTCTCTCCTGTCTCTGTGTGTCCGTTATCAGAAAAATAAGTCTATTTATAGACTTGGGCTCTTGTGCGTAAAAACTCAGCAAAAGTTCCATCTTTACGCTAACAACTGCCACCCACGATCGAAGCCATCCTCTGCATATATTGACATGTGTCCCATCATTTCAGTAAGAATAGGATACATGTACACACGTTCTTCGAGAAGAATGGCGTGAAAGCTACATAGGCAGACCACGTTCCAAACTGGTGGAGGAGAATAGGGCGTAAAAATAGCCCCAATGTACTCTGAACGTAAAGCAGTAGATTAGGCGTAAAATAGCCCTGATATAGACTTCCCACGTAAAGTGGTTGTTAAATAACCTTGAGCGTAAAAGTAGCTCAAATAGACTTTACGCACACGTCAGCTGTTGAGCGTAAAAGCTCGTATAGTCTTCGTGCGTAAAAGAAGCCATAGTATGAGCGTAAAGTAGCTCAATCCACATACTAAACGACAACATTGGTCTCTGTATAAAACAAATCCCTTTGTGATATATGCCATCATTAATATCTCCATGTCAGAGTTTGCATTAAATACGAGATTTGACAGCTTTGTCCAGCGTAAGAGTGGCTGATCTGTCCTTGGCGTAAAACTATGGGTGTAGACTCGAGCGTAAAATGATCTGCCTGCTTTAGGCATGAAGTGATTAGCCTTGTCTTGGGCGTAAAGAGATTAACCGCTCTGCTTGGCGTAAAACAGATCACTTATGAATGAAATGATCCATCTCTTTGACTCTTTCTCTGAAGCACTTTTTACGCTCCTACAAGATCCCCTTCAAAGTTTTCAAATATCTCCAAAATTTGAAACACTTTGAACAGAAGCGTAAAAGTTGAAATTTGATCAGTCAGCGTAAAATTCGGGATACGCAACCGTCATCTGCGTAAAAGCGGGGATGTCCAACAGTCGGTACAATTTTCAATAGTGTCGGTCGACACTTAACCGTCACAATGAATTTCTTTCTCGAGACTTTCGAATGCCTTTTCGTTTTCCCGAGTTTACATTAATAATGAGCAGTTTCCAAAGAGGAATATGAAGAGTTGGTTTAATTGTATAAATAAGAAGAAATTCTTCACTCTTGTCATTCATCCTCATAGTGACATGGCGCCAAAGAACGAGATTACTAACAAAGAGGCTTCGAGCTCCAGGCTTGATTTTGAGCGAGCATGCAACCTTTTAGAGTGCTTTGGACTGACTCCTGCAGTCTTTAGTCGTATCGATGGTGGTCCCCCAACTGCGTACGAAGGGCCAGGATATGCAGAAACATTTCTTAATCTGATGCGTCGCTCTGGGATTCGCAATATGCACGAACTAGGTACTTCCCTTCGTCAGCCCGACGAGAGAGAAAAAAATGATATTTTTATGTATTGCGAATCTTTTATCTGTAGGGGGCCACTCCCCCCTTTTTATAAATAAAGTCTGATGTTAATCTCATCTATTGGTATATAGAACTGTTCAGCACTTATTTTGACTGCTTCTATGGTTGTTTATTCCCAAGAAATAAACCAACACGTGGCATCTGTCTTGTGGTTACGAGAGCCTTTAAATAGGATCTTCTTTCGAAATAGACTCATACCAATCAGTTTCTTCAGTCTTTATAAATAGCCGAGAATGTTTCATATATTCTCATTCTCATTCCTCTGAAGATAACTTTCTGCAATATCGTTCTCCAACAAGTGACTATGGCGAAGCTTTCCAACGGTGTTCCTTTATACGCCCAGTCATTAGACGTAGATTCAACCATCCTTAGAGCCAAACCATTTGACTTAAGTGGTAAGTCCGACCGTAAGAAAATATCTGTCTTCAAATTTTTTGTTGGAAACAGGTATTCATGAGTGTAAATTCTTGACGAGCGTAAAAAATCCTTGCTGAAGCACTGGCGTAAAAGCCTTGCTGAAGCTCTGGCGTAAAAGCCTTGTTGAAGTACTGGCGTAAAAGCCTTGTTGAATCACTGGCGTAAAAGCCTTGTCATCTGTTTTTAGTTAGCGTTTAATACGCATCTGATGATACTTCTGTTTAAAACACTTCTTCTTTGTTGTTTTCTGTAGAAGTTTGGCTGAACAGTTTTTTCTGGACCGGCATTGGTGACTTTGACGTTGTGAAGAGCGTTCTTTTGACATCAACATCAGGGAGCTCATGCGCTTTTGACG
This sequence comes from Iris pallida, assembly GCA_029216955.1. Taxonomy (NCBI): domain Eukaryota; kingdom Viridiplantae; phylum Streptophyta; class Magnoliopsida; order Asparagales; family Iridaceae; genus Iris; species Iris pallida. The sequence goes on from JANAVB010035020.1 coordinate 2,851,260, forward strand.
CGCAAATCAGACAACTCAGAACTCTTCGTGGGATAGAAGGGTCTTCCTCTGTTGGTAGGAAGAGCCTTTATACACGGAGAGTTGGATGGTGGAGTCAACTCTACCCCGAGAAATCAGGTAGTAGAGTTCCTTTCACGGCAGAACTAGGAATCGTATCCCAATGCTGGATGCATTCCTATCTCCTCTGGAAGGCCGCCCCTAATCCACCAGTTGTATTGGCAGCAACACGCCTTCGGGCTGCCATACCCTGGGGTTCTCCTCTCGTCTGAGAGAGAAGACCAGAGTTTGATTTCTACTGTTCTGGTCGCCACTGAGGCTCAGACAGCAAGGAATTGACACCAACAACGAATCCGACAAAGAAGATCCGAAGAAGAAATAGATCTCCATTAGGTTATCGTTGTGTGTATAGAATAAAAATCCAAGATGTAATAGATTTCCATTATGATTTGTAAGAAAGTCTAAGAAATGTAATAGACTTTTATGATATGAGAATGGAAATGATAATTCTTCTATGCTCAATGATTTGTATCTATCTAGATGAAATATGGACATGATAGATAATAAAATCTTGTTTTCTGTTTTTAGAGTATACAATACTATCTGAGGTAATATGGACATGATAGTATGTAAGAACTCAAAAGAAAATTAGATTAATATCTATGCAGAGGTCAAAATGGAAATGATAGATAGGAAAAGAAGGTGGATTTAGAATTTATCCAGAGGTTATAAAAACATGATAAATAACGAATCCCACTTTTTAATCAATTGATAAAATAGAAGATTTAAAATCCCTCTCCCAGGAGACAAGAAATCAGCTTAACCAAACCTTGGTAGCTGGGGACTAAGGAGACAGATGTCATGAGCATATAAGTCCGTCTTAATGTATGAATGAATCATAATTTTTGGGAAAAGAAAACATTGATTCGATTCCGTAATTAAATGAATGAACCCGATAGAACGAATGGACAAGTCTTTTCGGGAATGAAAAGTTATTCTCAATCTCAAAGACCGGTTCATCAACAGTCCTCTTCTATAAATAGGCGAGAACTTTCTGTAATCATTTCATTCTTATTTCTACTTCCCCATTGAAAATGTCTTCCGAGGATGTACCGCAAAAGAATGAAGTCTCCAGGAAAATTGAGGACGTCACTGAGATGTGTCCCGTTGAGCCAATAGTGGCAGGCCCGACTCAAGTAGGCAACAGCTCTTCTACGCCCAAGCCACCACAAGATATCCTTGTGTTCTTAGTAGAGCCAGAAAAAACTCCTGAAGAAGAAGCACTGAGGATGGCCGCCTGCAAGTTTTTTATGAACTCAGGCAACAATGCCTTCGAGACATTAACTGACTATGTATTCAATAAGGGAGGGAGTGGTCCTCGTCCTTGACCTTTTGTTTTGAACAAAAATAGTAATAAAAAAAACTTTATTTTCATTCTGTCTTCCCCTACTTTTTTTTATACATAGTATTTCCTAAGAAATTTGCCATTGATTGGCATCATGAGCAGATCTCCATTGGGCTTTGATAACCGATAGGCGCCATTGGAAAATACGGACTCAATTACATAAGGGCCTTCCCATTTTGCTTGGAATTTCCTTTTACTTTTATGAGTCATCACCATCGGTCTCCGAACGGCTAATACAAGTTCGCCAACTTTGAATACCCTCTCTTTAACTTTACGATTGAAAGTTCGAGATATGCGGGCTTGATATAGTTCAATGTGCTGTTGTGCTTGAAGACGCTTCTCATCCAATCCTTCAAGTTCTTGGAGTCGTAAGCGATCATTATTCTCTGTAGTTAGCTCATTAGCAATGGCTATTCGTAGAGATGGGATCTGGATTTCTAATGGGAGGACAACTTCACATCCATAAACCAATGAGAATGGTGTAAAACCAGTAGGAGTCCAGACTGTTGTTCGATAAGCCCATAAACACTCTCCATGTTTCTCATTCCAATCACGTTTATCAGAAGTGACAAACTTTTTGAGAAGTTTAATGATCGTCTTATTGAAAGCTTCGGCTAAACCATTAGCAGCTGGATTATAAGCCGTAGAAGCCAAATTATAAATTTGATTCTTGTCACAGAATCGATAAAATGCCTGACTGGCAAATTGTGGACCATTGTCATGAATTATCCGTCGATGAATCCCGAAACGATAAATGACATGGTGCTTGATGAAGCTGATCACATTAGATGTTTTCACTTCCGCAAGGGGAACTGCTTCTGCCCACTTAGAAAAGTAATCTGTTATAGCTAATATGAACCGATGTCCTTTAACAGAAGGAGGATTAATAGGACCAATGACATCCATACCCCAAGCTTCGAAGGGCCAAGAGGCTGCTGTAGGATGTAGAAATTCAGATGGTTGATGAATAAAATCAGCATGAATCTGACATGCTTTACATCTTCTGGAATAGTCTACAGCATCTGCTATCATTGAAGGCCAATAATACCCCATTCTTCGAATGCGGTCTTGTAATTTAGGACCCGGTTGATAAGCACCACAAATACCATCATGAGCTTCTCGCAGTGTTTGTTTAGCTTCACTTTCTGAGAGACAACGCAGCAAGAGTCCATCATAGGAACGACGGTATAGCATATGTAAAGACGAATCATAATAAAACCGAAACGATCGTCTTTTGATTGATGCAGCTTCTTTTGGATCTTCAGACAAAATCCCATAAACTGTATAATCAACGAATGGAGTTCTCCAATCCTTATGCTGGGAATTTGACTCTGTAGTATAATTTTGTTCAATATACAAATTATTCTTGACACAGAACAAGTCTCGATCCAACAAAGTAATTGTATTTTGCCTTCGGATTGGAACAACTAGGTCTGCAGCTAAACTAGCAAGAGCATCAGCTTCCACATTCTGAGAGCGTGGTATAAACTCAATGAAGAATCCTTTGAATGAAAGGACCAGTTCAACTACCACTTGATGATAAGGAATGAGATCAGGATTTCTGACCTCATAAGTCCCTCTAACTTGATTAACAATCAATTGAGAATCTCCATAAGCTTCTAGGAACTCAATATCCAGTTGTTTTGCTACTTAGAGACCGATCAATAGAGCATTATATTCTGCTACATTGTTGGAGCATGGCTCATTGAGAGAATAGGCACGGTATATGACCATTTTGTCAGGAGAAACCAAGACGATTCCTACCCCAGAGACAATATTGTCTTTAGGTCCTACTCGTGATGTTCCATCAAAATATAATTGCCATATGTCATTCTTCAAAGTCAGGTTACAATCCACGACTTCATCTGGAATGTCCTCATATAATTTTGATGTTTCAGGTATAGGGTGAGCAGCTAAGAAATCGGCTAATGCTTGACCCTTTATTGATTTCTGAGGTACATAAACCATGTCATAAGGAGTGAGCAACATCGCCCAGGTGGCCAGCCTGGAGTTAAGAATGCTAGGTTTTCTCATCAATACCCGAATGGGATTTATTCTGGAGATGACATGAATAGTCTGTCCTGTCACATAATATCTTGTCTTTTGGACGGCAAAAACTAAAGCTAGACATTCCTTTTCCACAGGAGTATACCTGTGTTCAGCTCCGACCATCATTCTGCTAAGACAATATATTACTTGCTCATGACCCATATCACTTTTCTGTGCACGAAGAGCGCCAAGTGAATGATCCAAGGCTCGAACATATAGCAAAAATGGCCTTCCTACTACCAGAGGTACCAGAACAGGTAGGTTTGTAAGGTATTGCTTAATGTCATTGAAGGCTTTCTGACACGCTTCATCCCAAACAATAGATACTCCTTTCTTTAATAGACGGGAGAAAGGTTAACATCTCCCAGAAAGATTAGATATAAATCTTCTAATATAAGCAATACGATCCTAAAAGCCATGGAGTTCTTTCAGATTACGAGGAGGATGCATCTCAAGAATTGCTTTAATCTTATCAGGATCGACGTGGATACCCTGAGAAGTAATAACAAATCCTAAAAATTTGCCACTGGAAATCCCTAAGAAAGACTTAGTAGGGTTCATTTTCAATTGATGCTGGCGCATCAACTCAAATACTGTCCTCAAGTCCTGAATGTGATCATCCTTTGATCGACTTTTAACAGCAATGTCATCTACATAGCATTCAGCTATCTTTCGTAGATGTTCTTGAAAGATGTTGCTCATAGCCCGTTGATATGTGGCACCGACATTTTTAAGACCAAACGGCATAACCGTATAGCAGTAGACCCCAAGGGGTGTACGAAAAGCGGTATGTTTCTCATCTTCTGGATGCATCTTGATCTGATTGTACCTTGAGAATTCGTCCATGAAAGACATGCGTTCAAAACTACATGTATTGTCTATCATGACATCAGTAATTGGAAGTGGAAATTCGTCCTTTGGACAAGCTGCATTAAGATCTCGATAATCTATACAAACTTGGACTTTTTCGTTCTTCTTCATGACAGAAACAATATTGGCAACCCAATCTGGGTGTTGCTCTTCACAAATAAATCCACATGTGATCAACTTTTTGACTTCTGCTTCAATTGCATCCATCATATCTGGTCTAAAGCGCCGTTGCTATTGTTTTACAGGCTTAATATTAGGTAAAATATTGAGTTTATAAGTAGCAACTTTAGGATCTAGGCCTGGCATATCCTCATAACTCCATGCGAAAATGTTAATATATTCTTTGATAAGTTTTATCAACTGTTCCTTTTCATCTTCAGAAAGATTCTTACTGATGAATATTGGTTTGGACGTAGTTCCATCTCCAACATCAATCTGGATAACCTCATCCTCTGTAGGTGGCTGTCGCTGTTCAAAACGGAGTTCCCACTGAGTATCCATCTGTTGAGCCAAAGGATCATTCTCAAATAGTTCAGATTCATCATCAGTTTGAACCATATTGACTGAAAATACTTGTCCAGATTTATCATATGAGGAACGAGACATATCAGTTTTAATGAATTGGACTTCTTCTGAATCCGATGATTGCGAAGAGCTCGAAGAGAATTCTTCTTGTATATCGTCATAAAATATGTAGGACGGATCATATCCCAACCCATGACGAGTCTTTTGGTAAAACGGATCACCACATAATGGTAGTCGTCTACCCTTGCCTTGATTGAGACCTTGTATAGTCTTCAAATCATATCCCATGTTCTGGATAATCTTGATAGATTGTTGACTATACTTGTCCATTCAGATTCTTCCCTTGTCTTTATCCTTCAGCTCATCTGCCTGAGCAACAGGGATATTTCTAGCCAGGCCAAACACAATTTGGCGCTTGTTTTTCTTATCAGACGGAACCACGAAATAAGATTCTTCGTGACGTCTAAAAGTTATGCAAGCTTGTGATAAAGCGGCCACAGGTAGAAGATAAGGAGAAGATGTTAGGAACCTTTGAGCATAAGGTCCAACATCTACATGAGGAGGGAAAGAACTTTCCTTATGATCGATGTATAAAGTTTCTTCTGGCTCAATGTCGTCTTTATATTGATGACTTTGATTATCAGAAGATAAAGTCATTCTTTCGATAAACTTGACAGCCATATACTCGAAAAGGAAATCTTCATTGATATCAAAAAGTATAGAATGATCAATATTTGCATCATTTACAATTTGACTGCTATGCTTCGAATTAATCATCAGTGGACCATTATCTGTCTTCTACGTAGTTTTGCCAAGATTGACAATCAATGGTGGTTCTGGATCATTCGTACAAGAAGTACGCCCTTTGACCTTGATCATAAAAGGTTGAACTTGGCTCTTAGCAGGAATATTTATTGATTTCTCAGATGAAGTTTGAGTTCTTCCTTTAACCTTGATTATCAGAGGTTGATCATTGACAGATTGGAATTGGATTCGTCCCTTGACTATGATCTTCAAAGGTTGCTCCTCTGGCGGATCTTCATTAATAGACTGATCCTCAGTAGGTGATTGATCTTCAGCCATGTCTGATATCTCTTTCACATACTCTTGTTTATAAAGCCTTAAATTAGAAAAATAGGCTTCGACACCCTTGAAAGGATTGATATCAGCAAACTCAGTCTTCACAACTCCCTGGAAATCCACATACTTGAAGCATTGGTGGAGAGTTGAAGGTATAATATTGTGCTCATGAATCTACGGTCTCCCCAGAAGGATATTGTAGGATACGTCCGAGTTGATAACATAGAAAGTTACCATGGTTCGAAGATCACCAATCTGAATCTACAGACGAATCTTCCCCAATGGTTTGCTCTTGCCAGAGTTGAAACCAACTATCGTAGTACTAGTGTAAGTCAAATCACTAGTAGGAATCCTCAGGGGTCTTAGCATACTCTGAAGAATTATGCTAATTGAGGACCCGGGGTCAATGTAAATCCTGTCAATTTTAGTGGATCCAATATACCCAGTGTAGCGCAAAGGTCTGTCATGCTTGTTATGCTTCAACAGCATATTTTCTTGTGTAAAGGTGATGTTGGGAATTGCTTCCATCACACTATGACATTGTGGATATGACACTGGTATATTATCAGGAGTCTTGAGTTGAGCCAAGCATGAATCTGCTTGAAGTAAAGCTTCACTCAAAGTCTCTCTGCTTTCTCTGGAAAGGCGAAGCAACTAAAATATAGATAGTCTAGCCGGAGTATTGGCCAACTGAGCCAGAATATCAAACTTGTAAGGCTTCATCACCACCTTCTGATTAGAAGCAGACTTCAATGGGACGTCGAAACGTACTGCTTTCTATTTTCCCTTTTCAACCACAGAAGGTTTAGCCGGAACATGAGAAGGTTGAGTTGGTAGTGTTTCCACTACGTCTTCTGCTTCTTTAGAAGATCCTTCATAATCTTTGTGGTACTCTTTCCCAGATCTTGTACCAGCAAAAGTTTCTTCCTCAGACTCAGGAGAAGGAAGTACAATATTACAGGATTTTGTCTTCCCTCTCTTAGCCTTCTTCTTGTGTGGATTGTTACGAGGAACTTCAGAACCCAGTCCAATAGTGGAATTTTGATTTTGTAAAGGAAGACGTATTCCTTTATCATAATTCAAACCTTCTGCCTTTTGAAAGTCATAACCCATCTTCTTCATGAGATAAACAGATTGCTGACTATACAAGTGAGTGGGCAGCGAACTTTTGACAGGTGTTTCAACAGAGAAAGAGGAAGAAGCAAGACCTTCTGTAACCTCAGGAGAATGAAGAATAGATGTCTCTGTAGTTACGGGAGGAGAAGGATTCGAGATACGAGGAAAAATCCCTGTCGGAGCTTTTTCATAAGCAGCAAAGACTTGTTGTGCCCGATATAAAGGAACACTGTTCATGGCTAACCACTGCTGATGAGTAAGCTTGAGCTTGGTAGGAGGAGCTAGACTTGGAGGACAGATGTTTAGTCCTTTCAGTCTATCTTCTAAAGGAAGGCCATCCCATAGATGATCCAAGTCATCAGGATCTGGAATAACATGAGAAATCATGTTGCAGGTTTTGACTTTCTTACCCTTCTTGGATTTTGAAGTTTTATCTTTATTTTCCAACTCAGGCACTAAGTCAGGATGTACCACATGATTTTATGATTCTTTAGTGTGAGCGACAGTAATCCTGCATTTTCTTCTCTGGCAGGCGGGATATTCACGATCTTCATCGTCGCCTTCGGAATTGGGATAATTCTATCTGGGACTTGCCGTGGAGGAAAATCTCCGAACTGAAGAGAAACCATATTGGTTGTAACCGTATGGTCATCATTAGTTGTCACGCCCCAGAACCAGAATGCTGGCAAGTTGGGACGGACAAGGCCAGCTACGTATACCAAAGTACTCCGGTACTCCGAAACAACGTATAAGCTGTATAGATGGGGGTTACTACTACAAACCAACAGTCAATCCTAGGTCACATAATCCTAGATATCTCAGTCTCAGACGAGAAGTAAAGTACAAGAATATGATCATCATGCATATAAGACAGTAAAGCGTCCCAAACTATAATATATAGATGATCATGAAGCTAGTAATACAAAATGAAGAACTAGCAAGACTAAGTAATACATGATCAGCTCTAGCTGCAGTCTAGAAATATAACATCATATCTAAGCCCGTAGGCCAAATGTCAAGTCCAAAACACGAGCTAAACACGTGCTCGGTGGCTAAACGTCTCAAAAGAATATGTACAGAAGAGAGTGGGTAAGAGAAAGAACACCCACTCAAGTCCCCTGGTGCTCCGGGTGGTCACCATCGAGAGGAAGGTCCGAAAGATCCTCGGGCTCCTCAACTAGATCTGGTCAATGCAAAACCAGTGGAGTCAGAACCCCAATAGCAAGTACCACAAAGGAAGCCAAACTTATGAACTAAAACCAGCATGCAATTCATAACATTTCTAAGATAAGCAGTAAACGAGACTAAAATATTAAATTGGTACCACAGTATTTACGAAAGGAAACTAGAACATGTAAGTAGGATAACATGTGAATAAATAGAATAAACTGGACATGTGAGCATATGGTAAAGCCGAGCATGTAGTAGGGAGAATAGCATGTAAGAAAAGACATGAAGCTAAGTACTACAATAAGATAAACTGAAGCAAGACTAGACTAGACAAGAATGGACTCCATCCATCAATCACGGCCAAGCAATGAGTACGGCTTGATACTTTAGCTAACTAGGGTTGTCACATTCCTAGTTACTAATACATGCAAGTTTGAGAAATCCAAGTCCAGTTACCCGCCTGCTACTACCTGAATGATCCAAGCAAAAAGAAAAGAAGTATAGCAGACACACTGCAGTAAGATACATGTGTCCTAAAGAGGTGCCCCACTCAACGGTATGCTGGAAGAGTGCTCATCATGACAGATAGCACCAAATCTCAAGTATATATATATATAGGGCCAAGATCAAAGGGCAACAGGTAACCGGGAAAGTCTCCAATGATCTAGGTTATCAAGCTAGTAGTTTAGTCCTTAACATTTTTCTTGTTGGATTCTAGGTGTGGCAATCCGCAGAATCCATCCTAGACATGAGACATGCAAGACTGGACAAGATAAGCAAGATTGTGCACTACAACAAGCAACTACAAGACATAACAATATCAAGACAAGAGTGCGCTACGACGAGCCACTATCAAGGAGCTAGACATGTACTAGAATCAAGAGTGCGCCATAACAGGCCACTATCATGTAAGCAAGAAGGCATGGCAATAATTATCGTGACATGTAAGAACGAGTCTATCAAAGGACATATCATGGCATGTGGGAAACAATAATTAAAGCTAAGTACATTTCATAGAATGGTTAAACATATGCTAGTATCAAGTCTACATAGGGTGTACAATCATTATTTAACTGAGAAAGATCATGTTATCATGTTAAGAAATCATTACAGTCGAAGAAAATATCAAAAGCGGACAAAAACGGGCCAAAACGGGGAAAACCGGACAAAAACAGCATAAAACGGCATACCGGCGGTATACTGCGGCATACCGGCGGTATACCGGACTAAAGACAGTAAGTTTCTGGTGCCAAAAACGGCATACCGGCGGTATACTGCGGCATACCGGCGGTATACCGGTTTTTCAAACAGCAACGAAATTCAGAAAATTGCCAAAACTTGTTTCGGCCATAAAATCTTTATTTTAAATCAAAATTCGGACTTTCAAAAGTCAAAATTGCATAGAATTGAATTTCCTACAACATGGAACTATTAGATTTCACAAATTCAAAGATTTGATAGATCAATATCTCAAAATACTCCAAAATAGGGGTTCTCGGAACACCGAAACGAGTCCCGATTGCCACCAAACTCAAAATCTATGTATACTAGCTAGGTAAGGACCTCATACATGTATATGTGACCAAGATCCATGATGGTAACCCTAGTATCACTCTTGATACCAAGTTTTTCTACTAAGTCACTATTGGATTTTAACAGAAAATCAAATCTTGTTTAAACGAATTTTTGGAAATATGCACATATACGAGAATCATCAGGAAAACACATTTAACAAAATGAGTTTAGGAAAATTCTAAGCATTTAACACCAAGGAAAACAAAAATGACAATAGATTACTATTGTTCAAGAATTTGGCAAGATGTACTTGCCTAGGTTAAGATCCAAGCCTAATCTTCTACTCCACCACCAAGAGAGGGGCACGAAACCACACTCTAGACCTCGAGGTCAAGCTCTTGGCAAGCTCCAAGGGAAGAGAAAGGAAGAAGGAATGAAGAGAGTGTGAAGAGAATGAAAAGAGAGAGGAGAGAGAAAGTGAAGTAGTTTATATATAAGGGGGAATTAATCTTAGCCGTTGGATCGTGATCCGTATGAAAATCTAGGTCAATCATGGCCATTCAAACAAAACCAATTGTCCATTGGATAATAGAGTGCATCTACACTATTCACAAAAATATCCAAGCACTATTCACGAAAATATCTAAACACTATTCACGAAAATATCCGAAACACTATTCATAAAAATATCAAAAACCGAAAATATCTAAAGTGTAGAAAACATGTTCGGGCGGTATGCCGTCGGTATACTCTGGTATACCGGCGGTATGCCGATCAAGAAGAAAACCTATAGTTTTGGGAAAAATTTAAAGTATTCCGAAAACCATGAAAATATGAAATACGCTGCAAAATACGTATCCGTATATAAATACCGATACTGTGAGACGAGTCTCACATTAGTTAAGGCGATAGCACCGCCATTTATCAGCTCCTGGATTTTCTTCTTCAGGACATAGCAAGCACTGGTAGGATGATTAATGTATCTATGATAGATACAATATTTGGGATTGTCATTCAGATTCACCTCATTAGGCCTCTTTGGCTCCGGAATCTGAAGTTTACCACTCTTCACCAGACATTGAAATATCTCTGGGATATCACTTTCGTCAAAAGAGTATTCTTTCTTTGGCCTGGAAGATTCTTGATTGTTTGGCGTCATTTTGTTTTTGGAAAGATTGACCATAAGAGTATCTTTTTCCTTCATATTACGATTGCCAGGATTATTACTAGGATTACTTTTCTTTCCTTTATCTTCTGAAGCGAAAATCATCCCATGCTCTCGAGCCAACCTACCATTGGTCTCGGCAGAAACTGCTGCTATGATAAACGAAGCCCAATCTAAGAATTGGGAACCCGTGAAAACAGCGATGGATGGTCGCAGATTCATCTTGCATGTATCAATCAACGCTGAATCTGGCATACCAGGAGGCATCTTTAAAGTAGCCTGTCGGAAACGTTCGATGAACGTCCGAGTATCTTCTTTCTCCTTTTGTTTGATTTCTATCAAAGAAGACATGTTCATGTCCATACCTCCTTCATAGAAACAGGAGAGAAACATTGCCTTGAATTCGTCAAAAGACGAAATAGAATTATCGGGTAAACTACGATACCAGTCGTAAGCTGAACCCGTCAGGCACCCGATGAACACTCGAGTGAGAAGAGCATCATTTTTCTGTAAGTGTACAGTTATAATATCAAAGTAATTGATATATTGACTGGGAGATGCTTTTCCATCGAACAAAACCATAGATTGTGGCTTCAATTTCGGTGGAAAGGATACATCATTCCAATGAGGAGGATAAGGTTGCTTGATCCCTAACCTCTGGAGCTGATCTTTGTGCCTCAAAACTTTAAACTGTGCTTTGAGCTCACGTACTGCTTGAATGGCTTCACTGGTTTGAGGAAGCACATTTGATTGAATGGTTGTTGGATGTACCGTAACCCCGACTAGAGGTAGTACATCTTCAGGAATGATGGGATCTGGAGATGCAGAATTTTGATTAACAGCAGGCTCTTGAATATTCAAAGGTATTTCAGCCCCTTGACTATCTTGAGTTTGTGCTGCTACTGGTACTGGTGTTATTACCGTCGGCTGAGCAGTTTGCTGATTCAAAATTATCTGATGCATACTTTGTACCATGTTAAGCATATCTTTCAGTGATTGCTCTACGGCAGTGAGACGTTATTCTGTATTAGCAGATGACGTCTCTGGTTCATCTCCAACAGCGTAGGATTCAACCTCTCTTGAAGATACAGAAGGATTTGTATAGAAGTATGAATCCACACTATCGGTATCAGACTCAAAAGATTGAGTACCCCAGCTTCTGAATCAGAAGTCTGCAATTGCCTTTGTCTTCTTGATCGAGTATTCTGATATACTCCTTCAAAGGAATCAAGAAGTCTATTGAACTGTTGTTGACCTGAAGTTTGGGACATGTTCCGTCTCGGACGTCGTCCTCTGTTAGTATGAGATGCCATGTTGACTGATGCATATGACAGCTCATGTTCTTGGTCTTCAGCTTGATGTTGAAGCAAATTAAAACTCAATCGATCAAAAACTGACCGTTTTGAAGCCGAACAACAACAATTGATCACAACCTGGTGATATTCACAATGGTGTTTTTCTTGGAAGAATGTCACCGGAGATTGTGTATTCTTACGCTTTTGTATTAGCAATTCACGTAAGTCAAAAGGAGTGGAGGGAGTAGTCTTCTTTATTACATTAGGGGTAGAAAAACGTTTAGTACCCTGTATATAAAGAAGATTACTGGCAGCATTCGCAGAACCAAATTGAACATTTCTACACGTTTGGAGTTGTGTGCGTAAATCTTGAGATTTTTTAGTACGAAGGACTCCATTTTTATTACGTATAATTTGTAGATTTGGTACTTTGCGTAGAGCAGTATAAGAAGGCTGTTGGTGTAAAACTGAAGTTTTACCAATATCATTTTTACGCTGTATGCATTTAGGTACATTCACATTAGATGTGCAAACATCGTTGTAAATTTTATCTACACTGTCACAGACAGGAGACTTACCTTTACGCATAAAACGTAAAAATTGATTATCTACCACGTCGCAGACGGGAGATTTTGTTTTACGCGAGGAGCGCAATTTGTGTGTGTCTACCACGTCACAGACGGGAGACTTATTTTTACACTCAGAAGCATTAGAATCTGCCACATTACAAATGGGAGACTCATTCTTATGCCTTGAGCGTAAAACTTGGTTTTTACCCACTGGGCGTAAAACCTGATTCTTACGCAGTGGGCGTGGAACCTGATCATCTACACCGTCACAGACGGGAGACAAATTGTCACACTTAGAGAGCGATGCCGAAGTAAGGACTGCCTCGTTATGAACGGGAGCCCCTACGACAGGAGTGGGAAGAATTCTCTTGCTATCAGAAGTAACAGAGAGATCAGCAGCTACTTTGGATTTAGGGATCCAAACTTTTTGTGCTTTGCGAGACTTTTGAACATTGGAGTAGCGAGAACCACCCCCAGTTCAGAGTATTTCTTCGTAGGCAGTCTGGTCGAAGTGTACAACCAGAGTCTTCGTGGTCGAACCGACCGAAACATTATCATATTGAGCAATTGCCTCCTCGTCAGAGGAGAAGGTCGTCTCCAGCAGAGTCGCCATTTTTGTTTCACTTAACAAAATGCCTTGGGAATTGGCTTTTGAAAATAAAACAAAAAAAAGTACAAGAAGTACAAATTTGATTCTGGGAAAGTATTGCTATGGAAGTCTGATTCATAAATGATCACTTTGTTCCTTGGACCATATGATGATGATGAAGATCACTGCTTGAAGTAGAACAACTGGAAGAACTAAGTCACCAGAAAGGTATCGACGCACTTGGACACTGATGGCGAGGCCGAATGCTTTCCTGCTTTGCTTCACTCTGTTCTGAAAGAAAGGTTGAAGAAGAATGCTCTGGAGAATCAAAATCTCTAAGTTCTGATCCCTCTATTCTCTCCTGTCTCTGTGTGTCCGTTATCAGAAAAAATAAGTCTATTTATAGACTTGGGCTCTTGTGCGTAAAAACTCAGCAAAAGTTCAATCTTTATGCTAACAACTGCCACCCACGATCGAAGCCATCCTCTGCATATGTTGACATGTGTTCCATCATTTCAGTAAGAATAGGATGCATGTACACACGTTCTTCGAGAAGAATGGCATGAAAGCCACGTAGGCAGACCACGTTCCAAACTGGTGGAGGAGAATAGGGCGTAAAAATAGCTCCAATATACTCTAAGCGTAAAGCAGTAGATTAGGCGTAAAATAGCCCTGACATAGACTTCCCGCGTAAAGTGATTGTTAAATAACCTTGAGCGTAAAAGTAGCTTAAATAGACTTTACGCACACGTCAGCTGTTGAGCGTAAAAGCTCGTATAGTCGTCGTGCGTAAAAGAAGCCATAGTGTGAGCGTAAAGTAGCTCAATCCACATACTAAAAGACAACATTGGTCTCTGTATAAAACAAATCCCTTTGTGATATATGCCAGCATTAATATCTCCATGTCAGAGTTTGCATTAAATGCGAGATTTGACAGCTTTGTCCAACGTAAGAGTGGCTGATCTGTCCTTGGCATAAAACCATGGGTATAGACCCGAGCGTAAAATGATCTGCCTGCTTTAGGCGTGAAGTGATTAGCCTTGTCTTGGGCGTAAAGAGATTAACCGCTCTGCTTGGCGTAAAATAGATCACTTATGAATGAAATGATCCATCTCTTTGACTCTTTCTCTGAAGCACTTTTTATGCTCCTACAGTCGGCGTTCGTCCGGAAGTGCTCGGTGGGTATTCTCTTGCCTTGGTCTTTGTTGCAATAATGTCGGGGTGACCCGACTGTAGATGGGCCATCTCATGTTGATGTGTTTAGGCTGACGCGCATGGACTTTTGTTCTGATGCTATGTCGAAGCCCTTTCAGCTGACGCGCATGGACTTAAGTCCTAACAATGCGCCAAAGATCTTTCAGCTGACGCGCGTGGACTTAGGTCCTGATGATGCGCCGAAGCTTTTTCAGCTGACACACATGGACTTAGGTCCTGATGATGCTCTGAGGCTTCACTCGCTAAAGCGCATGTACTTAAGTCCTGTTGATGCACCGAAGATGAGGTTCTATCTGTGTGTATGGGTTTCGACCCAGTTTGACGCACCAGATTTGTTGATGTGTCTCAGATACTTATTTTGAGCTTCTAAGACTTTTTGCTAACTTCTCTTTGACTCTGTTGCAGTATCTATGCCGAAGGCGGAGGCTGTCGTGAGAGAAAAGATACCGTCTCCTCTCGTCAAGCAAGAGCCAGTGACCGTTAAGGAGGAGGCATCACCAAAGGTCGAGGTCAAGGAAGAACCGATAACCCTCAAGGAAGAGATTGCTTCCAAGGTTGAAGTTAAGGAGGATCCACCGTCAGAGAGTAGCAGCATCGGGACTGACCCTCCTGTCCCTGCCAAAGACCTCAGCCAGATTGAGCCTTCGTATGCAAAGTGGTTGAGGGAATGGTACATGCCTCTACGCAACTACGATCCCTGGTTGTGAGGATTCGTAGGTTGCCTTGTAATCGCCGTTTTCGGGAAAAGTTAATGTCCCTATTTTGTCTTAGTGTTTTTGAGATCTGAAGAAACCTAAAGATCTCGATATTTTTTTTTTCAAATATTGATGTACTCTTTTGTTTTCTGTTTAGCTGAAAAAAAATGAAAGAACTTTCTGCTTTGTTCTTTCCTGTGATTTTTTTGGACTCATTATCTATTGCGCACCTTGGTTTCTGGGTGCAGATAATAAGTTACTCACGGAGGAAACCGACACATTCACTCAGAGGTAATATGGATGTGGTGAATATGGGGTAATTTTTGTGTAGACTTATCACCCTTGGCGTACCTTGGTGTTAGGTACGGATAATAAGTTGAGAGAGAGGACCGACATATTTACCCAGAGGTGAAGGGGACATGATAAATATGGGCTAAAATGGTAGAGTTTTCCTACTCAGAGATAACATAGACATGGTAGGGGTGAACTCTGTGGGGTTTTATAGAACAACTCAGAGGTGATATGGACGTGGATGTTCTATGGTGCAACAACAAGAATTATTGTATGAATTGTTTACTCAGAGGTAATGTGGATGTGGTAAACATTGCTTTAAGCATGATCTTACACGGTGAAGGATCCTGCTTGATAAGGTATAGAAAGGCAACTCAGAGGTGATATGGACATGGTTGTTCTTCTACTGGAGATAGACTACAACGAAACAACTGGGTTCCAGAAGCATATGACTTGTAAAAAGATGGGGTGTGAACCTGGTTTGGTCAAGTTCACCAGTCATTTCTCTGGGGAGAGGCAGTACGTTCTCGACGGAGGTCAAGAATAGTACTTTTCCAGGAACTTGTCGTTGATAGGCATCATAAACAAGTCCTCATTAGCTTGAGCGAGACGATAAGCATTGTTAGAGTATACCGTCTCTATGATGAAGGGTCCTTCCTATTTGGGTTCGAACTTTTCCGGTGTTTTGTGAGTCATCACTATCGATCTCCTGACTGCCAGAAACAGGTCGTCCACTTGAAAAGTCGTCTGTCGGACTCTTTTGTTGAAAGCCTGTGATATGCGGGCTTGATAAAGTTCGATGCGCTGTTGAGCCAAGAGGCATTTTTTGTCCAGCGCTTCCAACTCTTATAGACGGCGACATTGATTGTCCTCTTCTGTCAACTGGTTTGTGATCACCACTAGGAGTGAGGGGATTTGGATCTCTAGCGGTAGTACTGCTTCGCTCCCGTAAACCATAGAGAACGGTGTGTTGCCCGTCGGGGTCCGTACTGTTATACGATAGGCCCAAAGGCATTCGCCGAGCTTCTCATCCCAGTCGCGCCTATTGGATGACATGAACTTTTTGAGTAGCTTGACGATGGTCTTATTAAAAGCTTCAGCTAATCCATTTGCTGCTGGATTATAAGCGGTTGATGCCACGTTCTGAATACGGTTCTTATCGCAAAATCTATTGAACGCGTGGCTGATGAATTGCGGGCCATTATCGTAGATAATCCTCCAAGGCAACCCCAAATGATAGATGACGTGATGCTTAAGAAAGCTGATCACTCTTGAGATTTTCACCTCTGTAAGAGGTACTGCTTCTGCCTATTTAGAGAAATAGTCGGTGATTACCAGGATAAAGTGGTGTCCCCTTGACGAAGAAGGGGTGATAGGCCCCACTATATCCATGTCCCAGGCTTCAAATGGATAAGAGGAAACCATCGGGTGTAGAGACTCTGATGGTATGTGAATGAAGTCGGCGTGCAAATGATAGGCACGACACTTCTTTGCATACTCGACAGCGTCGACCATCATAGTGGGCCAGTAATAGCCCATGCGTCAAAGTCGATCCTATAGCTTAGGTCCTGGTTGATGAGCTCTGCACGTTCTGTCATGAGCTTCTCGAAGAGCTTCGACGGCCTCTTCGTTAGATAGACATCGGAGGAAAAGTCCATCGTAGGAGCGTCGGTACAACATTTTGGAGGCTGTATCGTAATAGAAATGAAGGGAGCGCCTTCTGACTGAGACTGTCTCCTTCGGGTCTTCCGGAAGGATTCCGTAGAAGGCAAAGTCAATAAATGGGAATCTCCAGTCTCTGACATTGATGCCAAGGTCCGTAGCCATGGCATGAGTTGTCCGTATGCACAGATTATTTCTGGGCAATCCAAGTCCCGACCCATCACCGTAACGAAGTGTTGAGTCCCGACTGGTGTAGCCAATGAGGTTGGAAGGCCGACCAAAGCATCAGCTTCCAAGTTTTGCAGCCGAGGCACATGCTCTATAAAGAATTCTGCGAAGGTTGAGATGATGTCCAATGCCGCTTTGTGATAGGGGACGAGATCTTCATGGAGGACCTTATACTGTCCCCATATTTGATTTATGACGAGCTTTGAGTCGCCATAAGATTCGAGGTAGTCCACCCCCAACTGTCTTGCTAACTGAAGCCCCATGATGAGAGCATTGTACTCCGCAATATTGTTGGAGTACGGTTCTGAAAGAGAATAAGCGCGCTGGATGACCAGCTTGTCGGGAGAGATTAAGACCACTCCCACTCCTACGATAATCTGGCCTTTGGGGCCTGTTCTGGAAGCACCATCGAAGAAAATTCGCCAGACTGGGCTTTTTTCGGTAACGTTTGCTTCTTGCACCTCATCAGGGATACCTTCGTAGTGCCTGGATGATTCCGGAATTGGGTGCACGGTTAGGAAGTCGGCCAATGCTTGGCCCTTGACAGCCTTTTGTGGTACGAATACCATGTCATATGGTGTCAATAATATCGCCCACGTAGCCAACCGAGAGTTTAATGCTCCTGGTTTTGTCATAAGAATTCTGAGTGGGTTGACTCGGGAGATGACATGGATCGTTTGTCCCGAGACATAGTGGCGAGTCTTCTGGATGGCGAACACCAATGCTAGACACTCTTTTTCCACAGAGTTGTAGCGGTGTTCGGCCCCAACCATTGTCTTGCTGAGGTAGTAAATGGCATGCCAATAGCCTGCTTCGTTGTTCTGGGCCAACAAAGCGCCAAGGGAATGGTCCATTGCTCGAACATAAAGCAAGAATGGTTTGTTTGCGACGGGTTCCTGCAGGACTGGAGGACTTGTCAGATAAGCTTTGATATCGTCGAAAGCTTTCTGGCATTCTTCTGTCCAGACGTAAGACACTCCCTTCTTCATAAGCTTGGTGAAGGGTTGACATTTTCCGGAAAGGTTCGCGATAAACCTTCGAATGTAGGCGAGTCGCCCTTGTAGGCATCGAAGTTCTCTGAGGTTCTTCGGAGGGTCCTTGTCAAGGATGGCTTTAGTCTTCTCGGGGTTGACATGAATGCCTTTTGCAGTAATGATGAAGCCCAAGAACTTTCCACTAGAGACCCCAATGAAGGATTTAGCGGGGTTCATTTTAAGCTGATGTGCCCGCATAAGGTCGAAGACTGTCTTCAGGTCTCGTAGGTGATCACCCTTAAGACGGCTCTTGATGGCGATATCGTCAACATAGCAGTCGACTGTCTTGTAAAGTTGTTGACGGAAGATGATGCATAGCTCATTGGTATGTGGCACTAGCATTCTTCAAGCCAAAGGGCAGTACTGTGTAGCAGTAAACCCCCTTTTATGTTCTGAACGACATGTGTTTCTCGTCGTCTGGGAACATCTTGATCTGATTGTAGCCTGAGTAGCCATCCATGAAGGACATACACTCGAAGCCACATGTGTTGTCGATCATTACGTCGGTGATTGGGAGTGGGAACTCATCCTTCGGGCATGCAGAGTTGAGATTCTGAAAATCGATGCAGACTCAGATCTTTTCGTTCTTCTTAGTGACGGGGACGATGTTGGCTACCCAGTCGGGGTGTTGCTCTTCACGAATGAACCCGCTGTCCAAGAGCTTGTCGATCTCTTTGTCGATGGCGTCCATGATGTTAGGACGGAAGTGCCGTTGTTGCTGCTTAACGGGCTTAGCATCAGGTAAGATGTTAAGATTGTGCATTATGACTGGTGGGTCGAGTCCCGACATGTCTTCATAGCTCCAGGAGAAGACGTCGATATATTCTTTGACCAGGTGGATCAAGGATTCTCGGTCCTCCCCCACCAAGCTTTTGTTGATGAAGATGGGTTTGGATGAAGATCTATCCCCAAGGTCGATTTGCTCGACTTCGTCTTCGGTAGAGGGTTCTCGCAATTCAAAGCGAGACTCCCATTACGTACCTAAGCGTTGGGCCCAAGGTTCTTCTTTGAAGAACTCCCCCTTTTGACCGTCGTCTTTATTTTCTGAAGGATGTACGGATATCATGTTGGCTGACAGCACCTTCCTGAAGACTGAGCCGATACTGGTGTGGAATCCCAATTTAAAGTTTCAGATGAGTGAGAATGTATGACATTCTCTGCTTTTGATTCTTTTGGAGTTGTTGGAGGCGTGATATAGCCTACCCCCTGTCGGGTACAGTGATAGTAGTCTTGCGGCTTCTCCTTTTGCACCGGAAGTCATAGGGGAAGGCGTCGACCTTTGTCGTAGTTCAGACCTTGGCCGCTCTTCAAGTTGTAACCCATCTTTTGGATGAGATACTTGGATCGATCGTTGTACCATTAGATTTGCAGTCTGCCAGTGTCGGGTTCTGGCTCTGTCGATGGGAGGTCTTGCTGACGCTCAACTTTGCCAAAGATAATGGGCTTCTCATCCTTGTTCCGAGGTGGGACTATGTAACAGACTCCTTGGTACAGGATGACTCGATTTGTATGACTCACAGTCGTTATTTGTGTTTGCAACGACGGTAGAGCATTATCTAGAGTGTACATGGCATTCCAATGTGGAAAACAAGCATAGTTGAAAGATACCCTATTATTGATAAAGTATGGGATCTTGTCCCGAGGGATTACATCATCAAGGGATAGGGCATCGACATTGGCCGATATGTACTCTCCAAGCTCTTCATCAGTGAGAACTGGAGCAGCCTTGGGAGGTTCATGAGAGTTTTTTGGGAGCTTGGCCCATGTTGGCTCCTGGGACTGTGCTGAGAAGGACGTCGAGGTCTTCTCTTGTGGCCTGACGGGCGCTGACAACTGAGGAGACTTGCCTTTAATTCGTACCTTGAGGAGAAGCTCGGTTTGTATGCCAGGAGCTGGAGCCTTTCCTCGAAGCTTGGCTACGAGGGGAGCCGCCACTTGAGGGGGCTTGCCTTTGAGGCATATCTTCAATGGAGCTCCATTGGGTGTAGTGCCCGGAGAAGCTGGCGCCTTCCCGTGGAGTTTGACTACCATAGGAGCCGTTGTTTGAGGCGGCCTCCCTTTGAGTTGCACTTTTAAGGGAGCTTTGATTATCATGTCCGCCTCTGAGTCAGCCTCAACCTCAGCTTCTGCCTCATCATCAGCGTCATTGGCTTCATCTTCAAGATAAATTGATTTGTACAGATCTGTGTCGGTGAAGAAGGCTTCAATCCCTCTGAAGGGATCGATATCAGCAAACTTTGTTTGGATGAAGCCGCTAGTGGATACGTATTTTATACGTTGGTGGAGGGTGGATGGCACCACTATGTATTCATGTATCCACGGCCGTCCCAATAGGATGTTGTAGTTGACGTCTGCATCCAAAACATAGCAAGTCACCTCGGTCTGGAGATCGTCGGTGTGACACTTCAAGCATATCTTCCCCAATGGCTCACTCTTACTGGCGTTGAAGCCACTGATGGTAGTGTGCGATGCCGTCAGGCGTTGCATAGGGATCATTAACGTCTGAAGTAGAGTTCGGGGGATGATGCTGAGAGAGGACCCAAGGTCGATCTGCATTCGATCCACCTTGATGGCACCGACATACCCTGTGTAATACAGGGGTCTGTTATGCCTGTTGTTCTTGAGCAGCATGTCCTGTTGAGTGAATGTGATGTTGGGGATGATCTCCTCCATATTATGACAGTACGAACATGCTGTAGGATTGTCGTCAGGCTACTTGACCTAACTGATGAAAGACTCGGCGTCCTTTAGGGCTTCGTAAAGAGCCTTTCGAGTATCTTTGGATAGGCGGAGGAGCTCGAATAGGGAAAGCCGTGCAGGAGTACTGGCCAGTTGTGCCAGTATATCAAAGTTGTGGGGCTTGGCTGACCCTAGAGTATTGTCTTTTCGAAGAGGCCTGTCGAAGCGAGCCTCCTTCTGCTTTTGTTTGTCAGCTGTAGGAGGTTGGGATGAACCTTCTCCTTAGACAGCTGTGGCGATGATGGGAGGTGCCACTTCCGTCGGAGCCTCCTTTGGCTGGGCGTTTTTTTGTGAACCCGTTTTTACGGGCAGTGCTTCCTCAAGGGACGAAGTCACCATTCAGCAAGACTTGATTTTCTTGCCTTTGCTTTTGGAGGTAAAGGGTACCCCCGGTTGAATCAGCTCTAGACCGAGATCCGGATGAACCCACATGATCTCCCCCTTAGATGTTGTGAGTGGTGTGAGCCCACCCACGTTGTCACGGGTTGGTAGAAGGTTGACTACTTCAATTGTCGCCTTTGGGATGGAGACGACGCCATCTTGAGCTGTGGTAGGCGGTAAGGTACCGAACTGGAACGACACCATGTTGGCCGAGACTGTCTTCTTCTCGTAATCGACTGAGATGACATTCGCATTGATTATGCGTTGTATATAGTCTCTGAGGACGTAGCAGTCTTCAGTTGGATGTTCGATGAACCAATGGTAGTGACAATACCTCGGGTTGTCGACTCTGCCCACTTCATCAGGACGCTTGGGGTCAGACAACTTGATTTTGTCGCCCTGCTTCAATATCTCGAAGAGTTATAAGGTATCTTCATCATTGAAGGAGTAGACCATCTTCAGCCTGGGTACAGGAGGAGGCCTCTGAGCAGTCAATGCCTGCTTCCCTTTCATTTCATGGCTGCTACTGTTGGTCGTAGGCTGTTTTCCTTTGTCATCAAAGGTGGGGAAGTTAACCCCCAGAAGGCGAGCGTTACGCGCCTTCTTTTCAGCAGCTTCGGTTTCAACGATCAAAGAACTCCAATCAGGCGGGGGAGTGGAGTTGAGCCAGAGCTTGATCACGGGGACTATGTTCAAGCTACAGGAGTCAATGAGTGCATGTTCTGGAATGCCTAGTAGAAACCTTAGGCTTGTTTGTCAGAAATGCTCGATGAATTCTCGAACAGTCTCCTTCTCAGTTTGTCGTACTTCTATTAAAGACGACATGGTCATGTCTCTCCCTCCGTCGTAGAACCGATCAAGGAAGAGGTGTGACAAGTCGTCGAAAGATGATATAGAGTTGTCAGAAAGACTGCAGTACCAGTCGTAGGCAACTCCTTTCAGAGCCCAAACAAACAGGCTCGTGAGCAAGACGTCTTCTTTTGGGAGATGCCCCGTCTGAGACTGAAAGCAGGTCAAGTTCCGACGAGGAGAGTCCTTCCTATCGTCTAGCGTCAGTGTATGTGGTTTATACATGAAAGGATAAACCACCTTATTCTACTTCAGATGGTAGGGTTAAGGAAGCCCCAACTTCTGACATTCTTTCTGTCTGTTTTGGGCCTCAAAGCATTTACGCAGGTCCCTGATCATCTCCGCCAAGTCTTCTGTCGAGCTGGGAGCAGGTGAAGGCGGTATGGCCTGAAGTTGGATATTGGAAGGAGCTGACGCTCATGGTGCAGTGTGATGTTCTGCGCCTAAAGATATTCGTCGAGGGGGCATAATTGAATCTCCATTGGCCCCTGGATAGAGGCTGGTGGAGACATGTGCCTTTGCCAGAGTGGTTCAAATGTCGAACACCGCCTGGGTCAGGATCTGTATGGAGGAAGAGAGGGTCTTGAGACTCCCCTCAAGAGTGTCTATGTGCTGCACGATGTCTAACGCTGGAGCATCTAATTCTCCTTCATCACCACCCCCTGCCATGTACGTTGTCATGACATGGATGGAAGTGGATGGATCGGTCGAGGCTTCACTCTCGACCATATTTTCCTGTAGAGGGGCTTCTTCTTTTGAGGCCTCGTATTGGCTACCCCCAGCTATGCCACGGTCGATTTAGGAGCGCTTCCTCATCTTCGAGGGGAGGGTTGTCAGAGACTTGACTACCGCCGGCTTTTGCTTCCGCCAGGGCCTTGATCCTCGCTCGGGTGCATTTATACACCCCTGGGGACGGGACCACTGTGTTTCTCTTCCTCAGCTGAGTCTTGGATGCAGAGGCTGAGGAGTTGGTGGTTGTCTTTCTCACGGATGAGGAGACAATATGACAGGAAGTGATCTTGGGCTCCGCTTCGTCTTCAATTGGCACATTCTTTCCGAGGCGACGTCGGATATGTGCCGTAGTTTTTAGCCGCTGAAACACGGACTGCCTTTGTGTTGGAGCCGCTGTTTTACAATAACATCAATTGATGGTGACCATGGCACCGATATATCCTATGAGGGATACATTGTGCTTATTGGGCGTCTCTCCTGATCTGCGTTTGTGACTGACCACATTACGTAAATTATGTTGGAACAGTTTCACTTTAATACCCCCATCAGGCGTATAGCGAAGCTAAGCATCGGGGTGGTCATGTGAATGATGTACCCAATGATCTGGTTCACGCTCATAAGATACGCCCAGATCATTGGTAGAGAAACAACATTTATGGCAACTTGAGTCCACTTCATGCTCGTCACCCAGGTGGGCGCATGGACTCAACATCGCAGTTGCCCAGCCAGACTTGGTTCGAAACGCAGTAGATGCGCCCAAGCGGGATAGGGACTTTGAGAGTTGACTCGTTTCTGGTGCAGATGCGCCCGAGTCGACTCTGTACAGCTTACCATCAGCAGCACACATGATTTTGAGTGCATGCTTCTGGTTTGCTATTGGCGTATCACGTTCGTGGCGCATGGCCTGTACTGTCTTAGATTTCTTTATACTAGTCTGCGAAGGCGCATAGTACTCAGAATCCAATTATGTCTTGCCATGAAAGCGAGTAAGTCTGTTGAAGACAGATGTTCTCTCCTGTGCACCAGAGCTCATGCACTGGAGATTGGTTGCACCTCTGCTCCGTTGGCACATCTTCTTCGGCTGGAAAAAAGACAGTTGGAGAATGCAGTCAATATTGTGTTTCCCAGACAGATGTGCAGCACCAGTGGGTGCATCCTTGTTACTGAGAGTATCAGTAGGAAGGGCCAGCTGTGGCGGCGCATCCCCTTCAGTGATGATGCCAGGCACATCGACCTTGCGTACCCAGACTTGGCAAGTTTTCTTTGGCTTTGGCAGCCGCTTCGAACGACTCGCGCTACCTTCAGAAATGAACTCCTTATACACCGGTTGATTGAGGCACACCACAAGTGTTTTGTGGGAGGAGCCGAGTTTGATGTCGTCAGATTGTGACACAATATTCTCGTTGGAGGAGAAAGAGGTCCCCAGCAGAGTCGCCAGCTTGCTTGCCATCGAAAATACGACAAGGTTTTGTTGATTAAAACTTTGGTATTTCAATTACAAACAGAACAGTATACAATATAGGACTTAGACGTAGTCCTAGGAGTAAACTTTTATTTTTACCTGGGAACTGTGTCGGTGGAGTGAGTGGTAATGCGTTGACTCTGTTAACAATCTGACGACGATCTTGAAGTCTTTGAAGGTCTGAGTTGCTTTCGATGCCGGAGCATTACGAGTAGAAGCGGACGTTAAGTGTCTTTTCTGGCCTCTGTGGATGTGCTTCTCTCTGAGTATGTATGTCTATCATTGTCTCTGTGTGTATGGTGAAGGAACGATCCTTCTATTTATAGATAGCAGACTAGCTGCTCATTCGTGCATATGTCGGATGCGCCTGGATGTGGAAATGCTACGTGGCTGACGCTGGCGGGGATGTATGGTTGATGCACCCTGGATTGAAGTTGAATCTGCTGGACTGCTGTGCTGGGCTGCGATGGAGCTGGCACGTGGTAGTCGCGGAGATTTGGTTGTTGCTGAGATCTTGGGTGGTTATCACCCATTCTTTGAATAGAACTGAGTCAAGGGACGCGTGGCGTATGCCTGTGGCTCAACGATCTCGATTTTAGAGGAGAGTGATCTGTCGGGGTACGCCTAGGATCAGGCGCATGGAGGCGACTTAGTCTATGAGTTTTAGGCACTATAGACGAGTCTGGGCGCATGGCTTTGAGGCGCATGCAGAGCTGCGTATCAGGATGCACCTAGAATCAGGCACAGGGGAGGCGACTTGGTCTTATGATCTTTAGGAGCCATGAGCAAGTCCAGGCGTATGGCTTTTGAGGTGCATGCAGAGCTTTGTCTTCTATTGCTTGGGGTTAGAAGTAAGTCGGGGGCGTATGACCACTGGGGCGCATGTCGTCTTCTGGGCGCATGGCCACGAGGCACATACAAATGATCGGTCTGTCGCATGGCAATTGTTGCCGACCCGAGGTGTAATGATGGTGCTGACATCAACGATGCTTCATTTTCTGTACAGCTGATTGGACGGCTCTTAGTTGCCGCCTTTTTTATTCAGCATTAAATGTTTGATGGAGAGAGTTGCATTGGTTAGTGCCAATATGGGCGCATAACTATGGCCCGCTGGGCGCATCCATGGGGAGCACACAATATCGACGGTACATCTTCTATTGTGTCGCATCCTCTTTGGTCCGCCTGTTGGGTTCTTCGAGGCGTTAATGGTTGCCTTGACTTAGCCGAATACGAGGGATAGACGTATTTGCTATTAATGCAAATTCATTACATGGAATTTGGAACGTTGGCCATTTGGCACTCAGATGTAGGCTGCCTGTGCTTATAAATAGCCGCATGAGGGAAAGCTTTGTTTTTATTCTTCAAAAGATGAACTTGGCCGGAGTTCAGCCTTGGCGAACTGTCGAACTCGAGCTTTTTTTGAGGGTAAAGATACGCTGCCCAGTCTTTCCGTCGCTCTGAGCTTCTGTGATAGTGTCTGTTACAACCAAAATCTGGATCGTCGAGTCCCGACACAGGCCGATGGTGCCTGTTGCATCCAAAGATCAGGGCGGCCGTGCTCCGTCTTTCGTTATGCTGGTAGAGCCACAGGTTGTCGAGTATGCCTGTTGCTTTCGAAGATCGGGGCGTCGTGTCGCGATCCTTGTCGAGCTAGGAGAGCTCCTCCTCCTGCTACACAAGGTTGATTGGTGCTGCTGAGAGAGAGTGATTCGCTCTGACTATGCATGGAGATGTGCATACGTTGAGAAGCTGGAATGATGCACCTGGAAGATACAACAGAATGATGCGTCTGGCAGATGATGCGTCTGGCAGGGGGCGCATGGCAGTTTGCTGCGTCTGGCTGTAGCTTTAGGATCTTCCTTCTTTGTAGAAGTTCTCCTTTGTAAAGCCTTTCTTTAGACATGTAATAAACTTTCATATGAAATAAAAGTCCCTTTTTGAATGTCTTTAAATTTGTACTTTTTTTGTTGTGCCAAGTATCTGTTTGAGCTTCCTGGCGCATTTGGAGTTGGTCTCATGGTTGGGTTGAGCGCATAGGATTCTGACCTATAGATGCGCCTGCATTTCCATGCTTATATAAACCGTACTGGTGGAGTGAGCTCCTCGCCCACCCATGCAAAACCAATATTTTTATTTACTTTGTGCAATATATCCTTTTACGATTGTCTTTCTATTCTTGTCTTAGGATCAGGTTTAGGACATACCCCTGACCTATTTTGTGTCTCTAGACCATCACCGTGCCTTGCACGAATAACTTACTTATACTTTGTCTTTAGACCCTTCTCGTGCCAACAATGTCCTCTTATCGATCCGTGCTTGCCTTTCGGCCCATATTTGGTACGCAACAACTTGGTCGTGCCATAAATCCTTTCGTATAACATAATCGAGGTAGTGCTTCGCCACTTAATAACTTGCATATACTTGTGTCGTAACAACGTGGTCGTGCCATAACATATCGAGGCCGTGCCTTGCAATTTAACATGAGTTAACCGAACTTGCCGTACGACCCTTCTTGAC
The DNA here is from genome assembly GCA_029216955.1 of Iris pallida. Lineage (NCBI taxonomy): Eukaryota > Viridiplantae > Streptophyta > Magnoliopsida > Asparagales > Iridaceae > Iris > Iris pallida. The sequence goes on from JANAVB010035020.1 coordinate 2,878,410, forward strand.
TTAACTTGAAAGTACTGATTTCCAACTTATGCAACTTTATGCTGACAACTTATTACTCGACGTCACATCTCGTGCCGAAGCACGTGTCCGTACTAAAGGTGAACTTAGGCCATAATGGTGTTGCAACCGTGCACACCATCTTAACTCAATTCGTGCCGTGCTTGTACTATCTTTGATTTGACCAACACCGTGCATGCGGATTGCCGCTTAGCACACCAACTTATCTATATGAAAGTCACTGGCAATTCAAGCCATCGTGAACATAGCTCGGGTAGACGACGGGTCTTTCGATGCAAGGTTGTTAGTCCCATAGAAAGCCCCCAACTACCCACGCGGTACAATCCAGCACTGCTATAACGTCTTCCTCCTAGGTCGACCTGGCCCCAGCATAATACCAGTCGAGAAATAAATTCTTGTCAACAAGTTCTATGACTACGCACCTGCGAGAACATCTCGACTCACGTAAATGCATGGCCTACTTTGTGGTACGACTAGAACCATACTTAGCAAAACGTGCTTTAGAACCATACTATACAAAACGTGTCACGTCCCGCTCCCGTAGGAGCGATCGTCTTCGCTAAGGCGTGATGCCGCACGAGCCTAGATTGCGCTCGTACAAGGCGGGTTCCATAACGGCCGATTTTAGCGGTTGCGACGGGGTCGTCGCACAGAAGTCCCATGCAGATACATTGAATCATAGCAGCAGAATTTAGAACAAAACACAAGTCATTGCAAAACACTCTTTTATTGATATTGAAACATAGATTACAATGGGGGCGCAAGGCCAAGATTACAATCACTCAAGCTCACTCTTCTCACATTTTACAAGTTCACTCAGCTCTCTCTCATCTCTCAATTACAAGTCTTGATCCAGCGGAAGCTTCGGAAGGCGATGTCCATACATTATGTCCTGTATAAGTCTTTACTCCATGCGGCCGTACGCTTTGAATCGCCAAGGAACTCCATGCCTCGACGCATCCAAGCGAGCTCCACGCCACGAGCTTCTACCTGTGCCTGCAAATGTAAACTAAGTGGGTGTCAGTACTCAACTGTACTGGTGGAATGAGCTCCTCGTCCACCCATACAAAACCAATACGTTAGATTTACTTTTGTGCAACTTAGTCCCCTTTATGATTGTCTTTCTACTCTTGCCTTAGGATCAGTTTTAGGACCGACGCCTTGGCCTATTCTGTGTCTCTAGACCATCTCGTGCTTGTAATGGCAACGTTAACTCCTACCTTGCCTCAAGATACTTCTCGTGCCAACAACGTTAACCTATCGAGTCGTGTTTGCCTTACGGCTTAAAATTAGAGACGCAACTACGCGGTAGTACCCAATTTTCTTACGACTGTAACACCCTGCTTTCAGAATTTAGAGATTTTTGAAGAATTTTTTTTTTTTATTATTTAATAATGGTGATTAGGGCATGATATGGTTTATAGTGATTATTAGTGTGATTAAACCATTTTTTAAGTCATGCTAAGTCATGACTTATGACTTTGTGATTTTGGTTAGAATAACTTAGTGTAAACCCTAGTTTTCTCTAACCTAGAAGTTGCCATGACCATGAGAACTTGACCATAGGCTTAGAATATTATTTTAGTGATTTTTAGCCTAAGGGGTATTTTGGTAATTTTCTAGGATTTATTTGGAATTATTTGAATTTATGTGTTTTTATTATTATTTAATTATTGATTATTGTTATGTTAGTCCCTAAGCTAGTTTACCCTAATCTAGGGGTTAGTCACTAACCTAGAAGACTAAGTGTAGATATTTACTTTATGTGTAAATATCTAGGTTGATAAATATCTAGATATTTAACTTTCTAGGATATTTTATAAACCTAGAATATCTAACCCCTAGTCAAAGCCTTAGAGACTAAGTCTTGCAAGGTGGAAGGGGACCCTATAGCCTACCCCTACCCCCCCATGGCAGCCAAGAACACCCCCCTCCATATGTGTACACCCTTCACAAGAAAGGCTTCATTTTCAATACATTGGAGTTTAGGTTTTCCCTCAACTTCACACCTCCATAACTTGATCATTTCTCCACCAAATTGAGCCCCGTTTCTTGCGTTGGAACCCCCTACTAGTGAGGATACCAAGGAAGGCTAGCTAGCAAGGATACCCTAGCTGTGGGCACCCCCAAGGACAGTGAACAACCCCCCCCCCCAAGAAGTTGTTTTCTTGAGTTTTCACTCAATAGGTATTTTCTCACAAACCTAGTCAAATTCCTGTTTTTCTTTCATAAATGCATTCATATAGGGATAACAATACTGTGGGTAAAGTTTGGTGGGATTTTGATGTGTTTTGGTGTCCGTATCGGACACGTGTCTGTGTCTTAATTTCAGTGTTTGTGTAAATGCCACTTAGGACTAAACCTTGTGTTTTTGTGAAACAAATTATATTTTTGGGTAGCCCTACACATGTAGGACACGAAACCCTAGGACTGAGCACGTTATCGTGTCGTGTCCGTGTCCAAATTGGACACGAACACACTGTTAAGCACTGCACTGCACTGCACTGCACACTGATTAAACCCCACTGTTCGACACTTCGTGTCATGACCACACGTGTCGTGGACACAAAGTGTCATGCCTAATCCCTAGTCCTAGACCTAGGCTACCCACTGACACGAGCACGTGGCCCCACGTGCCACGTGTGAAGTACACGAACCCCCGACACTTGTGCACGAGGCACTGCGTAGCTCCCCTGCTACCAGACCCCTCGTGTGGACACGACACGACACGTGGACACGTGCCACTTGGCACAGACCTAGGGGCAGTGTCTGATAAGACACCCCTAAAGTCTTGTGTCACGACGTGTCGTGTCGAGGGAGAAAATCCACTCGTACGGGTCGTACACTGGCACAGCACACGCGTTCAGACCTCTCTGATACGCACGTAGAACTCTGACACGCGGACAGTTGGACACGAATCAGGTTAGTGGACACCTAGTAGACCCCTAGGCGAACTTTCCCCTACGAGCACGAGACACATGGACACGTGTGTCGTGTCCTAGAGTGAACTGCACGCGTGCATGACGCTGTGCACGCGTGGGTGTATCAGGAATTTACCCGTGTGATGTTTTTGAGTGTTTGGACACATTATTTCGTGTCGTGGTGTCGTGTCAGTGTCCTAGGATACTAGAGTATCTACGGGGTGTCAGTTACCAACCCTTGGTTGAGAGTCTTAGCTCGATTAGGTTGTGTGTATTCGAATTTCCCCATTCGAGTGCACTGTGCACTGTCACAGTTTTTGGGATTATTTCCAGTTTTTAGAAATCGAATTTCGATTCGATTTTGTTAATGATTTATACTTAGGACTAGTGTATTTTAGTGTGTAGATGTGAAGTATATGTGTATTTGTGGGTGTGGGTCGAATGTGGGGAGTTTTGGTTGTGTGTAGGTGTAGTGGTGTGTGTATATATATATGTATGTATATGTGGTGTGTGTGTGTGTTTTCTGTGGGGGTTTCCTGTCTCAGGAAACCTGAGACACACCCCCCCCACTGTTCAGTCTCTCTCCCTCTCTCACTGATTAGCTCTCTCTCTCATTAAGTCTCTCTCTTTCCTCTCTCTATATATATGATTATATATATATAGGTTTTGTTTACATATATATATATATATGTATATATATATGATATATATATTGTATTAGATATATATATATAGTGTTATCATTACATATAAATATGTGGGTTGTATTATATGTATTATTCCTATATTGATATTGGGTATTATATAGATATATATATATATATGTGACTCCTAGTTATAGGTCTATATGAAAACCCCATCATTAGCCTTGACCTAGGAATACTAACCTATGGGCTATGATACTAGCCTATGGCCATTAGGCCTAACCCTAATTGACTAGTAAACCAAGACTTAGCTAGTTTGACCCCAATTCGACTAAGTGTTGACCAAGGTCAACCTTAGGTCAAATTTGAACTAGCTTAACCTAGTTTTGACTTAAACTAACCTAGAATGACTAGTTTGACTAAACCCTAGACTATTGACTAGTTGGTTTAGACTTTGACCTATATAAGGGTATTATTTATGACTTGGTTATATAGATAGCCCTATGTAGAGTGAAGATAGGTATGGGGTTAAGTAGGATACTTAGAGTTGAGTCTTGATTTAGTTAGCCTATGGTTAGTTGAGTTAACCTTATAGAGTTGACTTGGATAGTTGACCCTTGACCCAATTACCTTGTTGACTAATCTAAAGTTGACTAGAACCTTGATTTGTCTAAATTTGACTTAAGTTGACTTAGTTGACTGTTAGAATTGTCTAGAGTTGACCAAGTTTGACTTTGACCTAGTTTGGCTTAGGAATCATGTAGTATGCATTGTATACTTTATTTTTGCCATTGTGAATACATTGTGACTTGTATTGCTCTGATTAGGAGCCATACACCTCTCCTCAGACAGTATATCCTCTTCAGACATTCAGTTATCAGGCGAGTACATTCTCTGACCGTTTCATATTTGCCAGGATTTATATTCTTACTCTAGATTACTTTACTTGATGCTGACACGATTGTTATCACGGATTGGTACTATATGGATCTTTTCATGAGATGTTATCCCCTTCGGGAGCATCAGATACAGCATGTTTGTGCGTTTCACGAATCATCATGTATCTCTATGCTTTCATAGATTCACGAATCGCTTGTGACTCATGTACTCTCATGATTCACAGAGCCTCTCATGAATCTCCCATTTATGGGCTTATCACGAATTTTAACATAACTTGAACGGATCCTTGTGTATTGATTGGGGATGGGGGAGTGGAAATAGTCATGTGGATATTACCCCAGTAGCTGTAGTCATGAATCACTTCTAGCTGTAATCATGAATCTCCTATGCCATTTCACATGTCTATATTTTACTCTGACTCACTAGACACTGCTAGTTCTCTATATACAGTAGATATTTCCTTTACAGCTATCTCTTTTGCTACATGTATCTTTCTTCAGCAGTTCCTGTATTTTACTCTATTGCATGCTTTATATCTCCTATCATACTATGCACTGCGTGAGATGTATTGTGCTCGTTCCCGTCCTGATTGGACCTGTTGAAAATATTACAGAGGATGAGGAGGAGGCCCTGGTGTCTACCTATTATGGAGCAGGACTAGATGATACTTGTATCGAGGACCCTCAGCAGGTTCCACCTGCAGCTGAGGAGGATGTTCCAGTAGTCTAGACCAGTTTAGTCTAGGCAGTCTTTTCTATATCATTTTGTCTCACATTCTGAGTTGTATTTTGAGATGTGGAGATGTATAGACTCTTAGACTTATTGTATTATGAGTTGACATTCTGGATGTTATGTATCTTAGACACTTAGACCTTTTTCATCTATGCTATGGTTCTCCTTGAGTTACTATCTATCTATCTGTTCTTCATTCTTCTACCTTAGATGTGATTGAGACAACATATTGTTATATCACCTCCATTCGGAGAGTATATACTGTACAGGTACTTTGGTATTGTTAGATGATTGACCCAGGACAGCGTTCTACCGCCGACACTGCGGCGTAGGCTGGGCGTTGTTACGTTCTCGTACCCTAACAGTGGGTGCGGGTCGTGACAACGACCGTGCTACAATTCCCTTGTGCCGTGCCTCGCAACTCAGTGCAACTCAACCATATCGCCGCCCCACGGCCACCCTTTGTTACTTTGATCGCCAACTGACCCAATCAAGACTTGTGGGTTAAGTGTCACTCGACAGAATTTACCTTGCGGCGGTTTCCCGACTTAAACTCAAACAACTCAACCAACTTATGCAAACTTATATGCCGACAACTCAAGACTCGACGCCACATCTCGTGCCAAAACACGTCGCTTATGTTGTATCCATTCTTAAGTCCAAACATTTGTATTCTAACTTGTACCCACATTCAACAACTCAACTCAATCCAAAGGCACTCACGCGGATTTACCGCTATGCCGACTCATCTATATGATTTGGTCACTAACTCCTAGAGCCATCGTGGACTCCTCTTAGCTTTTGTTAGACGGGTGCCCCTTTCAGCGCAAGGTAGCTAGCCCCGCTGCAAGTCCCGCCTAACCCGTGCCAAAAGCACAGCTAAATTAATTGTTTCCCAATGCCCGCATCGGTCCCGAGGCCCCGGGTTACCGTACGGGGAAACTCTCACCTTGTCGACAAGTTGTCTATGACCATGCAAGACTCCACTCAAACTGACGTCTCACACAGTCATGCTACCTCTAGTGTCACCATTTCTTTCAGGGCCAAGTTTAATATTTCTTTCTTATGAGACCGCCTCGCCGACATGTAGCCGCGAGCATACTTCTTTCTTGACCTTTTTCCAAACTCAACGAATCAACCGTGGTTCATGCCTTAACACTAAGTCCGTGCATCGTGCCTTAGGCCCATCGTGCTTCTACGCGACACTATCGCCCAACTCATACTTCATACAACTAGCTTTGACACCGTTGGACTTCATGGCTATAATCAGCCGTAGAACTCACAGGACCGTGCTTGGAATAACTTAGGTTGACTGCCAACACTTTGCCTAACTTCACCAAGCCTACAACGTAACTCAAGGGACGAGCAAAGGCTATGCCAAGCCTTGCCTCATGGAAGCGTGCATGCTTTATCGAGCATTTACGCGGGCGACGCCTATGACTTAGGCTACGTTCATACTTCGCCTACTTAACCAACTTTTCTTCTCCCAAGCCACGGGGCGAAGGATCGAGTGTCATTTTCAAAGCACACCGTGCACCGACTCTATGACGGCCGTTGGACCTTTCCATATTCTAACTCAATTCGACCCGTCGGAATTATTTCCTTTAGCTATGTGAATTCGTCTCTTTTATTATCAAGCCTACTTGTGCAAGTTGAAAACATGCAATTTATTATGTGAAGGCTAAGATGAGGCAAGTTCACCAAAACTACCCCACCTGAGCGAGCGGTCGCCTCGACCGAGCGATGTCTCCGAGTAGCCGTTGCAAGGCTAAGTCCGAACGCCGTCAGCGTTCCTATTCCTCCGATTGACTGAGCGGGATGGGGCACTACATCATACACCACTCAGAAAAAGTTTCGTCCTCGAAACTAACTGAGTATACTTGTTGACTTATCACTTTACTCAACATCTAAGAACTCTCGCACACACTACGCCTATGCGTTTCTCAAATCCGAGCCACGCTCGTGCTACCCTCAATCCTTTCTCCAAAACTTACGATCTCAAAATCCTCGATACTTCTCCGTTCCTCAAGTCTCACTTGAATTCAACGTATCACTTAGTATGGATCGTGCACATATCTTAGGCGTCCCCAAAATATATGTATTTCAACCAAGCCTCGTGATAGCGAATCCCGCCATCACCACTCGAGTTGGATTGTACACGCATTCAAGCGTCCTTGATATACATGCATGTCAACCGAGCCTCATGAGTGGTGCCTTCACCATTCCTATCGCTCCATACCGGAACGTCTGCCTAACCGCTAGGCTATGTCTTTCCGTCAGTATTGGAATCATAGTTCCCAAACAACGATATCAACACTGACCCCATCCTAAGGTCAAACCAAGTTGATAGTAGGGGGTTTTCTACCCAAGCTCGCATCACTCCAATTTCTAAACTTCGAGCATAGATTGCCTGCACACATCCCAACATTCGTCGTACGGGGTCTGAGTCATTCAGCAAAGCCGTCCTACTTCAACTTACGTTCAACCAAATTCCATGACGTATCAATATCGCTCGTTCAACAAACCATCTTGCATAGACTATCTCTTCGAACACGTTCGACATAGTCCGCCTATCAATCCTTCCAAGTTTAGCACGCTAAGACATGATTCATCTCTAAACCATAATTCATATTTCATATTTCCTAAGTAATTCATCCCAATTCACGTATTCGATCACGAGGTTATCTGACTTAACAATACGTTACGCCCCGATCTCACGCGAGTCAGATTATCCACGGTGGGCACGAATCACCATGCACGCTCCCGCGAGATAATCATTCTCATCGGGACGTAACTTTTGTTTAGTGTCTAGACTATTCATTCTCGATGCGCGGATTGGACTTACTCCATCTTCAAGTCTATTCAATCATCAATCGCAAGTCCTACAAATCCTCGAATTCACCTTCGTGTCAAGCCAACAAGTCGAGACAATCAACGTTGCCACGTCCTGATTTTTCGAGTTCAATCATTCCCGTGACATGAATCACCATGTCAACGCTCACGCAAAACGATCGCCCCAAATCCAACGCAACGCATGTGCGAGGCTAGAGTTGCGCTCGCGCAAGACAAGATCGTCGACGTTGTGGCTATCAACGTAACCATCAAGATACGATCATTTTCCTCCAACATTCATCTCAATCAAAGTCCTAAGTATTGCTTCCAACCGAACAAAAACACTTGCACGATCGTTACTCGCCGAGTCAGAGTACCCCCGAGTTATAGCATATCGATCTTTGATACGCCTCAATACCATCGACGATATGCATAACCTGACGATCTTCTTTTGCAACCAATTTCGAGTCGTGCGAATGATGCTATCGTCCGACTGGATAATCTCCTCGACATTCAAATTCAAGTTCGATCATTATCCCTCGAATCATTCACAACATCGATTCTTCTCAAACCAATTTCACGTATCGTTCATCCGTTTATCTTAAGTCATCAACCAACATATTTCTTCAATTCGCATCATTCCTTTATCAATCGATCGACATCCCTGAGGCTATCACATACACCACTCAGGGATGAAGTCATTTAACAAATCCTCAATACTATCATTCAAATCAAAACCGACTTCTTTAAATTTTTTCCGTTCGACCATTCCTAAATTTCCAAGCACGCTCATCTATATCGCACTGACGATATCGTCGCTCGATAGCACCCCTATCGATAGTCATCTCACTTTACTCAATCGAGTTCAACTCATTCTCGTCCGTCACAATTTAATTCCCGCACTCGACTTTTCTAAGATCGACGCAACTTTGGTGCATATGCCCAGCCCGACTTAGCCAACCGTGCTTACGTAAACCATCTTTTGTTTCTTCAAAAACTGTTCTCCTATGTTTTGCAAAATAGTTAGACTTATTGTATGGACATCCCGTGGGACAATTGAGAGAGAGCGCACCAACGATATCAACTTGCGGAAGCAACAATTCAGAGTTTGCGAAAACAACGAGTTAAAGAATTCAATCGATAGTCCAAGGACGTAAAGTCGTGCTCTGATACCATTATGTCACGCCCCGCACCCGTAGGAGCGATCGTCCTCGCTAAGGCGTGATGCCGCACGAGCCTAGATTGCGCTCGTGCAAGGCGGGTTCCATAACGGCCGATTTCAGCGGCTGCGACGAGGTCGTCGCACAGAAGTCCCATGCAGAGACATTGAATCATAGCAGCAGAATTTAGAACAAAACATAAGTCATTACAAAACACTCTTTTATTGATATTGAAACATAGATTACAATGGGGGCGCAAGACCAAGATTACAATCACTCAAGCCCACTCTTCTCACATTTTACAAGTTCACTCAGCTCTCTCTCATCTCTCAATTACAAGTCTTGATCCAGCGGAAGCTTCGGAAGGCGATGTCTATACATTATGTCCTGTATAAGTCTTTACTCCAAGCGGCCGCACGCTTCGAATCGCCAAGGAACTCCATGCCTCGACGCATCCAAGCGAGCTCCGCGCCACGAGCTTCTACCTGTACCTGCACATGTAAACTAAGTAGATGTCAGTACTCAACTGTACTGGTGGAATGAGCTCCTCGCCCACCCATACAAAACCAACACGTTAGATTTACTTTTGTGCAACTTAGTCCCCTTTATGATTGTCTTTCTTCTCTTGCCTTAGGATCAGTTTTAGGACCGACGCCTTGGCCTATTCTGTGTCTCTAGACCATCTCGTGCTTGCAACGACAACGTTAACTCCTACCTTGCCTCAAGATCCTTCTCGTGCCAACAACGTTAAGCTATCGAGTCGTGTTTGCCTTACGGCTTAAAATCAGAGGCGCAACTACGCGGTAGTACCCAATTTTCTTACGACCGTGCAACATTTCCCTTGTGCCGTGCCTCGCAACTCAGTGCAACTCAACCATATCGCCGCCCCGCGGCCACTCTTTGTTACTTTGATCGCCAACTGACCCAATCAAGACTTGTGGGTTAAGTGTCACTCGACTGACTTTGCCTTGCGGCAGTTTCCCGACTTAAACTCAAACAACTCAACCAACTTATACAAACTTATATGCCGACAACTCAAGACTCGATGCCACATCTCGTGCCGAAGCACGTCGCTTATGTTGTATCCATTCTTAAGTCCAAACATTTGTATTCTAACTTGTACCCACATTCAACAACTCAACTCAATCCAAAGGCACTCACGCAGATTTACCGCTATGCCGACTCATCTATATGATTTGGTCACTGACTCCTAGAGCCATCGTGGACTCCTCTTAGCTTTTGTTAGACGGGCGCCCCTTTCAGCGCAAGGTAGCTAGCCCCGCTGCAAGTCCCCGCCTAACCCGTGCCAAAAGCATAGCTAAATTAATTGTTTCCCAATGCCCGCATCGGTCCCGAGGCCCCGGGTTACCGTGCGGGGAAACTCTCACCTTGTCGACAAGTTGTCCATAACCATGCAAGACTCCACTCAAACTGACGTCTCACACAGTCATGCTACCTCTAGTGTCACCATTTCTTTCAGGGCCAAGTTCAATATTTTTTTTTATGAGACCGCCTCGCCGACATGTAGCCGCGAGCATACTTCCTTCTTATGAGACTGCCTCGCCGACATGTAGCCGTGAGGCCTCGCTGACATGTAGCCGCGAGCATACTTCTTTCTTGACCTTTTTCCAAACTCAATGAATCAACCGTGGTTCATACCTTAACACTAAGTTCGTGCATCGTGCCTTAGGCCCATCGTGCTTCTATGCGACACTATCGCCCAACTCATACTTCATACAACTAGCTTTGACACCGTAGGACTTCATGGCTATAATCAGCCGTAGAACTCATAGGACCGTGCTTGGAATAACTTAGGTCGACTGCCAACACTTTGCCTAACTTCACCAAGCCTACAACTTAACTCAAGGGACGAGCAAAGGCTATGCCAAGCCTTGCCTCATGGAAGCGTGCATGCTTTATCGAGCATTTACGCGGGCGATGCCTATGACTTAGGCTACGTTCATACTTCGCCTACTTAACCAACTTTCCTTCTCCCAAGCCACAGGACGAAGGATCGAGTGTCATTTTCAAAGCACACCGTGCACCGACTCTATGACGGTCATTGGACCTTTCTATATTCTAACTCAATTCGACCCGTCGGGATTATTCCCTTTAGCTATGTGAATTCATCTCTTTTATTATCAAGCCTACTTGTGCAAGTTGAAAACATGCGATTTATTATGTGAAGGCTAAAATAAGGCAAGTTCACCGAAACTACCCCACCTGAGCGAGCGGTCGCCTCGACCGAGCGATGTCTCCGAGTAGCCGTTGCAAGGCTAAGTCCGAACGTCGTCGGCATTTCTATTCCTCCGATTGATTGAGCGGGACGGGGTACTACAAAACGTGCATAGGAATCTATACTACGCAAAACATGCATATCTGGAGACTCCCAAACGAGGGACCGCCTTGTCGACAGACGATCGCATGAACTTTCCACACTTTAAAATCTAGGAAACGACTATTGCATAGTATTCCAACTTAACTTGAACGAAACGTGACTTTTCATCGAGCCAACCGTGGCTCGTGCCTTAAACCAACTCATGTTCTATGCGACACTATCGTCCAAGTCATACTTTCTATAACAAGTCTTGAGATTGTAGGACTATGTGGCTTAACAACCACAAAAAGTTCGATATCATGCTTAGAATGACTTCGACAGCCCAACGTAACTTTTGCCTAACTCAATCAAACAACAAACTTAACCCGTGGGACAAGCAAAGGCCATACCAAGCCTTGGACAATGGGACTGTACATGCTTTATCAAGCATTTATACGTGCGAAGCCTATGACTTAGGCTAAGTTCACAGCTTTTGGCAACCTAAACCAACTTACTTCGCCCAAGCCACGTGACGAAGGAACGAGTGTCATTTTAAAAGCACGCCATATAACACTTCTATGCCGACTTTTGGACCTTTCCATATTCTAACTCATTCCGACCCAAGTTGGGATTATTCCCTTAGCTATGTAGATTCGTCTCTTTTATTATCAACCCTACTTGTACATTTGAAAACATTCATTTTATTAGTGCGAAGGCCAAGATGAGGCAAATTTATCGAAGCCACCCACCTGTATGAGGAGTCGCCTCGACCGAGCGGGTCTTCGAGCAGCCGTTGCATGGATAAGTCCGAACGTCGCTGGCGTTTCGATTCCTCCAGTTGAACTGAGTGGGACGGGATATTACAATTATCCTTAGCGATCCATGTACCTGTAGTGCTGACTGTATCAAACTTTATTGACTTGCATGTTAGAAATTAAGTTATATGAAAACAATAGCTAGTGAATGTGTTTCAATTTGTAGCTATGTTTGGTCGTGCATTATGGTTGCATCTTTTTGCTCCTATTTTAGTTATGCGTGTCAGTGTGTGGCTAGAGCTAAGTTTTTCTTAGGAGTCGATATACAACCTTAGTTCTTGTTTGATTTGTGTTACTCCCTGTGCTCACTCAACACTTGTCATCTTTCTTGCTCTGTTTTTCGATTATGTTCATGCATTTCTGTTTAGTTTTCTATATTTGTCTCGAGATGTATGCGTTAAATAACTTACTAGTCTCGTCATACAATTCCTTATTCATGTCTTTATCTTATTGTTGTTGTGTTGGGGTTGTTATTTTGTTGAGTTTTGTTTTCCACCTCGAGATTCATTTGTGGTACCTGTTGCTTGGGATCTTGATCCCACTAGTTTCGTTTGGCCAGATTTACCTGTAGAGTATGAGGCTCTGTCGTATTTTTTGCTGGATGGCCCACACCCTTATATCAGCAACCCCGATGCACGAATGGATTTTCTTTCACTACCACTCGCTAAGTTCATATTTATTTTGTAGAATTTAGCCCATGACACACGTTAATCCTGTATTTTAGGAGCTTGTCCCCTCTGACTTTGGTCAGCATGATTGTACATATTAGACCTAAGCAGATAGTACAATCATATATATATTTAGACTCTTTTAGTGTTGTATTTTATCTTCACTAGCTTCATCATATAAGATATGCATTTGGGAAGCCTTATTACTTTCATGTATAATATACTCTTGTTATTGTTGTGGATGGTTTGGGAGTTATCATTTGTCGTCCTTAGTACTAATGTCTTCTTACATGCTATAGTCCTCTCACTTGTCTTTTAGATAGCCATGATCGTCGTATGATATTTTGGTGGCATTATCTGGCCTAGTCCATCTCTGTTTTACTCTATTTTGGGATTGCGGCGAGACAACTAGCGAGCTTACTTATCATCGACTCATTCCATAGCTGCTAGGGAAGGCATGAGAATTGTATCCATACTGCACTCCAGCCAACATATCATCCACCAAAGATCAGGGGATCCCATCTCTTAGTGATACTAGTCGACCGTCAAGCATCTAAGGCCCTCTTGGAGCACCTTAGACAGATCCACCTCCAAGGATAACCGGGCAAAGATGAACCCATTCTTCCTTGAGAACACCTCCACATGGCCATTAACATCCAAACATGTTGCATAAATGCAACAATATATTGATAGGAAAGACGAACTCCTACCACATATAGGATAACCGTATAATGCCACTCCGCCGTGGAGATATGCAACATTCTCTGCCGTGATGGCCGCCACTCGTTGATCGTCAATGGGAGTCGAGGGCTCGATCTGTTCTTCATGATAGAGGAAGAGGAAATGGAAAACCAACTTTTTTAGTTAGAGGTAGCATGAATACAAGCCTTGTTTATATAATGACTATTCCTGCCTTCTTCCTTGGTAATCGAGTAACCACCCCCCCCCCCCCCCCCATTTAATGGGGAATGCCTTCGGTGCCTTGAGACCTACAATATCTCTAATGCCTGGTCTTCCCCACATAAGAGATCCGATTAGAACCGTTGATATATATATATATATATATATATATATATATATATATATATATATATATATATATATATATATATATATATATATATAATGTCTAACCCTAACAAAGGCGATGACGGAGACAGGGAGCCAACTTCCATGTGCGGATACTCATTTTTAGAATTTCTTCACAAATCTTCACTTTTTAAAACTGCAAAAATAATAAACTTAATTAAATGTTACCGGCCTTCAGGAAAGTCGCGCACGAAGTACTGCCCTAAGAGATAGTCCGGGTCTATGTGCAGACTGGATCCGAACGCTCCTAGTGGTAAAATTCCCGGTCCACCGAGCCGAGCCGGGCGGCGGCGGCGGCGTGTGCGTGTGGCCCATGGGGCTCCCACTCAAATGGTTTAATGAAGCAAGAAAGGAGGAGTGTATATATGCACACTAACATCCCTTTCCCCAACCGATGTGGGACTAAAGATAAAGTGGGATTTGAGCTTTTGTTGAAAAACTAAGCTAACAATTGATAGGAGGGTAACCATCCCAGGGTGCTCTTACTAACGGTAGGGCCCTAGTCCAGAGGGCGGCTGCCCAGTTGCATATCGGAAGGAAGCTTTCAGTACCATGTAAACCGAGAGAAACAGTCAACGGTTCCAATCTCTAGTACCACTCTCTAGTCTAGTGGTAGTCTTCCGGTGGGAGCGTTCGCCACAATTGTCTTCTTTCAATATATATATATATATATATATATATATATATATATATATATATATATATATATATATATATATATATATATATATATATTTATATATATATATATATATATGACCCCTAGCCTAGTGGTAGTAATTAGGCATGCGGCCCAAGTGGTCATGAGATCGATTCCGATGGGAGCGTTCAACACAATTATCAAGAAACTCAGTACATCTCAGACATGTTGTCTATCCCACATATATTCCCAAATACTTCATGTTATATATATATATATATATATATATATATATATATATATATATATATATATATATATATATATATATATATATAATAAAATAAAAAAAATATATATATATATTATATGAAAAATTCTTCAATACATCCCATGTAAAAAATTGTATCGATACATCCCAAATCTGAATCATTAGATGTTGATCCAATTGTTCAGATTAAAGCCCAAGTCAAAGTAACAGGTAAAGTCAAAGTCAAAGTAAACACTTTTCACAATTTTCAATGCATTTTCAATACAATTGTTTGGGATGTATTGATACATCCCATGTATTGTTGAAGGGCCATATATATATATATATATATATATATATATATATATATATATATATATATATATATATATATATATATATAAGGGCATCAGAAAAGAAAAGTCATTCTTAATTGGATGTCAAAGGAAAGGAGCATGAAAAAAATGGTTCCCAAGAGAAAAAAAAGGATGAACATTGTCTCCCCACCCACCTCAATGATTCAAATTTTCTCTCAATTTTTTGCATTTATTGCAAAAATTTATAACTAAACTATCTATGTTGTAGGATGTATTCTTACTGTATTCTTGGCCTTTCCATGCACTAGGAACTTTTTTGGTGAGAATTGTAATTTTTTATGTCCATGAGAAGAGCAAATAATTTATTTTCCTTCTTTTTTTCCTTTATTTGAATCCAGGGCTAGCCCATAGGTAAACCCTACAAGACTTCGTTCTTGGGCAACATTTCTTTACTAGGACAACCTTCATCTGCTAGAGCAATCCCCTCCAGGCTTAGAATGACCCTACAGGAAGTTAAGGTCGCATATGATACCCTAGAACAGATTATAATAAGGGTCAAAGAGCAACCAAAATTAGCTCCGGATTAGACAATTCAACCCTCATGTCGGCCCTGTATGAACCAAATGAAGCCTTAGTTATCCAGGTTTATATTTTTGTATTAAATTGGGATATATCATCATCTTGACCTTACCCGGCATAGAAAGAACACAAAAATAGAGCTGAAGGAAATTGTTCAAAAAAGGTCGTGGGCCTATTTTTGGACAATAACGAGCCTATCACATTCAGACAGGCAGTCAAAGATACTAGCAGCAAGAACTGGATGGTGGCTATGCAGGAAAAGATTGAGTCTCTCCACAAAAATTGTACATGTGATCAGGTTCCATTGCCTAAAGGCAAGAAGGCTATAGGCTGCAAGTGGGTGTACAAAAAGAAGGAAGCTTCTCCAGAGTCAGGTGGCACTCGGTTCAAGGCAAGATTAGTGGCAAAGAGCTTCGCGCAGAAGAAGGGAGTGGACTACAATGAGATCTTTTCTCCGGTGGTCAAGCATACTTCTATTCGCATATTGTTGAGCTTGGTAGCTCATCATGATCTCGAGTTAGAGCAACTCGATATGAAGACAGCATTCTTGCATGGCGATCTTGACGAATAAATTTATATGGTAATCCTATATATGGTAATCCTATATATGAAGGAAATTGTCCAAAAATAGGCCCATGACCTTTTTTGACCATATATATGGTAATCCTATACAAGATTGGATTTGACCATATATGTGGTAATCCTACATAGGATTAGGATTATATTTTTTAGCCTACATAAGATTGGATTTCTATGCTATATAAAGGGGTCTATAGTGAAGAATAGATGGCAACTCTAGAGGGGGGTGAATAGAGTTTATAACAATAATACCCAATAAAAATTAAACTTCTTTCACCAGCTGAAAGTAATCAGAGTAAATGCGGAAATAAATAAAGAACAAGAAAGCATACGCAAACACAGCCGATTTTTAACCTGGTTTCCCGCGTGTAGGACTAGTCCAGGCCTGAGAACTCTAGCTCAGGATTAAATCCACTATTTTTGAAATAGTAGTTACACCCCGTGCCTTTTCTTCAGAAGAGCACGTCAACTTCTTACAAAGATCGCAGTGGCGATGCTTGGAATTTTCCAAGCGACTTCTTGAACTCTTGCACAAACTCCTAACTGAAAAGTACTGAGCACTTGAGGCTTAGGGAGCTTGTGGCTAGTAGATGAATAAGGGTATGGCTTGTATAGAGCTTTAGAGAGAAGAGAAGAGAAGATTGGATGAATGAAAATGAGAGAATTCATGGCCTACTTATAGGATATCAGGTAGGCAGAATTCGGCCAGAATTCTGGTTGGAATTTTCAAAAAATTGGCCATTGGATAACTTGCAACCAGCCAACCCTAAAAATTAGGATGCTGATTTTTAGGAGACAAAGTTCGGCCCGAACTCTGTATGGAGGCAGAGTTCGGCCCGAACTCTGTCTCCAAAGCACAGAATGGGTCATGGGTCCAATTGGCTTATTTGGATATGTGTGGAGCTATTGGATTTTGGGTATGGGTATAGGTTAAGTCTCAAATGCTCAGCACAGCTCAGTTTACATAAGTCTAGACTCAATAAAATTGTAAAATACAGACTCAAAAAATAGCTTGCATTGCAAATCCGAGCTGTCGTCTGACTAGTACTGGATGTAGTCTTCATGTGTCGTATTGAATTATCACAAGTATCATGTAGTCAATTTTATCAATATTTGGTTGACTGTGATTTTGTGTCAACAATCTCTCCCATATTGATAATTGACAAAATGATAGTTGTATATTCAATATTCATACCTGGACACATTTAAGAGAAATGGCATAGCTCCCCCGTAATTAGTGCCGAGCTAGCAATAGCTCCCCCGTAAACATTGCTTTGAATCCTGTTGGCCTGATAAAAACATTCTTCTTCCCAAAGCACAGATACAGATACAAAAGAATATAGAATATACCAAAATTTCTCTCCCTTTTGGCATTTAGCAATTAACCATAAAAATAAGATCTGGCAAGCACACCAAAAGATAATAGATGAAACTGCATAGAGACTGATAAAACTACTTAATGTCTCAAGAGTCACAAATAATAATAAGTCTAATACATCCAAAATGCATAAAAGCAACTAAAATCCAAAGTGCATAAAACATAAACTACGATCCTCAGTAGCAGCAGCAAGTAGAAGTCCATATCCATCATCGAGCTCGTGAAGGCCCAGCGTCGTCGGATGGATCAGTGAAGGAACGACGAGGGTCCACGAAGGCCGTATCTGGATCCAAGTAGCGAATAACCCAAGGGTCATCGATATGATACCCTTCACGACCAGGGTCCCGCTCCATAGAAATAGGCATGGAAGGATGGCGAGACATGGAGTACCGAATATCGTGCAGTGAGGTGCTGATGGCACTCATCTGCAAGGTGGTCCGGTAATCAAGCTGAGTCCAGCAATCATCCTCTAAGGTGAACCGATCGCGGAGCATAGTCTGGAGTGACTCTAAAGTGGCAGGAGGAGGAGGAGGAGGATCCTGTCCCAGAGGAGGGGCATCGGGCTCATCGTCAGAGTGCTCGAACACGACAGGTGAGCCAACTGCTGCCTGAAGCCTCTGTGCCTTAGAGAGGAAGGCAGGGGCAGGTAAGAACTGGCACTCATCAAGAGGTACACAAAAAGCACGAAAGACTATAGGAAGATACAAAGCATAAACCAAGGATCTTGGTTTCTTCCTAGAATTAATCATCCAGTCCATCATGGTACGTAGAAGATTAAATGGTACATAAAAGTGGAGGTGATACAAGGCCGAGATTTCAAAGTAGGTGACTTCATCGGTGGATCCCACTTTGGGTAGAATAGTGTTAAAGATAATCTGATGAAGTTCATAAAAATAGGGATTGAGATACTTGGCCAAAAGCTTGCGAGGACGTGTATTAGGGGTACACAAGTCGTCCTTGAAGCTTTCAAGGGAAGACCCATCGGGAAATTGAAACGATCGAGCTTTAACAAGCTTTTCCCATGAGTTTGGCTCCTGGAGTTCAAGGTGTTCGGCCAAATCGAAATCATCAAAGGAGATGTCAATGCCCGCAACCCGTGAGAAAATATGTGTATCATCATGAGTTAGGTTGCAGTAGAACATTTGAATAGCATTGCAATATATAACCGAGTTGGTGGTGACAAGTTCGTCAAGACAAAGATCATGAAAAAGTGAATCATATTGAGAGAAAATAGTAAAATTGATAGGATGACCCGCAAACACCGGACGTGTCCGAAAATCACTAAACCATTCATTTGATGCATCAAGTGACACAAATATCCGGTTGTCAAATGTTTTTGGGTCAAGTGGATGAGGTGGGTTGAACAACGGATGGATATGTGGTTGTTGTTCAACGGGCGGTTCAACATGAGGAGGAGCATTCGAAGAGGATGCTCCCTCGGTTCGAAGTCTCTTTCCTCGATTGAACAAATGCGGAGCCATGAAAATAAGAAAGACAATTGAGAAAATTGAGATGGAGAGAAGTGGTAAAATATACCTCAATGTGATGATTAACAATGAAGGAGAATGGTGAGGGAATACTTCTCCTTGAGTTTGGAGAAAAGATATGCTCTAGGGAGGAAGAACTAGGGTTAGGGTTTGGAGAAAATATGTTTGGAGAAGTGTAAAAGGTGGCAATGGAGGAGAAAGAAGAAGAAAAAACCGAATATATGTGTAAGGGTTCCAATGGTCGGAATAGATGTGGGCCATTGGATCAAGTTTTGATCAGCGGCTGAGGCTGCTCCCGGTTCTGGAACAGCCAAGCCGAATTCGGCCCGAACTCTGGGTAGGGCAGAGTTCGGCCCGAATTTTGGATTCTGTAGTCAGAACAGAAATTAGGCTAAAGAGGTTTGATAAAAAATGAGAGATCAAAAGAATATGATAAAGAATATATATACGAACTTGAGAAAAACTAAATTTGGGAAAAAATTAACGCTGAAGCAAAGTGAAGTATGGAAAATCTGAATTTTAGCATGTGATAAAATAAAATGAACCATGTAATAAACAAGAAATTATGTCATAATTCAATATTTTGAAGTTGCCATGGGTTAGCTGCAGGGGCCGGATCCCAGCTAATGGTAGTCCTGAGGACTAGTGCACCGTGTCGCTTAGGCTTTTACGCCTTGTTGTCATAAGGACCCTTTCGGCTTGTACCCATAGCAATTTCATCATAAAAGAATCAAGACATACTCGATATTTATGCAGGTTTATTTTAATTAATAACAGCTTCGTCCAAAATTCCAAGTTCACGACAGAGAAAATTGAAGCGCTCTTCAGATAATGGTTTTGTAAAGAAATCTGCTAGCTGATGATCAGTGTCAATAAATTCTAAATTAATAGTACCATTTTGCTGATGATCACGCAAAAAGTGGTGACGTATTTCAATGTATTTCGTGCGTGAGTGACATATGGGGTTCTTAGTGAGATTTATAGCACTAGTGTTGTCACAAAAGATTGGAATGTGCATAAAAGATAAGTTACAGTCTTCAAGGGTTTGCTTCATCCACAGAATTTGTGCACAACAACGCCCAGCTGCGATGTATTCAGCTTCTGTTGTGGATAGTGCGACAGAATTCTGCTTCTTGCTAAACCAAGAGACTAAAGCCTTCCCTAATAAATGACACGTACCGCTCGTACTTTTACGGTCGACCTTGCATCCGACGAAATCAGCATCAGAGTAACCAATGAGGTCAAATAATGTTGATTTGGGATACTATAGGCCCACTGTAACCGTACCCTTAAGGTATCGAAAGATATACTTAACAGCAATCATGTGTGATTCCTTAGGATTTGTTTGATATCTAGCACACAGACAAACGCTAAACATAATATAAGGGCAACTAGCAGTTAAATAAAGTAGACTACCTATCATACCTCGATACTTACGTTGATCTACAGGTTTGTCGCTTTCATCTGGTTCTAGTTTAGTTGTTGTAGCCATTGGAGTGCTGATTGGTTTGACGTTGTCGAGGTCGAATTTCTTCAGCATGTCCTTTGTATACTTTGATTGACAGATGAAAGTTCCATTTGGCATTTGTTTGACTTGCAGTCCAAGAAAGTAATTAAGCTCCCCCATCATGCTCATCTCAAACTCGGTCTGCATACACTTGGCAAAATCTTGACAGAGG
This sequence comes from Iris pallida, assembly GCA_029216955.1. NCBI lineage: Eukaryota > Viridiplantae > Streptophyta > Magnoliopsida > Asparagales > Iridaceae > Iris > Iris pallida. Next base: position 2,899,415 of record JANAVB010035020.1, read on the forward strand.
GTTTCATCAGTAGAACCAAATATAATATCATCTACGTATATTTGCACTAAGAGAATAGTGTCTTTGAAGGATTTTATGAAAAGTGTGATGTCAATTTTCCCTTTTGAAAAACCTTTTTCAAGCAAGAAATTGCTTAGCCATTCATACCAAGCTCTAGGGGCTTGTTTGAGGCCATATAGCGCTTTCTTCAGCTTGAAAACATGGTCGAAAAATTTGTGATTTTTAAAACCAGGGGGTTGTTTTACATAAACTTTCTCCTTAATAAATCCATTCAAGAAAGCACTTTTAACATCCATTTGAAATAATTTGAAATTTTGAAAATTAGCAAATGCACAAAGATCCGAATGGATTCCAATCTCGCAACAGGAGCATACATCTCATCGTAGTCGATACCTTCCTTTTGATTGTATCCTTGGGCTTCTAGACGAGCTTTGTTGCGTGTAACTGAACCATCTTCATTTACTTTGTTTCTAAAAACCCATTTAGTACCAATAATCGAGTGATTTGTCGGTCTAGGAACGAGTTTCCATACTTGGCTCTTCTCGAATTGTTTGAGTTTCTTTTGCGTGGCAGAAATCCAAAATTCATCATTAAAAGCTTCTAAAATATTTTTTGGTTCAATTTGTGAAATAAAGGCAGTGCTAGCAATAGAGTCTCTTAATGATGATCTAGTAGTTACTCCACGTGAAACATCATCTATTACCAAATTTTCTGGATGTGACAGCTTGAAAGAGAATTTCTTTGGCAAGCCCTCCAGAGAATTGGTTTCGGTGGTGGTATTCATTGGAGTAGAAGCTGATGGCTCAACATCATCATCAAGAGTAGCTGCTGCACTGTTATCTTCATCAAAAGTCACATTTGTAGACTCTTCCATAATTAATGAGCGTTTGTTAAACACTCTATATCCCTTGCTCTTGGCAGCATAGCCAAGGAAAATACCATCATCAGCTTTGGCATCAAATTTGCCTAAGTTGTCTTTGGTGTTAAGGATAAAACATCTACAACCAAAAACTCTAAAATAAGAAACATTTGGGGTTCTTCCAAACCAAAGCTCATAGGGTGTTTTCTTCGTAATAGGACGAATAAGCACCCTATTTAAAATATGGCATGTTGTACTGACAGCTTTAGCCCAAAAGTATTTCAGAAGTGAGAAGTTGTTCAACATGACTCTAGCCATATCGCCAAGAGTCCTATTCTTCCGCTCCACAACACCATTTTGTTGAGGAGTTCTTGGACAAGAAAACTCATGATCAAAACCATTAGAATCACAAAACTTTTCAAAATCAGTATTTTCGAATTCGCCTCCATGATCACTTCGGATTCGAGAAATCATGTAGCCTTTTTCGTTTTGAACTTTCTTAACAAAAATCTTGAAAACCGAAATAGCATCACTTTTATTTATAAGAAAGAAAATATCACGACCCGCACCCACTGTGAGGGTACGAGAACATAACAACGCCCAGCCTACGCCGCAGTGTCGGCGGTAGAACGCTGTCCTAGGTCACAACATCTAACAATATAAGCTAAGCAGTTTATACTCCCCGAGTGGGGATGACATAGCAGTAAATGAACTCAATCACAACTAAGGAAGAAGAAAGCACGATATGATATAGAACTCAAGAAAAATACAGATGATCAGAAAGTCTAAGATAACATCTCAGCAATATCCAGAAATACATGGTCTCAGCTACTGAAAATGAAAGAATATACACAACCCCAAATCTCCAAGACAGAAATAAAGTCTAACTACTAGTCTAGGCAGTAGGGTAAAGTCGTCAGCTAGAGCTGTCCTGCAAAAAGTATCCGCACAGGCCTCCTCCTCGTCCTCTGTAATATTTTTAACAGGTCCAGTCAGGACAGGAGCGAGCACAATACATCTCAACAGTTCATAGCAGGTTAGAAAATATAATCATGCAGTAAAGTAAGATATAGATAGTGAAGAAATACAGTATGTAAACAGAGAAAGAACTGTAATAGAAATATCTACTATAAGTAAAGAGCTACCAGTGACTAGTGATTTAGAGTACAAAGTCGACATGTGAATGGCTTGATTGTACATGGCTATACTAAAGAGGCGTACATGGCTATTCTACTTTGGAATTGTTCACATGGCTATTTATACTCCCCCGTACCCCCAATTAATACACAAGGATCCAACCAGGTTATGTTATGATTCTATGTAACAGCCCCCGAAGGATGGTAAGTCCCCAAAGGGTGGTAAGCCCCCAAAGGGTGATAAGCCCCCAAAGGGTGGTAAGCCCCCAAAGGGTGATAAGCCCCCAAAGGGTGGTACATAGTAGTCCCATAAATAGGGATTATGGGAAACCCAATAAATGGGATAAGGATTCAAAGAAGACTCTGTGATCATATGAGTATATGTCACAAGTGATCTAAGAACCAAAGAAGCATAGTGATACGCCATGTAAGTGAAACGCACAGAACATAGAGTACCCCGATGCTCCCTGAAGGGATAACATCTCAGGAAGGGATCAATATTGTACTAATCCGTATGACCAACGTGACAGTATCAAGTAAAGTAATTTAATGCAGGAAAATAATTCTAAGCAGGATATGAAATGATCAGAGAATGTACTCGCCTGTATCTGAGTGTCTGAAGAATATCTACTGTCCGAGGAGTGGTGTCTGTCTCCTATAGAACAGCACAAGTCACAACAAGTCAAATGACATAATGAAGTCCTACTATGCATTCTACATGATTCTAGGTCAATCTAGGCCAAAGTTAACTCTTGCTCAACTCTGGTCAACCCTAGAAGTCAAACTAGGTCAACTATGGTCAAACTAAGTCAAACTAGTCTATACTAGTCTATCAAGGCTATTCTAAGTCTAACAAGACTACACTAGTCTATTCTAGGCTCACTAGTCAACAGACACACATTACACCCATAGGCTAAGAGACTAGGCCATAGGCTATATCATGCCTAGCCAACCATAAATCACATCTACACAACACTATACATATATCTAAAGTAATACACATAAAGATGTATTACAATCTAACTTAGAATATACATAGCCTATAGGCTACTATATACATATCACACATACATTTTATATATCCATACTAATATATGAAATGGTACACACAATGGCATATAGGTATCTATAGTATATCACACATATATTATAGGATACCTAAAATGGAATCTCACATACTCAAGCATAAAGAATGGAAATGAAATATGTTTGTGTGTGTGTGAAACATGAGGGTGTGTGAGTGTATAGACATGTGAGTGTGAGAGGTGAGTGATACATGGGTGTATCAAGAGAGGGTGTGTGTGTGAGTGACTTGTGTGTGATGAGTGTGTAACAGTGAGAAAACAGTGAATATAAGAGTGTGAGTAACATGAGACATGTGAGTGTACTAGTGTTAAGGAGTGTGGTGTGTGTCATGAGTGAAGTGAGGGTGTGTGATAGAGTATGTTAGGCTTTAGAGTGTGTGTGTATAGTTAGCTATGGCATATGAGTGTGGGTGGCTACATGAAACAGTGGGACAGTATTGGCTAACAGTGAAAACAGCCCAGACAACCAATCTCAGGTTTACTATACTGGAATCAAACCACAGTTCAAAAATAAACCCAAAAATCAGTTCAAAATATCAGTTAAAATAGTTAACAATATCCAGTTTTAAGCCTAGTACTTCATTCTCAGTTTTATACATTGAAAACCCTCTATTTAGTTCACAAGAATTCAGTTAAAACAATGGAATCAATTCCAGTTCAGTCCACATTCATTTCCAGATTATACATTAAAAAAATACATATTTCAGTTCAAAGGGAACCCAGTTTTCAGTCCCTTGTTTCAATCTCAGAATTTGAGCCCAAACCACATCCAAACAGTCCCCAATTCGACATACCATTAGAAATCACATAGGTGAACAAGTTAGAGGTTTAATATCATGCAAATAACAGTGTTTAATGGGTAAAAATCGATGCTGAAACTCAATATCGAAATCTGGGTAAAACAGGAAAATAGGGCTGTTAATGTAGGTATCAGAACTTATAGGGAATTCGAGAATTAACTATCAAAATAAAATTAAAATAGTAAATCAGTGGTTGGTAATGTTTAAACATATTGTATATGTGTCCCACACGAGTTTGTGTCCACCCAAGTGGACACAAGCGTGTCCAACCAAAATAAAACACCAAACAGTGCAAAAATAGGCCACTCCTCGTGCACGTGTTCACAGTGTCCGTGTGCACGACACGACACGACACAACCCACGTGATTGTGTCCACGTGTCGACCAAGACTAGGGCTAGAGCTAAGACACCCTGCCACGTGTCTACAACACGTGTACGAGACACAAGACATGCGTGTCAGTGGTCGAAATGACAGCCGACTAAAATAGTGTAAAAAATGGTGCACGCGTTCGTGCGTGTCCGATACGACACGTGGGGCTCTAAAACTTGGGGAGCACCGTGTCAGTGTCGGCCCCGAGCCACATGTCAAATCTCATGTGTCGGGGAGCCGTGTCCAGGGCGATGTGTCCCCCGAAGTGCAGGGCATGCACAGTGCCCGTGCACGCGCGCGCGCGACCACGTGTTCGCGTGTCCGTTTGGACTCGACACGACACTAAGACTACACAAAAACACCAAAAATGTGTAAGCGACATCAAACCCTAATTTTCTATTCAAACACTTTCCTAAAAAACACACGAAATGCCCTTTGGGGCATTTCATCAAACACTTGGTATGTGTCACTGATACGGCCCAAAAAGGATACGAAATGGACATGAATTTTAGGGCTTCCTATTCCTACAGTTAGGTTAGGTCTAGGGCTCCCTAAATATGCAATAAAATCAGGATTCTATGGTGTAGATTGGAATATACCTATGTGGATCAAAATCCTTAAAAAGCTTCAAAGAGAGGTGCTCCTCTTGATGGCCAAACTTTTCTAATGTGCTCCCAAGCTGAGAATACTTGTTACCAACAGTAAGAGGAGTAAAATTAGAACCCAATGCAATTGGTTTGGAGGAAAAATGAGTTAAAATGGATTTTCTAGGGATTAGGGAAGATGGAGACTCACCTCTTTCTAAAACTTGGCAAAAAATCCTAATGGAGGCTAGCCCTAACTTTGAGGGGTATTAAATAGGATGGGGGAGACCTATTATATCCAGCCATGGGCTGATTAGGATTAGGGTTAGCTACATGGTGTGGGCCTATGGGCTTTAAGTCTCAAGTCATTAGTCATGACTTATGAAATCATAAGCCATTCTAGCCTAATAAATTCCTAATCTCTCCAAACAAGTTTCAATGAGTTAAACCTCACTAACTTAGGTCAAACCAAGGTTACTTAACCTAGGTTAATCTCTAGGTTAGTCTCCTAGTCAACACTAGTCAAAGTCAATTATAGGGCCAAAATCAATTATACTAAAAATCTCTAAAAATCACTAAAAATCACATTAATTCTAATAAATCTAATTAATACTAACTATCACTAACCATGGTTAGCTAAGACTAGCTGTGACTAATCTAGGTTAGGTCCAAACCAAATTAGGCTAATCACAAAACATGGCAATCAATTAAATAATATTAAAATCACACCATTCTTAATAATACATTAAATTCCAAATAATATATATTAAATTTAATTAAATTCAAAATGACAAAAATACCCTCGAACTAGAAATGATAAATGAAACATCCAAATCACATGGCTAGGCTCTAGGTTAGGCTGTCTCTAGTGTTACACTATCAAAACACCAAAATCATAAGTCAAGATTTGAAATAGTTTTAAAATAATTTAAAAATTACCAAAAAATTATATCATGATTTAAAATATCATTATTAAAAGGTTAAAATTACAAAATTTCAAAATTACCCTCATTTGGAAGACTGGATGTTACAGAAAACCCATGTAAATCTAGAAAAATCATCAACTATAACAAAAGCGTAGAGTTTTCCACCAAGACTGGCTACTCTACTAGGGCCAAATAAATCTATATGGAGTAATTGCAAGGGTCTAGTAGTGCTTACAGAGTTTATGGAATAAAATGAGGACTTGGTTGCCTTATTCAATTCATATTCGGCACATACAGTGTCCTTTTTGAATGTGATGTCGGGCAAGCCTCTAACTAGCTTCTTAGTCGATAGCCTGGATATAGTACCCATGTTGGCATGACCAAGACACTAGTGCCACAGTAATCTTTCATCCTTATGAGCATATAGGCATCTACCTGCATTGTTAGTATCTCTAGACAGATAAAAAATATAAATATTATCCTCTCTTATCCCTTCAAAAGCAATGTCTCCCGTTGACCTATCATAGATAAAGCATTTATCTTGTCCAAAGTTAATGTCATATCCATGGTCAGCAAGGTGACTAATGCTGAGCAGGTTATGCTTTAACTCGGTCACTAGGCAGACATTCTTTATTACGGGAGAGGGATGATGACCAATAATACAATTACCTATAATATACCCTTTTAGGTTGTTGCCGAAGGATACATATCCTTCTCTCTTCATCGATAGTGATGCGAAAAGATTTGTGTCTCCAGTCATATGTCGCGAGCATCCACTATCGAGAATCCACTTACTCTTAGTTCAGGAGGGAAGGTCCACCTACATCAAGAGTAGATGTGACCTTTGGTACCCAAGTTCTTGAGGGTCCTGAAAAGTTAGTTTTCGGAAACCATGCATATATATTTCTATCTACTAATCTTCTAACTCTATATTGTGGTGAAATGTGTCCATGTAATCCACAATAAGTACAAATAGCATTCCTATTTATGTTAGGAGCATGTTGATGATATCTATATGTAGAGTGGTGTGGAGTAGCATGGTGATGATAGTAGAGTGGTGTGGAGTAGCATGGTGATGATATGTAGAGTGGTATGGAGTGGCATGGTGATGATGTCTATGTGGAGCATGATGATGACTATAATCATAAGCAGTATGATGGTGATTTTGTTTATGTGCAACATAGTGATGATTGTATCTATGTGTAGCATGGTGATTATGTGTCATATTGGAGTGGAAGTTATTTCTACATGCATGTGATTTGTGTGCTTTATGAAAGTGGGTGTACATGAAAGCATGATTACGTACTGCAGGTGTATGACGTGTTTGAGTAGTATGAGAAGTGTTGTGCTTTGTGTGTGTCTCATGTGATTGGGTTTGAGGTTGAGCAACCTGTTTTCCCAATCTAATCTCTAATTTCTTAGAGATAGCCTACAGTTCATTAACCTTAGCATTCAAACCATATATCTTAGTAACAGAAACCTTGTGTCTACTCTTTTCTTCAGCAAGCTCCGTGTTGAGTGCGGTGATTTCTTGTGTTTGTTGTTCAATACGTGCTTCGGCATCATGAAGGCTTAGTTTAAGCTTAGACACCTCATTTGTGACTTCCGTGGGTGACGTGTCTCTAAGATTATCAAATAATAAAGAAAGTCTTTGAATTTTGACTTTATGACTTTTGATCTTTTCCTTGGCATGTTTATATTTACCAATGACCTTTTTGTGATCATCAAGTAAATCGGTAAAAGCATCGCCAAGTTCATCAAAAGTGAAATCATCAAGAGTTTCGTTTGATACCTTGTCGGACGTTGCCATTAGGCACACGTTTACAGTGTCTTGAGGAGAGTCATTTTCTTCCTCGGAGTCACTAGCTTCGCTTTCATGCCAAATGCTTGTGTTGGAATATTTTTTTGAGGAAGCCTTCTTGTATAGTTTCTCATAACGGTTGCTTTTCTTTAAGAATGGACAGTCTTTTCGGACGTGTCCAGTCTTCTTGTAATCGTAGCATGTTGGCTCTTCTTCGTCATCTTCTTGTGGTTCCTTCTTTCTTCGGTTGAAGCGAAGGAATTTCTTGAAGTTGCAAACAAGGAGAGCTTGATCATCACCTTCCGAGTTGTTGTCATCCGTTTCTTCGGGGTCAGCCCTTTGTCGGTTAGCTTTGAGGGCGATCTCCTTAGCCTTGGGAGCAGGCTCTTCGAAGTCTTTGAGGTCAAGCTCATGAGTTATCAGCTTTTCCATCAAAGTCTCCATGGACATAGTTGTGAGATTATTTCCTTCTATGATGGCTGTCACCTTAGGGTTCCAAATCTTTGGTAGCCCCCTAAGTAGCTTGCAAATCTTCTCGTGATTTGTATATTGTTTGCCGAGCGAAGATAGGGGATTGATGATGTCGAGGAATCTTGTGAACATTTGCGTGATCGTCTCATTTGGCTTCATCTTGAAAGCCTCATATTCTTGAGTGAGATAACTTATCTTCGATTCCTTGACTTGGGTGGTTCCTTCATGTGTCACTTCTAGAAGTCTCCATACTTCGTGAGAGGTGGTGCATGTTGAGACCCTGTTAAACTTATTCCTGTCTATAGCACAAAATAAGGCATTAATAGCTCTCGCGTCTAGACTTGCCTGTTTCTTCTCCTCGTCAGAATATTTGTCATGTGGTTTCTCAACGAGATCACCATTGACAATATCCTGGCGAGCTTTTTGTAACCATCGGTGACGATAGTCCACAGGTCGAAGTCTAGCGACTTGAGATAAATGCTCATCCTTGTTTTCCAATAGGTGTAGTTGGTTCCATCAAATAGGGGAGGCCTATGAGTGGACTGCCCTTCACCGTGAATGGAAATCAAGGATTGTGTGGTTGCCATGGATCAGCTCTAGGATGTTAGTCCTTGTTGAGAGAACCGTGCTTTGATACCAATTGAAGAACAGATGGCAACTCTAGAGGGGGGGTGAATAGAGTTTATAACAATAATACCCAATAAAAATTAAACTTCTTTCACCAGCTGAAAGTAATTAGAGTAAATACGGAAATAAATAAGGAGCAAGAAAGCATACGCAAATACAGCCGATTTTTAACCTGGTTTTCCTCGTGGAGGACTAGTCCAGGCCTGAGAACTCTAGCTCAGGATTAAATCCACTATTTATGAAATAGTAGTTATACCCCATGTCTTTTCTTCAGAAGAGCACGTCAACTTCTTACAGAGATCGCAGTGGCAATGCTTGGAATTTTCTACGCGACTTCTTGAACTCTTGCACAAACTCCTAACTGAAAAGTACTGACCACTTGAGGCTTAGGGAGCTTGTGGCTAGTAGATGAAGAAGGGTATGGCTTGTATAGAGCTTTAGAGAGAAGAGAAGATTGGATGAATAAAAATGAGAGAATTCATGGCCTATTTATAGGATATCAGGTAGGCAGAATTCGGCCAGAATTCTGGTTGGAATTTTCAAAAAATTGGCCGTTGGACAACTTGCAACCAGTCAAACCTAAAAATTAGGATGCTAATTTTTAGGAGACAGAGTTCGGCCCGAACTCTGTGTGGAGGTATAGTTCGGCCCGAACTCTGTCTCCAAAGCACAGAATGGGTCATGGGTCCAATTGGCTTATTTGGATATGTGTGGAGCTATTGGATTTTGGGTATGGGTATAGGTTAAGTCTCAGATGCTCAGCACAGCTCAGTTTACATAAGTCTAGACTCAATAAAATTATAAAATACAGACTCAAAAAATAGCTTGTATTGCAAATCCGAGCTGTCGTCTGACTAGTACTGGATGTAGTCTTCATGTGTTGTATTGAATTATCACAAGTATCATGTAGTCAATTTTATCAATATTTGGTTGACTGTGATTTTGTGTCAACATATAGGTGCTCCTTGAGATATCTCATTGTGCTCAAGTTGTTGAATAAATTCAACACAAGAGAGCTAAAGTTGTTGAATAAGTTCAGCACAAAAAAAAATTGAGAGATTTTTTTTTTAATTTTGTGATAGATTTCTTGAGTGCAAAGAGAGAAGTGTTGAGAGCTATTGTAATTCCTTTTCTTCTTCAGAGTGGAATTAAATCACCCTCATTTGTGGAAGTAGGTATCTTGGCTGAACCACATAAATCATTGTCTGGTTGTGAATTTTTTCCCAGTTTCTTGGGTTTATTTCCATTGTGCCACAACAAATTGGTATCAAAGCTTTGGGAGTCTAGCAAAGTATTCGATAAAGTTCTCAGAAAATGTTAATTGGGTGGATTCTTGATATGTCTCCGTCAAGCAGGATCGGAAAGTATGAAATTGAGAAGTTCAATGGAAACAATGATTTTAGCTTTTGGAAAAGCTAGGTGAATGACGTTCTTATATCTCAAAAGCTTCACAAAGCTTTACGGAGAAAGTCCAAGAAGCCCACTGACATGACAGATGATGATTGGGATGACATGGATCTCGAAGCATGTGCCGCTATTCGCCTGTGTTTGGAAAGGGATTTCGTGTACTTTGTGAAGGATGAAACCACCGTCGCTGGGCTCTGGTTGAAGTTGGAATCACTCTACATGACGAAGACTCTCACCAACTAGCTTCATATGTTAAAGTCACTCGACAGACTAGTGATAAAGGAAGGTACGTTAATTCGGGATCATATTTCAAATTCAATCAAATTATTTTCGACTTGAAGGATGTTGACATACATGAAGAATACTATCATTTAATCCTATTATTATTTTTGTCCGATTCTTATGAGAATCTTATTCAAACGTTACTGTACGAAAAGGACTCAATTTCCGTAGAAGAAGCTACCAGTGCCTTATTGTCTAATGAGGTATAGAGGTTGGCATCTAACGGCGGAAATGATGGAGGCCAAGCCCAAGGTTTGACGGTAAGAGGAAGGACAAACGATAAAGCATCTTTTAGCAGAAGGTCAAGATCCAAGTCCAAAACACCTATTGAGAAGGTGAAGTGCTTCAACTGCAATGAGAAAGAACATTATGCAAATAGGCGTTCTCATCCAAAGAAGAAGAACAAGAAAAAGGAGAATAAGACAGAGAGAGAAGGTGATGAAGCAAACTGTACTTCAGAAGCTGATAGTGACATAGTCTGTTTTTTAGTGGCACATGACAACATGAGTGACCGTTGGATTCTCGATTTCGGATGCTCGTACCAAATGTGTCCAAAGAGGGAGTGGTTTTCTTTCTACAAGGCGACAGATGGTGGTTCTGTGTTGATGGACAACAACAATGCACGTCGAGCTGTTGGAATTGGGTCTATCAAGGTAAAAATGTATGATGGAATTGTGTGAACTTTGACCGATGTCAGACATGTTTCCGACCTCAAAAAAATCTTATTTCTCTTGGTACTCTTGACTCGAATGGTAACAAGTTCGTCGTCGAGGGTGGAGTCTTACAGGTCGTTCGTGGTTCTTTGGTGGTGATGAAAGGTCACCGACAGGGTAACCTTTATAACTTATTGGAAAGTGCTGTGACTGGGACTTTAGCAGTCACTACATCTGATTTGTCTGATAGCACACGTCTTTAGCGTATGCGGCTTGGACATATGAGCGAGAAAGGCCTGTCCTTACTGATCAAGCAAGGATTACTGAAGAACTTGAAGAAGCCAAGTATGGATTTCTGTGAGCATTGCATTTATGGCAAGCAGTACAGGGTGATCTTCAGTACAAGCAAGCAGAAGACAAGAGGTATTCTCGACTATGTACATTCAGATGTGTGGGGACCTAGCAGGATTTCTTCCAAGAATGGAGCAAGGTACTATGTCACTTTTATTGATGGTTATACACGTTATGTTTGGCTGTATTTCATCAAAACCAAGGATGAAGTGTTCGAAAAGTTCAAGCAGTAGAAAACGACTATGGAGAACAGAACAGGCAGAAAGGTAAAGACAATGAGGTCTGATAATGGTACTGAATATACCTATAGACCTTTTAAAGATTTCTGTGCTCAAGAAGGTATCGTTCGACATTGGACTATTAGGAACACACTACAGCAGAATGGGTTAGCAGAGAGGATGAATCGAACCTTGCTTGAGAAAGCAAGATGTATGCTCTCCAATACCGGTTTAGGCAAGGAATGGTGGGCAGATGCTATACACATGGCGCGGTACTTGGTTAATAGATCACCAACTCTGGTTATCGATTGTAAGACTCCATATGAGGTGATGACCGGCAAACCAGCAGATTACAACACTTTGCACGTGTTTGGATGCAAAGCTTACTATCATGTCAATGAGGGTAAGTTGGACTCGAGTGCCAAGAAAGCAATATTCTTTGGATATAAAAATGGAGTGAAGGGCTACCGTCTGTACTGCTCGGTGCATAAGAAGTTCTTAATTAGTAGGGATGTCACATTCGACGAGTCTTCAGTGTTGGCTTTAAGCAAGAAGAGTGAGTCCGATCTGGATGGTGGTGTATCTAGCAAATCTCAAATAATTGAGATTGAGTCGTCTGAGGATGCATCAGATGAGGTGAAGGTTTTTGAAGATGTTCATCAAGCCCCACAAGAGCGACAACCAAAGGATAAGCAGCACCAGCAGCAAGATTCTTTGGCCACCACTAGGCCAAGGAGATCAGTCAAGCCAGTACATATGTATGGATTTGAGGAACCGATAAAGCATTATGGACAGCTAAGTGTGGTGGCATATACACTACTAGTGGAGAATGACGAGCCTATCATATTCCGACAGGCAGTCAAAGATACTAGCAGCGAGAAATGGATGGTGGCTATGCAGGAAGAGATTGAGCCTCTCCAAAAAATTGTACATGGGATCTGGTTTCATTGCCCAAAGGCAAGAAGGCTATAGGCTGGAAGTGGGTGTACAAAAAGAATGAAGCTTCTCCAGAGTCAGGTGGCACTCGGTTCAAGGCAAGAATAGTGGCAAAGGGCTTCGCGCAGAAGGAGGGAGTAGACTACAATGAGATATTTTCTCCGGTGGTCAAGCATACTTCTATTCGCGTATTGTTGAGCTTGGTAGCTCATCATGATCTAGAGTTAGAGCAACTCGATGTGAAGACAGCATTCTTGCATGACGATCTTGACGAAGAAATTTATATGCATTAACCAGAGGGCTTCAAGGTGGTTGGCAACGAAAATCATGTGTGTTTGTTGAAAAAATTGTTGTACGGGTTGAAGCAGTCACCTCGACGGTGGTACAAGCGGTTCGACACCTTCATGACACGGCATGATTTCACTCGAAGTAAGTATGATTGTTGTGTTTACTTTCATAGACTTCGTAGTGGATACTATATCCATCTATTGCTTTATGTGGATGATATGCTTATTGCCTCAAAAAGCATGGTAAAGATAGATAAACTAAAATCTCAACTTAGCTCGGAGTTTGAGATGAAAGACTTGGGTGGAGCCAAGAAGATTTTAGGATTGGAGATTAAATGGGAGAGGGAGAAACAAAAATTGTCTTTCTCAGAAGTCGTACATTGAGAAGATCATTGCTCGTTTTGGTATAGAAGATGCAAAAACTGTTTTTACTCCCTTGGCATGCCACTTTAGGCTCTCAGCCAAGTTATCCCCTACTACAGATGAGGAGGAGGTGCTCATGTCTCGAGTTCCTTATGCGAGTGCAGTTGGCTACTTAATGTATGTTGTAGTGTGCACTCGACCAGACATTGCATAAGCCGTAAGTGTGGTTAGTCGCTTTATGGTTAATCCAGTAAAGAAGCACTGGGAGGCTGTAAAGTGGATATTCAGGTACTTGAAGGGCACCACTGTTGTGGGATTACACTTTGGTGGAGACTTTAGTCAAGTCGTGGATATGTGGATTCGGACTATGCTGGTGATCTGGATAGGCGTAGGTCAACTACTGGATACGTGTTTGTTTTACATGGTGCACCAGTCAGTTGGATGTCTATGTTGCAGGCTACGGTTGCCCTATCAACTATGGAAGCAGAGTATATGGCGGTAATAGAAGCAGTGAAAGGAGGCCTATCTCTTCATAGTTTGATTAATGACTTTGGGGTGATGCATGATGTAGTTGATGTGCATTGTGATAGTATGAGTGCTATCCACTTGGCAAAAAATCAAGTCCATTATGCAAGGACCAAGCATATTGATGTTCGCTACCACTTCATACGGGATGTTGTAGAAGACGATGATATTACACTTGAAAATGTGCATACCAAGGACAACCCCGCTGATATGTTGACTAAGGTTGTTCATGGAGCTAAGTTCCAACATTGCTTGGACTTACTCCAAGTCCTACCAATTGCTTGAGAGCCCTTAGGGGCGGAATTGACGAGTGGTTGATTTGGTGAAGCTATGCGGTGGAGAAGTGTCGGCTCAATTTTGTAGCAAAATCTTGTCGCGGTGGAGATATGAAAAAAATTGTCCAAAAATAGGCCCATGACCTTTTTTGACAATATATATGGTAATCCTATACAAGATTGGATTTGACCATATATGTGGTAATCCTACATAGGATTAGGATTATATTTTTTAGCCTACATAGGATTAGATTTCTATGCTATATAAAGGGGTCTGTAGGTGCTCCTTGAGATATCTCATTGTGCTCAAGTTGTTGAATAAGTTCAACACAAGAAAGCTAAAGTTGTTGAATAAGTTCAACACAAAAAAAATTTGAGAGATTTTTTTTTTATTTTGTGATAGAGAGTTCTTGAGTGCAAGGAGAGAAGTGTTGAGAGATTGTAATTCCTTTTATTTTTTACAGTAGAATTAAATCACCCTTGTTTGTGAAAGTATGCATCTTAACTGAATCACGTAAATTGTTGTCTTTGTGGTTATGAATTTTCTTCGAATTTTTTGAATTTATTTTTGCTATGCCACAACAAGAGCCTTAATAAATAATGACCTTGATTAGAAACCCTAGAACAGGAGGCAAGGTCAAGAGAGAAGAGTAAACCACAAATTAGCCGAAGGCCCACAGAATCAGTAGACTACTCCCCTCCCCTCCCCTCCCCTCCTAGATATGTAGATGTTGCAAGCATGCGTACATCTAGCTAGGACTTAACAACTTGAAACAACTTGAGGTATAATCCATATGACAATAGATAGAATGACAAATTCTAGCATTGACAATGATTCATACCCTACCAAAGATAGGGTTATCTATAGTCTACGTTTTGACCTCTGACTCTGTGAATGCACTACATGCAAGAAATCCAGACATCTCGAAACCCTTTTCATATTGTAAAATAGCAATTGTTCAATGTTGACTAGATTACAAAGGATAGAAAGAAAGATTATCCATTACTTTCGAAACGAAAATTTTCACTCAGAGCATTAAAAATTTATAAAATTGTATGCAGAGCACAATGTTTCTAAAAATAGCATATAGAGCATGAAAACGCCCATCCGAAGGGCGTTTTTATTTAAATATTAATTTTTATTGACGTCCGTTTAACCTAAGTAAACGGAAGACGGAAAAATTTTTAAAAAAGCGAAACGCCCATCTGATGGGCGTTTTCCTCTGTACGAATATTTCTCGTTTTCACCGCCATCGGAAAAAAAAAAAAAAAAAAAAAAAAAAAGTGAAACGCCCATCTGATGGGCGTTTTCCTCTGTACGAATATTCCGCCATTTTCACCGCCATAGTGAAGGTTACATGGAGGAAAGTAGCAGGTCTCAACAGCATATAAATATTGAACGGCCTATAAGTTACAACATTATAGTGTAGCTCACGTGGTTGTCCGTTGGGGGGTTATTAAAGGGGATCCTGTGTTCGAATCCAGGGAGTGGAAAAAAAAAAAAAAAATTATTTTGTGCGAGGAGGATTTTTTTTGTTGTTGTATGTGCTGTTGGTGTATAGGAAGCTCCATGTTATAAGTTAAATGTTAATGTTCTAACAATAGTAAGAATTAGCACAATGGTTTAATGTGGGGTTGTTAAGTGGAGAGGGATTGGGTTCAAAGCCTAAGCTAGTGTGTACTGTTGAAGTTTTCTTTTGGTTTTTTTTTATTTATTACTTTAATTTCATAATTATTCTATAGGCACTTCAGACTTTTTGGGCTCTTCGGATTTGGACTTGGGACCAACTATTCCTCTTCAGTGACCGGGGACAGGCAAGTGTACCTTGCCATTTTTTTGTACTTCAGTTACATTATTTAAAATTCTTAAATATTTATTTATGAGTATATAATTGCAAAACCTAGGGCCGCATTCGATACTTCGCGTCCGAATTACATTCGGGTGCCGATGGCCGTTAGCGTCATCGGATATTGAACCTAGATTCGCTCGTCCGACCGCAGATTCGCTCGTGAAAGCGACGTGAAAGCTTAGGTGAAAGGGACGTGAAAGCGACGCAGCGTGCGGGAATATTAATTGATTGGACGGAGGATTGTAGGCAGATTCGAAAAAAATAAAAAAATGTGATGCACTAACCTGTATATAACATTAATGATTGGAAATATTTCCACATTAATGATTGGAAATATTCCCACTTAACGCCGTCCATCCAATCCTCCAAACCGTCAATAGATTTTAAAAAAAATTAATAAAATATCCAAAACGCCCTTCGGATGGGCGTTTTGATGCTTTGTTTGGAAATTTCTTAAAAGTTGTGCTTCCTACGCAATTTAATATACTTTAAATGCTTTGGGTGAAAATTTCGGCTTTCGAAAATGTAACGAGGTACATGCCTGACCGACCCAGAGCAGGGATGAGCTGGGTGACTGTTCCAGTCCCCCAATTCTCCGACGAGTCCATTCTTTAAAAAAAAAAAAATGTAATCTAGATCTAATATCAATCATAAACTTTTTTTTTTTTAACAAATTCAGAAAAGAGGTTCAAATATAAAATCTGATTCGCTCAAAAGAACTATTTTTAATAATTAGTTTAAGGTGGATAATAAAATCCTAATTTTTGGATTCATTCTAGGTTCCGTAGACCTTAGGACTAGCCCTGACCAAGGAGCAAATATTCCGTTTGGATAACATACACGAATATCATCCAAAAAGATTCCTTTATAGAATATGACATTCATTTTTTTTTTTTGAACTACTGGCTTATACTTGAATATGACATTAGTAGTTAGCTTCCTGGAAGTTTTATTATGTCCTTTTGTTTCCCACATAACCAACCAAAAATAAAATTAATTAATGAAAGAGAAGATAATACAGGACATCAGTATGCAAAAAATCCTTGCGCAACGTTGCCTCGTAAAAATGGGCCGCGAGCACTTTGGATCAAGTGTGCAATCCAATAATATGGTACACAACAAACATTTGACAGCATTAAAATATAAAACTGACTCCTTTTGGTCTCTTTTCTTTCGCTAAAAAGAAAAATAAATTAATAAACTTATATTCTTTGTTTTTTCTCATAGGTACTATGAACTGTATTTTTTTTTTTCTCGGTGTTTAGACAAATCATAAGTATAGTCAGAATACATATTTAAGTATAAATAGTTCAATCCTAAATTTTTATAATGTAAAAAATTGTAAGAAAAATTGAATCATTATGGAAGATTTCTTTTTTCTAATTTGTTTCTTTCAATTTTTTTTCTTTTATATTTTTTTTTCTTTGGCATTTTTATTTATTATTTTTTTTTTCAAATACATGAAATAAATAAATAAAAATTTCAAGACACTGATTCTGCAATTCAAACGTGTAGCTTAGTAATATACTTTGTGTATTAACCTGATGCACCATTATAAGTTTAAGGTATGTGAAGAAAGCAAACCCGTTTGGTTGCAAAGTAGTCCAACCTTTGAATTCAACAATAGACAGGAGCTGAGCTGAGCGGAGCGGAGCGGAGCAGCTTACTCAACTAATATACTACGTAAGCCGATGTGAAATTGATATAATTTCCTTTTCCTTTATTAATGTTATTGTCAGCATCAGTTTTAAGTATGTGAAGGAACCGTTTGATAATAGCGAGTGAACCTTTGAATTCAACAATAGACACGCAGACCTGCTATGTAAATTAATAATACAATTATACAAGCAAGTAATATGTGCATAGCATATTCCAGTACTACTGTGTTGCTTGCTATTGCTATATATACGAGCATGCGCGTGTGTGTGCTCTCATTCATTCATTCATTCACTAAGAATTGTAAGGAGGAGGAGAAGAAAGTGACAACCATATAGAAACAGAAACAATGGCTAGAGAGCAGCTTCACGTCCTGAACGCCCTAGATGTCGCCAAGACGCAGCTCTATCACTTCACCGCGATCGTCATCGCTGGGATGGGCTTCTTCACTGACGCCTACGACCTCTTCTGCATCTCTCTCGTCACCAAGCTACTCGGTAGAATCTATTACCACGTGGAAGGCTCCAATAGGCCCGGCACGCTCCCTCCCAACGTCTCCGCTGCGGTGAACGGTGTCGCCTTCTGCGGCACCCTCTCCGGCCAGCTCTTCTTCGGCTGGCTCGGGGACAAGATGGGGCGGAAGAGGGTCTACGGCATGAGCCTCATGATCATGATCGTCTGCTCCATCGCCTCCGGCCTCTCCTTCGGCCACTCGCCCAAGGGCACCATCTCCACCCTCTGCTTCTTTCGGTTCTGGCTCGGGGTCGGCATCGGGGGAGACTATCCGCTCTCCGCCACCATCATGTCCGAGTACGCCAACAAGAAGACCCGCGGGGCCTTCATCGCCGCCGTCTTCGCCATGCAGGGCTTCGGCAACCTCACCGCCGGAGTCGTGTCCCTGATCGTCTCGGCGGCCTTCAAGAACAAGTACAACGTCCCGGCCTACTCGGTGGACCCCAAGGGCTCCACGGTGCCGCAAGCCGACTACGTGTGGCGAATCATCGTCATGTTCGGGGCCATACCCGCCATCCTGACCTACTACTGGCGGATGAAGATGCCGGAGACCGCGCGATACACCGCGCTGGTGGCCAAGAACGCGAAGCAGGCGGCCACCGACATGTCCAAGGTGCTGCAGGTGGAGATCGTGGCCGAGGAGGCGAAGGTCGAGTCCATCGGCAGGCAGCAGAACAGCTCCTTCGGCCTCTTCAGCAGGGAGTTCATGGTGCGCCACGGCCTCCACCTCGTCGGCACCTGCACCACCTGGTTCTTCCTGGACATCTCCTTCTACAGCCAGAACCTCTTCCAGAAGGACATATTCAGCAAGGTCGGGTGGATACCCATGGCGGCCACCATGAACGCGATAGAGGAGGTGTACAAGATCTCCCGGGCCCAGACGCTGATCGCGCTGTGCGGCACCGTCCCGGGCTACTGGTTCACCGTCTTCCTCATAGACATCATCGGGCGGTTCACGATCCAGGTGATGGGCTTCACCATGATGACGGTGTTCATGCTGGCGCTGGCCGTGCCCTACCACCACTGGACGACCGCGGGGCACCACGCGGGCTTCATAGTGATGTACGCTCTGACCTTCTTCTTCGCCAACTTCGGCCCCAACGCGACCACGTTCATAGTGCCGGCGGAGATATTCCCGGCGAGGCTGCGGTCGACTTGCCACGGGATATCGGCAGCGGCGGGGAAGGCGGGGGCTATTGTGGGGGCCTTCGGGTTCTTGTATGCGGCGCAGGGGAAGAAGCCGGAGGATAGGGACTACGGATACCCGAAAGGGATAGGAGTGAGGAACTCTTTGTTTATGCTGGCGGCATGCAATCTGTTTGGACTCTTGTTCACCTTCTTGGTGCCGGAAGCCAACGGGATCTCCTTGGAGGAGATGTCCAAGGAGAACGACGACGACGAACAGCAGCTGGAAACTTCTTCTACTGCAGTACCAGGCAGTACCAGAACTGTTCCGGCTCCATAATTAGTTACATTCTCTAGCTCCTCTCGATCCCCCTTCCTCTGATCCTCTGACTGCATGATCAGGGATCGCTCGATCCATCGATCGATCGGTAATATTGTAATGTATGAACTATGAAGTCACCTACCTACCTATCTGTACTTTTTCTTCATATGCATGTAAGTCCAATTTGAAAGTTTGGGTTTGGCGACTCTTCTATAGTTACACTAAGGGCCTGTTTGGTTGCACGAAAGTGTATGAAAGTGCGAAAGTGGAAAAACGAAACTTGCGCACGCGATGCGTACGCATAAATTTTGAGTTTCCAAAAGATGTTTGGTTGATGGTTGAAAAATATGAAAGTGGAGGAATAAGGAGTTTCATTGTTTGGATGGTTGTTGAAAGTGGAAAAAAAAGAGTTCCGTTGTTTGGATGGTTGTTGAAAGTGGATGTTGGTTGGAGATATATTAAACGAAAATCACTTTTCTCTTTCCACACTTTTCCTTCTCTTTCCACCACTTTCACCAAAAAAATGGTGTGGTGAAAGTGTACCAAAAATGAAGGAGACAGGAACTTCCCCGCGTCCCATCAACCACTTTCATCCCACTTTCAACTTTTCAACCAAACAGCTGAACTGAAGCAAGTTCAGCGGACTTGCAAATTTTTCCAACTTTCACCCCCACTTTCAACGAACCAAACAGCCCCTAAGAAAGGAGGAAAAAAAAAAACATGTTCTCCATGCCAATGGCAATGGGAAATTAAGTGTAGCTAGCTAGCTAGGATGATCCATCTGCATATCTAAGCTAAGCGTAGCGTAGCGTACCATTGTTTAGTCCAGTCTGAATTTGATAATAACATACTTGTTGAATTCAAATTTTATTAAATATTTAATCTGATTATATTTGGATGTCCATAATTGGTATTGTACAATTAAAATAAACATATATATATATATATATATATATATATATATATATATATATATATATATATATATATATAAAACACGTCGTGCAAATGATCTCTAGCCTAGTGGTTAAAAGAGATGCATGCGACCCGAATAATCAGAAAATCGATTTCCAGTAGAAGTTTTCGCTACAATTACCTTCTTTCAAATATATAACACGTCGTCATGTTATATATATATATCCTGGGCAAGTGAGCCAGTATTATAGTGACGATCGAGCTAGGCCCAGAGAGTAGCTAGTGACTATTAATAGGAAACAAAATACATAAACTCTCATTTATACAATACATTATCTTAATTTTGGAGTTCTCCGAAATTTTAACGTGCTCACCAGCACAAATTCTAAGTTGGAATTACTTTAACAGTCGGTGTAAGATATGTTTGAAAAAATGTGATATGTAAATGTAGAAAGTAATTTAATTATTACCTTAATTTAAAAGTAAATATGAAAAGACTTTATATGATACGTTACCGGAATTAAAACGTCAAGATTTCAGGTAGCAATATATAACCAGATTCAGGTTCTCTCATCAAAATAGAGATTTCTACAGTCTAATCCGAAATAAATGGTGGAAATCTCCAACATTATATATATATATATATATATATATATATATATATATATATATATATATATATAGAGAGAGAGAGAGAGAGAGAGAGAGAGAAACTTAGCTAGAGCAGAACAGTTCTGATCAGTGTAATAGGGTCTAATATATGGGTTATTTAGTAATAGGGTCTGATATAATTTGAGATATTAGGATTTCGGTTTTCAAATTGTTGGGTATTAAAATTTGTATCCCCATATACTTCAAAATTGGAAACGTGAATAGTAAAATATGAGACCCAAATTCTAAATAATCCTTAGATATTCTTGGGTGATTAATCCCTTTTTAATTTGCATACATCAGATAGATTTTCACACTCAATATATGCCATTAAGACTGCCATATGGACGGATAGTTGGACGAAGGAAGCTAGGCAACAAACACATGGTCTCTCTCTCGGTCATGGCCTACTAGAGTCCACATGTTTCGTTTCTCTCTGAGTTTGCGTGTGTGTGTTGGAAAAGAACCTTGGACGATCAACGTCGACGACTTGGACTTTTCATAGATGATGTGCATGTTTAATATATGAAAAATGCTAAATCTACAACCATAGGTTTACAACTTTCTTACTATCTCTCTTCCATAACGGGTCCCACCGGATTCCTCCTCCCCGTTTACCATTTGATACATGGGCTCCAATCGATTCCGTCACTTTTTTTCTCCTCCAATCGAAGTCCGACACATGACGGTTGTATTAAAATTGTAACATTTAGTTGTAGGGGTATATATATATATATATATATATATATATATATATAAACCACAACCCATTTTATTCACAAAGGCGAAAACCGCCTACACCTCTACAAGTATACCGAAGGCGCAAAATACAAAAGCCTATACACGTATACTAGGCAAAAAAAAGAAAAAAAAAAGAAAAGGAGAAACCTGAAACGGAGAATAAAACGGCTAAGCCAAGGAGAGGAGAGATTCCCAGAAGGAAGACTGGCCGTGAGGACAGAGAGATCTCCGTTTGCGACACTGCCGAATGGTTTCCCGAATCAGCTGGTCCGCGGAGTATTGGTGGCCTTCGTATCTCGTTTTGTTGCGGTTCTTCCAAATCATCCAAGTAGCGGCAGCTGCAACAATACGGTGGCCATGGGCGGCGGACGCCCAGGCAGCTGCGCGGTCGTTGTCACGACCCGCACCCGGATATACGGGTACGAATACGTGGGCCACGCTCAGCCTACGCCGCGGTATCGGCGGTAGAACGCTGTCAAGTATACTATACTAACTACAACATCTAAAGATCCATAATAGAAATGTACTCATGTCACATCACGAAAACTAAGGAAGATTAGACAAGAAATAATAGCGATATCTCTAAAACAAATAGAATCTACAATGATCATAAGTGTCACCCTCATTTCCCGTATTTCGTATTTATACTCGTAGATTGGATTTTTGGCTTGTATTTTTTAATTTTCTCGACTTGCAGAATTTTGGGTTTTCTCGTATTTCGGGTTTTGGTTCGGCTCGGTTTTAATTGGTTTGGTTTGGTTTGTCATGATGGAACACCATAGCCCACACACCACCTCCATTACACCACAACACCCTCATTATAACCCACCTACTTTCTCTCTCCTCCATAATTTCTCCATTAATTTCTTCTTCTTCTTCTTCCTCCACCAACACCCATAGGCAAGTGCATCTTGCCATTAAATAAGCACCTCTTTTTATTTGTTCATTAGCTAGATTAGGACATGGAGAACAACATTAGAACTTGGAATTTTGTGATTTGGGGTCTCCATTGTTCTAGATCTAGGTTTTAATTATTTTCGGATTTACATGGTTTTGATCTATTTTAGTTGGATTTTATGGGTTTTTGATGCTTCCATATGGAAGAGAATTCAATTTTACTCAAGTTAGAACCTTGAAAATCTAAATTTGGTTTTGATTTGGCAAAGTTATGAAGAATTGAAGTTTTTGGGTTGGGTGTTCTTCCTCTCGGACAGAGGTAGGAGAAGAACATAGCCTTTCCCTCTTGTTGGCCACGCGGCTCCCGCGTACGGCCTCTGCGTAGAGCTCCTGCGTAGTGTTGCTTGCGTAGAACCCTTGCTTAGGGTCTTCTGCGTATTGCACCCTGCGTATTGCACCCTGCGTATTGCACCCTGCGTATTGCACCCTGCGTATTGCACCCTGCGTATTGCACCCTGCGTATGCTGGCCTGCGTACTGTGCATTGCGTATTGCTTGCGTAGTGTGCATTGCGTATTGCTTGCGTAGTGGCTTGCGTAGCCCCTGCGTATGCTGGCCTGCGTACTGTGCATTGCGTAGTGACTTGCGTAGCCCCTGCGTATGCTGGCCTGCGTACTGTGCATTGCGTAGTGGCTTGCGTACTGTGCATTGCGTATTGCTTGCGTACTGCTCACCTTGCGCAATGTAACCCTTGCGCAATGTAACCCTTGCGCAATACAACTCTTGCGCAGCCTTGTATGCGCAGTCTATACCCTGCGTAGCCCAACCTTTGACCCCCTTGTGCTACCTACTTGTTTATGATGAATTTGTTATTTCTTGGTCTTGGCTCTTTTATGATCCTATATATATTGGTATTGTATCAGGTATTTTATGCCCATTTTATATCCTTACGCCTTTTGTCATGAACTTGATTTTACTTGTATATTTGGAATAACTATTGTATATGGCCTGGTATGGCAAGGAACTAGCATGACTTGATAAGTGACCCATGGTGGTACACTTCTGACCTGACTAACCTGACTTGATAGTGGCCCGTGGTGGCGCACTCTTGACTTGACTTGTAACTGGTAACCTGATAACTTGATAGTGGCCGTGGCGGCGCACTCTTAACTTGACTTGACTTGATAACTTAACTTGACTTGCCTTGACACCGTGGGTGTTCCTGCTTGCTTGCTTGTACAATCCACTTGTCTTGTCTTGCATCATGTCTAGGACGTGACTTCCTGGGTACCACGGCCAGGGACTCGCGCTAAATTGGACTAGGCTAATGATTAGATCAAATTAGAACATGGAGAATTCCCGGTCACAGGCAGTCTCGTTATCTGGAGGCATTAATGGACTTGTAGCTTGCCGACGAGTAGAGCACATTTCCAGCACACTGTCATGTGTTGCACCCTCTAAGTCACCTAAGGGTACATTTGTCTCCCGGGCGATGTACCCACCTATAACTCTCAACCCGCGGAAGGATAACTGGATGGTCTGCAGGGCTTGGGACTGGGAGTTTCTCACTTGCATCTTGTTAGTAATTAGGCTTGTGATAACCCTAGTTAGTTAAAGTAGTAAGCCGTAGTACTTGCTTGGCCGATTGTGAATGAATGGTGTCCAGCTCTGTCTAAGTCTTCTCTAGCCCTTGTACCTGGAACTCTTGATCATGACTGTTTTACTTATCTCTAACGATAAATGGGTAGAGACAGTGAGCTATTCAAGCGAAGGGGTACAATCCCGGTCCTTGTTTGGTTTAAGGATTGTAACCTGGCTCCCGGAATGGTTCCACGTCCCTAGTCGTTTATCGCTCTGTGTACTTTTATTTTACTTGTACTTTCCTTTTATTCTTTATGTTTTGATATGCTGGCTTTTGTTCTTATTTGTGGCCTCCTTTGTGGCACTTGCTCTTTCTGGGGTTTGACCCAGCTGGTTTTGTATGGCCAGATTTCGGAGCGGCTCCCGAGGATCTACCAAGCTTCCAGCCCAATGGTGACAACTAGACGGAACCCGGGCCAAGAGTGGGTTTTCCCTTTTTGTTTCACCCACTTATATGTAAATTTATTCTTTTGAGGCGTTTAGCCGACGAGCACCTGTTAGCTCGATGCACATTTACTTACTGTCTGCCTACGGGCTGTAAACATGATTAACAAATCCTAGGGTTGATCATGTATGACTGAACTCTTGCTAGTCCTATCATTTGTACGACTAGCTTCATGATCATCCAATATGTAATATTTGGGACGCCTTATATATATATATTTGATGCTCTAACATCTTGTAACTCTGTTAATTGCTTGAGATTGAGACAATCGGCTTGACCTTAAGAGACTGCTGGCTTGTAGTAAACCCTCATATCTAGACAGCCGTGACCGTATTGTTGAGATGCATTCTATTTCAAGATACGTAGCTGGCTGTGTCTGCCCCCGCTCTCCAGTATTCTGGTTCTGGGGCGTGACACGGTTTAAGTGGTGGCCCATGCAGGTCTTGTCAATCAAGAAATGTGAGGGTTTACCCATAGATGTCTTAATCAATATTCGCCCTTGATCTCCACCCGTATTTTCAAATCCCTGAGATTCTTGACCTGATCACATGCTTGTATCATTGATCTGTCCTGGTCCTTTCCTTATTGTTCCCTATGTCGTCTTCTTCAGCGGCATTACTCCCGGACCTGCCAACCAGCCAGAGGAAGCTCGACAAGCACCCCAGCGCCAGGAAGATCAAGTTCAGCACTCTGGAGTAGCCTCCCGAGTTATGCTTCCCGGAGGCTCAGAACCTCTAGTTCAGGAAGCTCCGCCCGTTCAACCAGCTAGACAGGATGAGGGACCTTTGGTAGGGCTTATCAGAGAACTGCTTGCATCCCAAGATCGTCGAGGCGACGCCTTGCACCAGGAAGTTCATGATGCACTAAACCGAGGAGGTCCCCAAGGAAATCAAGCGGCCAACAGTTTCAAGCGCTTGAACCCTCCCTTCTTTGATGGCAGTGAAGATGCGGTTGCCGCGGACGCTTGGCTTCAGGATACCGAGGTGGTTCTAGAAGCGGCTAGGACACCTGAAAATGAGAAGGTGGCGGTGGTACGCCTACAGTTGTTAGACTTGGCTCGCGATTGGTGGGCAGCTCAGGCCATGGGATTAGCGGCACCAGTCACTTGGGCGACGTTCAGAGAAAGATTCCAGACGAAGTACTTCGATACGGTGGCACGGTACGACCTGCAGACCAGATTCACCAACTTGAAGCAAGGAGGCAGGACGGTCGATGGCTATGCGACCGAGTTTTCCAGGCTGAGTAGGTTCGCCCCCACCTTGGTGGCAACCGAGTTCGATAGGGCTCAGCGGTTCCAGCAAGGGCTGCACTTAGAGATATTATTGGCTTGGAGCAGTTCGAACACCAGACGTTCGATGCAGTGTTGAAGGCAAGCAAGGAGGCATGAGTATACCTCCCGGAGAATTGTGGACAGGACCGGAGGCAGGAAACGGTCCCACAACCAGATGCACCAATCTTCAGCTCCAGCCCCGGCAGCTAGGGGATTAACCATTGGAACTCCGAGGCGGGTGGCCTCAGTGACGTCGGTTCAGCATTCGACCCCGACGTACCCGCAGCAGCAGAAGCAGAAGCAGTCTTCCGCGGTGGGATGTTCTCATTGCGGGAAGCCGGGCCATGTAGTGGCAGAGTGTCGTAGGGCACAGGGATTGTGCCTGGCTTGTGGAGGAGCAGACCACCAGATAGGGACCTGCCCGAATAGGGGAGGTCCATCATCATCCAACCTTTCTAGTTCTTCAGTGAGGGGACCAGCCCCAGTTCCAGTCCAGCAGCAGCAGCAGCAGTACCCTAGGCCATTGTTGCCTCAGGCCCAGGCCTTTCAGCAACAGAACCAGCAGCAGTTCATCCAGGCTCCAGCACAGAGCCGACAGAGGGGTTTCCAGCAGAGGGGACCCGCAGCTAGAGGTCAGGCTATGATGATGACCATGGAAGAAGAAGTTGCACCAGGTGAGGTAGTGGCAGGTACTATTCTCGTCAACACCTTTCCAGCATCCGTATTATTTGATTCTGGTGCATCGCATTCATTCATGTCTGCACGATTCGCGACACGGATAGGATTGGAGCCCGAGTCATTATCAGTGAGGCTCAATATACTTACTGGTAATGGTCTTGTGGGAGTAGATCGAGTGTTTTCCTCGTGTCGGATCGTAGTTAGCGGTAGAGAGTTCCCCGCTAGATTCATAGAATTCCCTATGGCGGACTATGATATAGTCCTAGGCATGGATTGGTCGAGGAACCATTATGCTAGGATAGACTGCCATGTTGGCAGAGTTGTCTTTAGTATTCCCGGAGAGCCAGAGTTTTCATTTACCAGAGGCACAGTAGAGCCATCTCCTCCAGTATTGCGGATGGCAGTAGCAGCAGTGCAGTTGCCCCGGATAGTTGAAGAGTTTCCAGATGTCTTCCCAGAGGAACTTCCAGGGATGCCACCAGAGCGGGAGATCGAGTTCACCATTGACTTGATTCCCGGGACAGCACCAGTATCAGAGCGAGTCTACAGAATGGCGCCTTCAGAGTTGGAAATTTTGTACAAGATGATTGAAGAACTCAGGACCAAGGGATTCATTCGTGCAAGTGGATCGCCTTGGGGAGCCCCGATGCTTCTTGTGAAAAAAAAAGGATGGTACGTCCAGGTTATGTGTTGATTATCGTACCTTGAACTCAGTGACAATCAAGAACAGATACCCTCTTCCAAGGATAGATGATTTGTTTGATCAACTCAAAGGAGCGTCAGTTTTCTCGAAGATAGACTTACGGTCAGGATATCACCAGATCAGAGTCAGAGAGCAGGACATCCCGAAGACGGCATTCAGATCTAGGTACGGGCATTGGGAGTTCTAGTTATGCCCTTTGGAGCGACCAATGCGCCGGCAGTGTTCATGGACCTTATGAACCGTATTTTCATGCCTTACTTGGATCAGTTTGTGATAGTATTCCTTGATGACATCCTGGTCTACAGCAAGAGTGAGGCGGAGCATGAGCAGCATCTCCGTGTGGTTCTTCAGATTCTCAGAGAGCACCAGTTGTACGCCAAGTTCAGTAAATGCGAGTTCTGGCTCGATCGCATTTCATACTTGGGTCACATCATTACCAGAGGAGGAGTGGAAGTGGATCCCCAAAAGATTGTGGCTATCGAGTCATGGCCAGTACCCAGCTCAGTGGCAGAAGTTCGCAGCTTTCTAGGATTGGCCGGCTACTACCGGCGGTTCGTCTCTGATTTTGCAAGGATTTCAGCGCCGATGACCCAGTTGACCCGCAAGGATGTGCCGTTCGTTTGGACAGCAGAATGTCAGGAATCATTTGAGAAGTTGAAGCGAGGTTTGATAACGGCTCCCATTCTCACCCTTCCAGATGGGACCGGAGGATTCACAGTTTATTGCGACGCTTCAGGCAGAGGATTGGGATGTGTTTTGATGCAGCATGGGAAGGTAATTGCTTATGCATCACGTCAACTTCGTGATCATGAGAAGAATTACCCGACCCACGACTTGGAGCTAGCAGCAGTAGTGTTTGCACTTAAGTTGTGGAGGCACTACTTGTACGGAGACAGAGTGGAGATATTTACTGATCATAAGAGCCTGAAGTATGTTTTCACCCAGAAGGATCTTAATATGCGGCAGAGAAGATGGCTCGAGCTACTTGTGGACTATGATGTGGACTTGCAGTATCACCCAGGGAAGGCCAACGTGGTAGCAGATGCATTGAGCAGGAGAGCCGGAGTCTACCTCCTAACAGCGCAACCAGAGCTATTGTCAGATCTTCAGAAGATGGGAATTGAAGTGATTCTTCCTTCCAATGTGGCCTTGATGGCCAGCCTACAGATTCAGTCCACCATAGTTGAGAGGATCCGGACATCACAGTTAACAGATTCCAAGATTCAGCGGCTCAGAGCAGAGTGCGAGGCAGGAAGAAGGCCAGAGTTATATATTCATAAAGATGATACACTTTGACACGGCACGCGTCTTTGTGTACCCAGTGGAGATATCAGACAGGAAGTCATGGCAGAGGCTCACAGTTCGCAGTATTCCATCCACCCAGGCGGCACAAAGATGTACAGAGATATTCGTCAGCACTTTTGGTGGAATGGTATGAAGAGGGAGATAGCCCGGTATGTCTCTCGATGTTTGGTTTGCCAACAAGTCAAGGCTGAACATCAGAGGCCAGCTGGACTTCTTCAACCTTTACCGATCCCAGAATGGAAATGGGAACACATAACCATGGATTTCGTGACTGGGTTACCCAGATCTCCGGCAGGCAGAGATGCTATTTGGGTCATTGTGGACAGGCTTACCAAGGTGGCACACTTTCTTCCCTTTAGAGTTGGACAGTCGACGGCACAGCTAGCAGAGATGTATCTCAGGCAGATCGTCCGACTTCACGGAGTGCCAGTCAGCATAGTATCAGACAGGGATACGAGATTCACATCGCACTTCTGGCGCAGTCTTCATCAAAGTTTGGGGACTCGTCTCAAGTTCAGCTCAGCGTATCATCCGCAGACAGATGGGCAGTCAGAGCGTACTATACAAACTCTCGAAGATATGTTGCGGTCGTGTACCCTTGACTTCGGAGGTTCGTGGGAGGATCACCTGCACCTGGTGGAATTCTCGTACAACAATAGTTTCCAGGCCAGTATCCAGATGGCACCCTTCGAGGCTCTGTATGGCAGGAAATGCAGATCCCCGTTAGCATGGGACGATATCGGAGAGAGGCAGATGCTCGGTCCAGAACTGATTTCTCAGACGGTTGAAGTGGTCAGGAAAGTCAGAGATCACATCCGAGTTGCTCAGGACCGCCAGCGCCATTAGGCCGATGCTCATCGGCGTCCCTTAGAATTTGCCGTCGGCGACCATGTATTCCTTAGGATCTCGCCTACCCGCGGCGTCATTCGTTTTGGCGTACGGGGAAAGCTTAGTCCTAGGTATATAGGGCCGTTTGATATTCTGGAGCGAGTAGGCGATGTGTCCTATCGTCTCGCTCTTCCGCCGTCACTAAGTGAGGTACATGATGTATTCCATGTATCCCAATTAAGACGGTACATTCCGGACCCGAGCCATATCCTAGATCATTCGGAATTGGTTGTTGGTACCAACCTTTCGTATGAGGAGAGGCCCGTGTCTATATTGGACCGGAGAGAAAAGACGCTCAAGAACAAGACTATTAACTTAGTCCGTGTTGCTTGGGGTCATCACTCTCTAGGTGAGTCAACGTGGGAGCGTGAGGACGACATCCGATCGCAATATCCCTACCTGTTTGACTCGTGAGGTATAATGTCTTTCTTATGCCTTACGCTTTCCCTTTCTTGCTTGCATTGTATGGTTGTATGATTGAACTGCTTAGTGTAGCTTGTCTGTGCTTAGTATAGCTTGTTGTGGCAATCTCTAGCTCCTTGATTAAATTCCGAGGACGGAATTCTTTGAAGGTGGGTAGAGTTGTCACCCTCATTTCCCGTATTTCGTATTTATACTCGTAGATTGGATTTTTGGCTTGTATTTTTTAATTTTCTCGACTTGCAGAATTTTGGGTTTTCTCGTATTTCGGGTTTTGGTTCGGCTCGGTTTTAATTGGTTTGGTTTGGTTTGTCATGATGGAACACCATAGCCCACACACCACCTCCATTACACCACAACACCCTCATTATAACCCACCTACTTTCTCTCTCCTCCATAATTTCTCCATTAATTTCTTCTTCTTCTTCTTCCTCCACCAACACCCATAGGCAAGTGCATCTTGCCATTAAATAAGCACCTCTTTTTATTTGTTCATTAGCTAGATTAGGACATGGAGAACAACATTAGAACTTGGAATTTTGTGATTTGGGGTCTCCATTGTTCTAGATCTAGGTTTTAATTATTTTCGGATTTACATGGTTTTGATCTATTTTAGTTGGATTTTATGGGTTTTTGATGCTTCCATATGGAAGAGAATTCAATTTTACTCAAGTTAGAACCTTGAAAATCTAAATTTGGTTTTGATTTGGCAAAGTTATGAAGAATTGAAGTTTTTGGGTTGGGTGTTCTTCCTCTCGGACAGAGGTAGGAGAAGAACATAGCCTTTCCCTCTTGTTGGCCACGCGGCTCCCGCGTACGGCCTCTGCGTAGAGCTCCTGCGTAGTGTTGCTTGCGTAGAACCCTTGCTTAGGGTCTTCTGCGTATTGCACCCTGCGTATTGCACCCTGCGTATTGCACCCTGCGTATTGCACCCTGCGTATTGCACCCTGCGTATTGCACCCTGCGTATGCTGGCCTGCGTACTGTGCATTGCGTATTGCTTGCGTAGTGTGCATTGCGTATTGCTTGCGTAGTGGCTTGCGTAGCCCCTGCGTATGCTGGCCTGCGTACTGTGCATTGCGTAGTGACTTGCGTAGCCCCTGCGTATGCTGGCCTGCGTACTGTGCATTGCGTAGTGGCTTGCGTACTGTGCATTGCGTATTGCTTGCGTACTGCTCACCTTGCGCAATGTAACCCTTGCGCAATGTAACCCTTGCGCAATACAACTCTTGCGCAGCCTTGTATGCGCAGTCTATACCCTGCGTAGCCCAACCTTTGACCCCCTTGTGCTACCTACTTGTTTATGATGAATTTGTTATTTCTTGGTCTTGGCTCTTTTATGATCCTATATATATTGGTATTGTATCAGGTATTTTATGCCCATTTTATATCCTTACGCCTTTTGTCATGAACTTGATTTTACTTGTATATTTGGAATAACTATTGTATATGGCCTGGTATGGCAAGGAACTAGCATGACTTGATAAGTGACCCATGGTGGTACACTTCTGACCTGACTAACCTGACTTGATAGTGGCCCGTGGTGGCGCACTCTTGACTTGACTTGTAACTGGTAACCTGATAACTTGATAGTGGCCGTGGCGGCGCACTCTTAACTTGACTTGACTTGATAACTTAACTTGACTTGCCTTGACACCGTGGGTGTTCCTGCTTGCTTGCTTGTACAATCCACTTGTCTTGTCTTGCATCATGTCTAGGACGTGACTTCCTGGGTACCACGGCCAGGGACTCGCGCTAAATTGGACTAGGCTAATGATTAGATCAAATTAGAACATGGAGAATTCCCGGTCACAGGCAGTCTCGTTATCTGGAGGCATTAATGGACTTGTAGCTTGCCGACGAGTAGAGCACATTTCCAGCACACTGTCATGTGTTGCACCCTCTAAGTCACCTAAGGGTACATTTGTCTCCCGGGCGATGTACCCACCTATAACTCTCAACCCGCGGAAGGATAACTGGATGGTCTGCAGGGCTTGGGACTGGGAGTTTCTCACTTGCATCTTGTTAGTAATTAGGCTTGTGATAACCCTAGTTAGTTAAAGTAGTAAGCCGTAGTACTTGCTTGGCCGATTGTGAATGAATGGTGTCCAGCTCTGTCTAAGTCTTCTCTAGCCCTTGTACCTGGAACTCTTGATCATGACTGTTTTACTTATCTCTAACGATAAATGGGTAGAGACAGTGAGCTATTCAAGCGAAGGGGTACAATCCCGGTCCTTGTTTGGTTTAAGGATTGTAACCTGGCTCCCGGAATGGTTCCACGTCCCTAGTCGTTTATCGCTCTGTGTACTTTTATTTTACTTGTACTTTCCTTTTATTCTTTATGTTTTGATATGCTGGCTTTTGTTCTTATTTGTGGCCTCCTTTGTGGCACTTGCTCTTTCTGGGGTTTGACCCAGCTGGTTTTGTATGGCCAGATTTCGGAGCGGCTCCCGAGGATCTACCAAGCTTCCAGCCCAATGGTGACAACTAGACGGAACCCGGGCCAAGAGTGGGTTTTCCCTTTTTGTTTCACCCACTTATATGTAAATTTATTCTTTTGAGGCGTTTAGCCGACGAGCACCTGTTAGCTCGATGCACATTTACTTACTGTCTGCCTACGGGCTGTAAACATGATTAACAAATCCTAGGGTTGATCATGTATGACTGAACTCTTGCTAGTCCTATCATTGGTACGACTAGCTTCATGATCATCCAATATGTAATATTTGGGACGCCTTATATATATATATTTGATGCTCTAACATCTTGTAACTCTGTTAATTGCTTGAGATTGAGACAATCGGCTTGACCTTAAGAGACTGCTGGCTTGTAGTAAACCCTCATATCTAGACAGCCGTGACCGTATTGTTGAGATGCATTCTATTTCAAGATACGTAGCTGGCTGTGTCTGCCCCCGCTCTCCAGTATTCTGGTTCTGGGGCGTGACAATAAGACAGGAAGATAATGAGGGAACAACAAGACTAACTAAGGAATAACTACCAGGCAACTCACATAGAGGAACAGTGTGAACCACCTCAGCTAGAATCATCATGCAGTCCAACAAATGTGGCACAACTACTCCTAAAATTTTGTCAACATATCCAGTCAGGATGGAACGAGCACAAATCTCAAATAACAGTTCTAATTATACGATATTAAACATGTAGCAGTAAATAGAGAGAATATACAAGAAATCATGAAATGTACATGTGAGTATCATGGCAAGGTAAGCTGTAAATCTAGAGCTAGAACAAGGCAAGTAAAACTGATCATGGCATGTACAAGAATCAAGAATCATATATCTAGGTGTGTGAATACTAGCTACAACATGTGGCCGGATTGGGTCTGCACAAGGTTATGATCAGCCAATCCCACGTGGAGTGTAGGATTGGTAGCATTCACGGTCTACAAGAATAACAAGGTGGGTAATGACCACACATACACTAGTACTCCCCATCCCCGACTAGTATAGTGGATCCAACCATGACACATCATGACACGCGATTCTCCGAGAGGGTAGCTAGCCTTCGCAGGAATCGTGTCTATACAATGCACAAGGAACAAAAAAGACTTGCACAAGATATACCAAGGAAAACAAGAAATAATATCTCATGACGGGATCCAGGAAAATACCAATCCGTGTGAACAATGTGTCAAGAGAACAAGGGTATCTACACTAAATACAAGAAACATAAACGATATCATAAAACAGAAATATTATCAGAGAATGTACTCGCCTGGGGTCGTGCTGTCAATATGAATCAGGGTTCAGAGTAAAGCCACAGACCTAAAGATGAAATAATACAAGAGCTGATCAGGGTCAAAAGACATACTAACATCTAGGTCAAACTAAGTCAAACTAAAACAAACTGGGTCAAGGTTGACGTACAGTTGACTTTGGTCAACTGGTCAACTCTGGTCAACCATGGTCAAATCTAGGTCAAACTTGACTAACGTTGACTAATAGTTGACTTTGGGTCAACTGGTCAACTATGGTTCAGTTCTAGTCAATTGTAGGCTACGGTTGACTTCCGATTGACTTTGGTCAAAATAGTCAACCAAGGTCAAAATTTGTCTAACCTAGGTCAAATGTTGACTCTACTTCGACGTTCAGTCAAAGTAGTCAACCATGGTCAAAATGGGTTAAAGCTAGCCTCTACAACCATCTACAGGGTCAACACATGCAATTTCAGTGGTTGTGAAATCACTGGAATCGATGGATCTCAAATACCACAAAAGGAGAAAGATTATAATGATAGGGTGAAAACCTACAGACATTGTCGGATGATGAAACTAACATCACCAACGTGTCCAGAATGGTCAAATCAACTAGAATAGCCTGTCCAAAAGTCCAATTTGGACACAGGGGCAAAACGGTAATTTCGGGCCAAAATAATGTCCGCCGTTGGACACACTTTGTACCAAAAAATATGTCAAAATAAAAGTGCACAAAAGCTAACAAATTATATGTCCACGAATTCAGAATGACGATACGAACCCAACGATATATCCAGAATTGGATTCCGTTGACCCGATCTCAAATTGGTCCGTTGACCGGACATTGGAAACCGATTTGCACGGAAAAGCGTGTCGGAGCCAATGTCCTCAAAACTCAGCAAATTATATGTCAACGAGTCCAGAATGACGATACGAACTCAACGGTATATCCGAAATTGGATTCCGATGAGCCGAACTCAAAATGACACGTTGACCCGGTTATTGGTATCCGACTTGCACCGAAATATGTACCGGAACCAATGTCCACTAAAACCTAGCAAATTATATGTCAACCAGTCCAGAATGACGATACGAACTCAACGGTATATCCAGAATTGGATTCCGATGAGGCGGCGTCAAAAAATCCCGTTGACTCAGAAAGTGGGACCCACTTTGCACCGAAATGCGTGCCAGGGCCCATGTTCTCCAAATCAAGCAAACTTTATATGAAAACATGCCAGAACGACGCCACGAGTCTACTGGTGGTGTCATAAATTGAATCCGGAGTCCCGGGTTCAAAAATGGAATTTTACAAGTGCAACACTAAGAATTCAAACGGCCAACTTTGGCGTCGAATTCGACCGACCTAACAAGCTCAAACTGAAATGAAATCTAAAGGAGGCAGGAAGAGGGTTATACCAGCTGTGCACCGGAACTGGTGGCACACAAATCGGAGCTGCGATGGAGAAGATACGAACCCGCGAAGTTGGCATCGCAAAACTGTCCAAAAATAGTACAAATTAAACGTCAACTTGGTGGCCGGTTTTGATGTATCAAACGACGAAATTAACGGGCGAAATTTGACAGGGATGAAGAGGGATATACCGAGATTGCGACGGAGCCAAAAGTTCGTCGATCCAACGGTCAGATCTCTCGGAAAACATGCGCAAAGTTGCTGCGACGAGGCGCCAATTCTGGATCTCGTTCGCGCGCGTCGACGGGAACCCGTGCCAAACGCACGAATCGGGCGTTTCTCACGGGGGAAGAGGCAGCGTGCCACGGAGGCCTGCCCGGGGGTGCGCCCGGCTGAGGGGGGTCTCGCCGGCGGCGGCAGCGACCGCGGCGGCGCCGGCGGCGGCGACAGCGCGCGCATGGCTGTGCATGTGCTGCTGCTTGCTGCAGCGCCATGGCCGCCGCCGCCGCTTCGTTGTAGTTGTCGACCCCCGAGTTAATGAGGCACCGCTGGGAGAGAGCGTTCCATACTTGTTTCGGAAGGGTCCCCTGACAGAAAATATGGTTTACCGTTTTCGATTGTCGCTCTAAACAACACGTGCATGCTGAGGCAAGGCTGAACCCTATAGTGTTGAGGGTGTCATCCGTGGGAAGGATGTTGCGTAAGGCTCTCCAAATGAGGAAGGACCACTTCTTAGGGATACAGGTCTGCCAGAAGGATGCTATGGTGGTTGGTGTAGCGGCGTTGCCAAGGATTACTCTTTTGGCGGATTTCATCGAGAATAATCCGCTAGCGGTATGCTTCCATTGGAGCTTGTCTGCGTTGCCCTAACTTCAGCCCGCTACAACGGATGCTCTCGACTGCTTCTGGTCCGGCCCAAATTCGGACCTTGTCCCAATTCTAGTTGTTGTCGGAGGGGTCCCACAAATCCTTAATTGAGCTATTCCTGGAGGCGACAGACATGTTGGGGAGCAAAGAGTCTCCTACCCATCGTTCTTAAAATGTTGCTGAATCGTCGTTGCCTGTGAGTAGGTGGATCTCAGGTTCGGCCAGGGCTCTACCGATAAGAATGCGACGTCAAGCCGCAGAGGATCTACTGTTGGAGATGGTTGTCGACGGATTGATGTGCTTGTATTATCTGGCCTTCATGAACCTGCTCCATAAGTTCTGACCCGAGCGCAACTTCCACCACAGTTTTATTGAGAAGGCGTTAACGATGTTGGAAAGTTTGGTGAACCCCAAGCCCCCCTTCGGTCGGTCGAGCCATGGTATCCCAACTGGCCCAATGATGCTTGTCTAGGCCTTCGCTGTGCCCCCAGAGGAAGTTGCTGAAGATACTTTCAATAGAGGATAGGACTTTCTTATGAGGGGAGCACGCAGCCAGGGTGTAGATGGGAATAGAGGTGAGAACGTGGTTGATGAGAATAATCTTGCCGCCCGGAGACAGAGTAGCGTTATGCCAGCCCTCGAGTTTTTTCCTGACTCGGTTGATCAGGTTCTCAAAGATACCGGCGTTGGATTTGCCATACACTAGAGGGCAGCCAAGGTAGTGGATAGGGGGTGCTTGATGGGGAAAGAGGAGATGTTGGAGAGGCTGACCACGTGTTCTCTCTGATGTTGTGATGGGTATAGATGATGCTTTTTTCCGAATTGACTTTCTGACCCGAGCATCTGGTGTATCTCTGAAGCGTGTTATGGACTACTTCCATCGACCCGCTGTCCCCCGATGAGAAAATAAGGATATTGTCGACGAAAGCCAGGTGGGTGATGATCGGGCATCCGCTGGCGGTATGATAATGCTGAAAGTTCGGGGTGGTCGCCATCTTGTTAAGATTTCTGCTCAAGGCGTTAGCCGTGATGATGAAGATAGTGGATGATAAAGGGTCTCCTTGCCTAACTCTGCGAGTCGATTTAAAGAATCCTTCTGCCTGACCATTGATGATCGTTGAGAACCACGAGTTGCTGATCGATCTCCACACAATGTTGGTCCAGGTTTCAGAAAATTCGAAAGCCCTGAAGACCCAGATCATAAATTGCCAGTCCATTTTGTCGTAGGCTTTCTCCATATCCAATTTGATGGCTATGTTGCCACCTCTGGCTGGAAACTTCATGCATGTAATAAGCTCTTGGGCCAACATGATGTTATCTTGGATGTTTCTCCCTTGGACGAATCCACTCTGCTCGTCCGAGATGATCTTGGGGAGAAGATCTGACATTCGCGAGACAATAATTTTGGATATGATCTTATTCTTGAAGGTACAGAGACTTATAGGACGGAAGTCTCAGAATGTCTCCGGGTTATCTTTCTTCGGGATGAGAATGAGATTGGTGTTCGAGATGGCTCTAGGGTAAGTAGCTCCTTGGAGGAAAGCTGTGGTCGCTTTGTGTATGTCTAACTTGATGATGTCCCAGCAAGTGCGGAAAAAAATCTCGTGAATCCATCGGGACCGGGCGCGCTGTGGTCTAGGGCCCAGACGACATCCTTAACTTCCTGCTCGGAGGGGGTTGTTCTAATCGGGCATTGTCGGAGTTGTTAATAAGTTGGGGGACAGCCTCCAGGAGTGAGTTGTCTCTGTGAACCATATCCTTGGAGAAGAGCCGAGAATAGAACTTTGCGGCTTCTGCTTGGATTCCCTTTTGGTCGGTGATACATCTCCCGTTCTCATCAGCGATCTGGTGGAGGGAGAGTCTCTATCTGCGACCGTTAACGCAGGCGTGGAAGTAGCTCGAGTTTTTGTCCCTCTCGCTATACCATTTAAGCCTAGCTTTTTGCTTCCAGAAGTCGGTCTCGACTTTCAGTCTGAATTTGAGAATAGCTTTGGTGAGGTTAAGGGCGTTCCTGGAGGCGGGCGATCTGTCGTTCAGGAACCTGAGTTCGGCGCGAGTAATGTCATCCTCCGCTACCCGAATAGCTTGGAAGATATCCCCGTAAGCTTGCTTACTTCAGACAGCAAGGGCTTTTCTCGTGGCCTTGAGCTTGTTGGTGACCTCGTTAAGGGGATCCGGGGAGTCCGAGCTGTTCTACGCTTCCTTGACGACTTCTATGAATTGGGGATGCTGGCACAGAAATCCAGGAAGCGGAAGCTCTTGGTTGGCTAGTTCGACGTGCCGGTAATACTCACGAGCAGGGGGGCGTGGTCGGACTCAGTGGCGTTGAGGTTGACTGGTTCGACGTGCCGATAATATATATATATTATATATATATATATATATATATATATATATATATATATATATATATATAATATATATATGACTAAATTGTAATTTTATACCCTCAACTATTGACAATATTTAACTTGATATCCTAAACTTTGATATGTACTAACTTAATACCCTATCTCAGCTTATATTTCTAACTTGATACCCAAACTTTTTATTATTCCTAAACTACCCTCCCCCGGCTGCTACTTTCCCACCCCTCCCCGACAACCACCCCTCTACCCACCCCCAGACCCGACGACCCATCCTAACCGCCCCCGAGCCCGCGCTCCCGCTCGTGCACCCCCGCATTGTGCCCCGCATGCCCCCGTACTCTGCCCCGTGCCCGCTCGTGTACTGTCCAGCACGCGTCCCCGTGCCGACCGCCTGCTCGCGCCCACCCACCGATTACCCACAGCCAGAGGGTTAGGGGGAGGGGTGTTGGGGAAGAAGAGGGAGCAATTTGATCCCTTTTTTTTAAGATATCAAATTGGTACATATAAAAGTTGAGAGTATCAAGTTGAAATATAGTGATAATTGAAGGTATCAAGTAGCAATTTAGCCTCCATATATTGATTGGATGCCAATCTGTAAGCCCCTATTTTTCAAATTTCATATTAATTAGTGTTAATTAATTTTTAGTGTCAATTTAGCCTTAAAAATTATTTAGATTTTTAGGATTTTTTTAGAATTTTTAAATGATTTTTAAATGAGTTTTATATATTAAAAATATCATTTTATAATTTATTTAAATGTTTTAATATCAATTTGCTATTAATATAATTGTTTTAATATAGATTTGTAATTACTTTAAATGTTTTAAATGTGGAATGCAAATTATTATTTGCATTGTTTAACTGTTAAAGCCTTTGTGTAATTCCTAAATCTTGGAGGACCTAACTGCTAACCTAACCTACCCAGCCCCACGACCACTCTCTCTCTCTCTTCCCTCACCCACTCCGCTGCCCCGACCGCCAGCGCAGCCTACCCCCGCCATTTTCGGCTGCCCCGACCGACCTAGAACCGCCATTGACCCCCTATAAAACTCCCCTCTCTCCCCCCGACCAGACCTTAACCCTAAACTCTCCCCACGACCACCACAACCGCCCCATTTTCCACTCTCACCCCCACCGAAACCCTAACTCCGACGATCCCCTACGCCGCCCCCACAGCGACCAACAGCCCCATCCACCACCACCATTCAGTTCGTCACGCCGAGCTGGGTCGATCGCCGCCCAAGTGCCACCGTCCCGACGCCCCTAGCCGCCGTCTCCGCCTTCGAAAACTTCCCCCGAAGTCGGACACGTATGTACCATTGTTTTCTCGTGTCGTGCGTGTCTCGTTTGAGTCTATATTGTTCGCCGTGTCCTGGCGAGCATGAGGGACAAACTGGACACGCGAGACTGAACTCGTACGTGTCGTGCTAGCCCAGACACGTTAATACCTGTGTCCCTAACTGTCAGGACACAGGGTCGAATTTTTTTTTTTATGTGTTAATTAAACAAAAACCAAATAAAACTAACCTAAACCTAACCCTAACACGAGCTCGGGCTGACCCCCGGCCAGCCCGACCCGACTAAACCCCCCCCCCCTGCGCGCACAGTGGCCCGAGTTCGAGCCCCTGTGTTGTTTTCTTATTTCTTTTCCTTTTTCTTTTCTTTTCTTTTTGTTATATATATATATATATATATATTATATATATATATATTATTTATATATATATATATATAGATATATTATATATATATAATATACATGTATTTGTATATATATATATATTATTATTATATTATACATACTATTTATGTATATATATATTATATATATATATATAATATATATATATATATATATATATATATATATATGCTGTTTTTATATATATATACACTTCATTTTAGTACTTTATAAATATATATATGTATGTATGTATATATGTATTTATGTACACATATGTATATGTATATATTTTCTTGTGTATATTTTCATAGTAAATATTATATATATATCTTTCTATTATATATTACGTATATACATTTCGTGTATATATTATTATATACATAATAAATGTATATATATATATATATATATACTTTAAAATTAAGTATTCCTTATAATATATATATGAACTTTTAAACAATGTATGTATATTTCACTATGCATATTTGCTTATTAAAATTAATATTTATTTTGTACTTTTATCAAATTGTATTTTAGTGTATTTAATTATGCAACCATTTGGTGTCCAAGCCTAGCATGAGTTTTTGGGCCCACATGTGTTTCACACATTCAAGACCTGTACAAGTCATATTGGACTTGATTCATGGCCTTGGATCCTGTATTTGAACTTTGGTTTCAAATTATATACATGGACAAATATGCAGATAATTATATTAATTTCAATTGTGTGCAATGCTGTTTTGATTTTCTAAAATACTTAAATTACTGTTAAATTGGAAAAATAGTATTTAGTACTATGTTAATTTAGCTAATTAGTATATAATTTTTGTAGTATTTAATTTACAGTTTTGCCACTAGTTGGCATATGAAACCAAAACTTATTTTCTGTATACTTAGGAAAATGATTTTTATAAAATACTTGTACTGGTTAATAATTCCAGAAAAAATTATAATAAATTTCTATGATTAACAAGGATCACTTTGATACTTTACTTTAAGTAAAACTAGGCTTTTTGTCTATCTCTAAAATTGTTAGAAACACAATGATTTTGATTTATTTATTGATTAATTACGACTTGTAGCTTTTTGTATTATTTTGAGTTTAGCCGTGTTGAACCCCACCCCTCATAGTGTAAAGACCCTAGAAAGTTAGTAAAGTAGTGTGTCACCCCACATTGGTCTCCTATGCCAAAGTCATCATTTGGCTAGGTGCCCAGTCACAAGTCGTGTCGCACCAATTAGTGTCTTAGCGTTTAGATTAGTGTAAAAACTAAGTTATTGTATTTATTTCTACAGTGACGAGTTACCGGACATCCATAGCACTTATATCGCAGCTTGTTTTGCTTTGCTTGCTAGAGACAAGTACTTTCTACGAACTTTACATATGCAATAAATGAACTGCAAAACCCACCATATTAAATGCGATCCTTGGGGTAGCAAGTTAAAAAGTCAC
Source organism: Iris pallida (assembly GCA_029216955.1). Lineage (NCBI taxonomy): Eukaryota > Viridiplantae > Streptophyta > Magnoliopsida > Asparagales > Iridaceae > Iris > Iris pallida. The sequence continues at coordinate 2,940,893 of JANAVB010035020.1, forward strand.
ATATTGTACGTCCAGTTACTACCATGCTTAGAACAGTTTTATGTATTCTCACATGATAGAATATGGGTTGTGGGGAAACTAGTAGTTGGAGTACGTGATCATGCCCCCATTATCGTACGAGCAAAGTTTCATTCTCTATGAACTGCGCCGTAGGCTATTATCCAGCATTTCTGTACGGAGGTACACCTATGCCTGTACCTTGTACGTATGTACATTTCATTTACCATGTCCCCAGCACTTTGTACATCTATTGACCGATCAGTACTGCTACAGTTTTAAACATTAATATACATTTTCTCCTATGACATATGTGTCCTTGCCATGATAGATGTGTTGATGCCATGTTTCCAGTTATTCCTCTTATGTTCATTTTCATGTTTATATGCTAGTTTGCTAGATTCAGTACTTGCTTCCGTCCTGACAGGAACGTTGTAGGTGTCCTTACTGAGGAGGAGTTACTCTGCGATATATTATGGAGATACTGCCGAGGACCCGGCTTGCCATACGAGGATGTTCCTGCGGGGAGACTCGTCTAGTTTGCTTAGTGTTGGATATATAGTGTAGTCAGTATTAGGCTACATATTTTATAACTGGACATGTATCCAGTTTACATTTCAGATCACTTGTACTTTGGACTTATTTCTATATGAGACGACTTTGTGTTGGGAGCATTTATGACTTTATTTCACTATAGAACTGTAGCACATTTATGAAGAACAGTTTGGCAACTCTAGGGGGGGTGAATAGAGTTTATATAGAAAATAACCAATTAAAATTAATCTTTCACGATCTATGAATAATCAGAGTAAAATACGGAAAGAATGAGAGCAAGAAAGCATACGAAACACAGCGATTTTAACTGGTTTCCCTCGTGGAGGACTAGTCCAGGCCTGAGAACTCTAGCTCAGGATTAAATCCACTATTTGGGTTAGGCTATAGTCTAAGTTTCAAGAGCTCAGCATGACTCAGATTACATTTGTCTAGACTCAAAGAAAATGTAAATACAGACTTGAATACAACTGAGAAGCAGAGGCTGAGCGTTGTCTTGTCTTGAGCTTAAGCAGACGTCGTGTGTCGTATTGAATTAATACAGATATTATTAGTCAATGTTGTCAATATTTGGTTGACTGTGACTTTGTGTCAACAATCTCCCTCATATTGATAATTGGCAAAATAATATATGTATATTCAATATCATACCTGGACACAGTTGATTATAGCAACATAGCTCCCCCAATCGATGCCGAGCTAGAGAAGTAATAATCCCCCGTAATCAGGACGGTGCTGAGCTAGAAGCAATAGCTCCCCCGTAATAATGCATTGAACCTGTTGGCCTGATAAATAATATCTCCAAAAGCACAAACAAGCACAGATATACAAAAAAAAACAAATATATCCAGAATATACATAGTTCTCCCCTTTTTGGCATTTAGCATATAGAGCAGATGAATGAATAGAAACTGCAGTATAGACAATTAATAGTGATGCAACCACACAGCAGAGAGAAGAAACAGTATATGAATAATCAAAATGAGTCACTAATATAAAACTACGATAAGCATAAAATGTCATCACATAGAGCCAAATGTCAAACTAGAGTGGTAGAATATCCAAGTACTAAATCCAAAACAAACTAAAAACTATAAATCAAAATGCATCAACTAAGATCATCATCAGCGTAGCAGTAGCAGATAGTAGCCAATCTCCATCAAAGAGCACGAGAAGGCCCAGCAGAGTCTGAATGATCAATGAAAGAGCGGCTGGGGTCCACGATAGCATCCGGATCCAGGTACCGCATGACCCAGGGTCGTCAATGCGATATCAGGCGACCAGGATCCCGCTCATGGGGAATGGGCATAGAGGGGTGCCGAGACATAGAATACCAGATTCGTGCAGCGAGTTGCTGAGGGCACTCATCTGCAGCGTAGTCCGATAATCCATCTGCGTCAGCGATCGTCCTAAGAGCAAAATGATCCCGGAGCATAGTTGAATAGACTCAAGAGTGGCAGGTGGAGGGGTGCATCCTCGAGTGAGAGTGGAGGGGCGTCGGCTCCTCATCATCAGATGCTCAGAAGTCTCAGGAGAGGCGACAACTGCTGAAGGCATCGTGCCTTGGACAGGAAGCAGGAGCGGCAAGAACTGACAGTCATGAATAGGAACGATGAACGCACGAAAAACCAGAGGAAGGTATAAAGGATAAACCAAGGCTCTTGGTTTCTTCCTGCAGTTTATCTCAGTCCATCATTGTCCTTGGAAGATTGAAGGGGATACGATAATGAAGGTGATATAAAGCAGAGATCAAAGTATGTAACTTCATCGGTGGAACAGCTTTTGGTAAGATAGTGTTGAAAATGATTCGATGAAGCTAGAATATGGGTTGAGGTGCTTGGCCATAAGCTGCGAGGACTTATGTTAGGGGCACTAATTCCTCTTGAATCCTTGAAGAGAGTTTCACCAACAAATTGGAATTGGCGAGCTTCCACAAGCTTACCCAAGTATCGAGATCATGAAGTGCAACGATACTCGCCCCAACTCAGAAGCATCAAAAGCAATATCAATACGACAACCCGGAGTAGATGTGGGTTGCATCGTGAGTCAAGTTACAATAGAACATTTGGATGGCGCTACGGTAAATGACAAAGTTTGAGGCAACTAATCATCCAAACATAGATCACGAAACAATGATTCATTATGAGAAAGATTGTAAAATTTATAGGGCCCGAACACCGGACGAGTCCGAAAGTCGAAAACCACTCGTTAGAAGCGTCTAGCGACACAAACAATCGGTCGTCATATGTGGTAGGATCGTGGGGACTAGGCGGGTTGAACAACGGATGAATGGGTTGTTGTTCAGTACTTGCTCAATGGAAGGAGGAGGATTCGAAGAGGAAGCACCCTCGGTTCGGATCCTCTTCCACGATTGGGTAAGCGAGGAGCCATTGCAAGAAATTAGAGAACTTGAAATTGAGAGAAAGAAGGAGATCTACCTGAAATCAACAACAAACAGTGGAAGAGAATGATGAGAAACCCCTTTCCTTGATTTGAGGAGAATGGAGCATCAGATAGAAAACTAGGGTTAGGGTTTGTAGGAAAAGTTTGGAGAGGTGGAGAGAAGAAGGAAGAATGAAGGGAGAGATGAAACCCAAAAATAAAGAGGGGTTTTCTTTGGTCGGAGGGATCTGGACCATAGGATCTAAATGATCAACGGCTGAGGCTGTCCTCGACGCGGAATAATGGGACCGAACTCGGCCCGAACTCTGTGAAGGGCAGAGTCGGCCGAGAGTTCTGGATTAGTCTTCCAGAACAGAAAGATGGGCAAGAAGATGAAAAAAATGTTAAGTGTTGAAAATGAGGATAAAGCTTGATGGAATCAAACAAGTAGATAGTGAGGTCTACTAATATCAGAATGAACTTAGAAAATATC